>JAMWET010001239.1:22500-25000 GCA_024036415.1 Prochilodus magdalenae | reverse complement strand
TGTCTGTGTCTGTGTGTCTGTGTCTGTGTGTGTCTGTGTGTGTCTGTGTGTGTGTCTGTGTGTGTGTGTGTGTCTGTGTGTGTGTGTGTGTGTGTGTGTGTGTCTGTGTGTCTGTGTGTGTGTGTGTGTGTGTGTGTGTGTCTGTGTGTGTCTGTGTGTGTCTGTGTGTGTGTCTGTGCATGTCACCTGGGTTACCACCAACACACAGACTCTGAGATCACAGAGGGAGCTCCAGAGTTGTGTGGAAAATGGAAGTCTTGTTCCCTCCCCTCATTCCACCCCACTCCCCTAAACTTCCAGAAGTTTGGATTACCGCTAGAAGTTCTGGAATTTGATCAAATAGAGGTGTAACAATTCTGAAGCAGGACCAACAACACAAAACAAATGTCCATGGTCTTGTATCTGAAAACCCACCTGAAGCCCACCCTTTCAAAATCTGCTGCTGCAGCCTTTTGAGCTCTTATGTTCATTTCCTTGAAGTCATGTTAATCAGGGTTTTCTTTGTGTTCCAGGTTGTTGGCAGTGTAATCACATCTATCTTTCCATTCTGTTTTTTTTATTCACCCTACAGATATACACAACCACTCCACATATACACAATACATACACCCACTGTACAATATACACTCTACACAGTATACACTATATAAACACCCACTCCACATATACACAATACATACACACACTGTACAATATACACTCTACACAGCATACACCATATACACACCCACTCCACATATACACAATACATACAGACACTGTGCGATATACACTCTACACCATATACACCATATACACACCCACTCCACATATACACAATACATACACACACTGTACAATATACACTCTACACAGTATACACCATATACACACCCACTCCACATATACACAATACATACACACACTGTGCGATATACACTCTACACAGTATACACCATATACACACCCACTCCACATATACACAATACATACAGACACTGTGCGATATACACTCTACACAGTATACATCATATACACAACCACTCCACATATACACAATACATACAGACACCGTACAATATACACTCTACACAGCATACACCATATACAAAACCACTCCACATATACACAATACATACAGACACTGTACAATATACACTCTACACAGTATACACCATATACACAACCACTCCACATATACACAATACATACACACACTGTACAATATACACTCTACACAGTATACACCATATACACACCCACTCCACATATACACAGTACATACAGACACTGTACAATATACACTCTACACAGTATACATCATATACACAACCACTCCACATATACACAATACATACAGACACCGTACAATATACACTCTACACAGTATACACCATATACACACCCACTCCACATATACACAATACATACACACACTGTACAATATACACTCTACACAGTATACACCATATACACAACCACTCCACATATACACAGTACATACACACACGGTACAATATACACTCTACACAGTATACACCGTATACACAACCAGTCCACATATACACAATACATACAGACACTGTACACTATACACTCTACACAGTATACACTATATACACACCCACTCCACATATACACAATACATACAGACACTGTACAATATACACTCTACACAGTATACACCATATACACACCCACTCCACATATACACAGTACATACACACACTGTACAATATACACTCTACACAGTATACACCGTATACACAACCAGTCCACATATACACAATACATACAGACACTGTACACTATACACTCTACACAGTATACACTATATACACACCCACTCCACATATACACAATACATACACACACCGTACAATATACACTCTACACAGTATACATCATATACACACCCACTCCACATATACACAGTACATACAGACACTGTACAATATACACTCTACACAGTATACACCATATACACAACCAGTCCACATATACACAATACATACAGACACTGTACACTATACACTCTACACAGTATACACTATATACACACCCACTCCACATATACACAATACATACACACACCATACAATATACACTCTACACAGTATACACCATATACACACCCACTCCACATATACACAATACATACAGACACCGTACAATATACACTCTACACAGTATACACCATATACACACCCACTCCACATATACACAATACATACACACACTGTACAATATATACTCTACACAGTATACACCATATACACATCCACTCCACATATACACAATACATACACACACTGTACAATATACACTCTACACAGTATACACTATATAAACACCCACTCCACATACACAAAATACATACACACACTGTACACTATACACTCTACACAGTATACACCATATAAACACCCACTCCACATATACACAATACATACAGACACTGTACAATATACACTCTACACAGTATACACCATATACACAACCACTCCACATATACACATTA
>JAMWET010001239.1:12500-17500 GCA_024036415.1 Prochilodus magdalenae | reverse complement strand
ACATTGTTTAGGCTGGAACTGGACGCTGGCCATTGATGTTACAACTTTTAGGTTATCTAAGTGCAGGACCGCTGTCCTTTCCTCTCTGGATGTCATCCCTAGCGCTACCTACTGTAGTGTTAGCCGCACAGCTGCAGGGTCAAACAGCTGCGATAGCTTGTCAGATCCAATTAGACTCTAGACAGCTCCACTCGCAGTCGCTCATTTCAGTTCCTGCTCCGAACTTCAGTTCAGAACTTGGAGAATGTGATTGCTTAGGAACTTCAGAACATTGGATTTGCAATGCAACAGTGAGTAAGAAGCTGAAGTGCGTGCTGTCAGCTTTTATTCGAGGGTAGGTCTTTGCCAGTCATGTGCTGTTGTATCATTTGTCTGGTTTTGAAAAGTTGATTCCTGAAGGGGCCTTTGCAGCTGGGGTTAATTGCTTTACTCGTATGAGGACCAGGTTAGTAAAGCAGGACAGCATGAAGCTGGAGAGTGAGAATTAATCAATCCGCATGTCAAAATCAGAAATGGAAATATGTAAGAGTGAAT
This sequence comes from Prochilodus magdalenae, assembly GCA_024036415.1. Taxonomy (NCBI): domain Eukaryota; kingdom Metazoa; phylum Chordata; class Actinopteri; order Characiformes; family Prochilodontidae; genus Prochilodus; species Prochilodus magdalenae. Next base: position 16,966 of record JAMWET010001239.1, on the reverse strand, counting down.
AAAAAAAGGAATCTTGGACAGAACCATGAGGAAAGAAGAGATGGAGATGAACCTGGTTGGTGGTTGGTGTAGCTCAACACCCATCCCTTCCAGGGAGTCACGACCACATGTCCTTGGGCAAGACTCCTAACACTACATTGGCCTACCTGTAATATGATAAGCCTGGTAAGTCGCTCTGGATAAGAGTGTCAGCTAAATGCCGTAAATGTAAACCTGAATGATTAAAGAGGAGCGTGTGGAGGATGGAGAGCTGCTCTTGATTCTAAGCAGACCACCTCATCAACTGAAACGATGTTTTGGACATGTTTGGTTTATTCATCTTTATAGATGATGTGACTGAGTGACTGGTGCTACACCTTGCTGCCAGACACGGACTCTGGGTAAAAGACACGGACTCTGGGTAAAATACTGCAGCAAGTATTAGAAGGAGGTCCTTCTCAGTCCAAGTCAATCAGCCCACCTGAATGTAGAAGAGAGGATTCTTATATGGTTCTTCCAATAAGGCTTTAGTATACAAAAGCTTTAACTGACTGGATCCTCCATTGAAGTGCATTGTAAAAGGAGAATGGAGAAGTAGGTGACGGATCTGGCTTTAGACAGTTTCAGACAGGCTTCTGGAGAGCCAGCTAGTTTGTGAATGATCATCCCCACTTCTTAACTGGCTCCATTAGAATGTTCTAAACTTGACGCTGCAATGCTTCAGTGTGCTCAATGGCGCATACGGGTATACCCAGGCAGTCCTGGGTCCTGAACCCATGATCCTTTGCTTACTAGTACCTCTCTTAACACTGGGTTACCACCCTGGTAGTGTGAAGGCACTATAGCAGGGGTAACTTACCTTGGTCCTGGTGGTCATGAATGGTGTTCATGACGGTTGTCCTGATGATTTTAAGCTGGCATTGCTTTGTGGCCAGCTGTATCATCTCAAAAGAGGTCCAGGACATCCTGAGCTTGTGTTTGTGTAACACCAGGCTGTAGGTTGCAGTATACCATTGATGGACAGTGTTCCAGTATTCAGAAGTAAGGATGGGACACTGTTGCCCTCAGCCGAATGTAAATCCACAACGTGAGGTTGTTTTACACTATTGCTGTTTGACGTTATGTTGTTCTCCCCAGCTACTTCTGGCATGTTGGGTGTGGGTTATATAGAGTAATGCTTATTGATGCTGCTGTTTTGAGAGATTGTGAATTCATGCTTATATCTACTAGTATTGTTTAGAGGTTCAACATTTTTCACACCAACAGAAACGTTCTGGTGGGTTATGACAGCCCCAAGTGGTAATCTGGCCCTTGGAGGAATTGGTTCCAGCATACCTGTCTGATCTGACCGTGTCTTCATTGGGACAGGCAGAAGTTTCCGGGAGGATGGTGGGTTAGACAGACAAACGGAAGAGAGAGGGGGGGTTGTTTCTTCATATGGAACAGAACTACAGTAGCAGTCCAAAGTTTAGACACCACCCAGATAAATGTTGCTGTTTATCATAAAGGCTCTACAGGCTTACACTTAACAGTTCCAGCTGATGAGATGTCTGAAATACATATATCTGATATTATCAGTATTATATTACTGCTATATTGCCTTCTCTAATATATACTTAGAAGTTACTCTCAATTTTGGGAAAATTGATGATGAACAGACCAATAGATTTAGCCCACAGTTGCTTAGAGAAAGACGTTGCTATATCAACCTCCAGTGTAGGTAAGTAATCCTTCTGGAAACTTCCATTTTGGAGTTTTTTAAGGTGGACTACTTAATTCCATGAGTGCTATGAGTGCCTGTGAGTCTGATGTCTTTGCTTTCATTCCAAAGTAAAGCATTAAGCTAAAGATGAGGAAACCAGTAGCTATATAACAAACTAGAACCCATTTATTTATTTATACTTTTATAGATTTTTTATTCCAAACCGTGTTTTAGTAGCTTTGCTCAGGTTCTGTCACTTGTCTTTCCAGTGATTAGCACAGCTTTCCAGTAAAGCCACTATGAGAGGCATGAAGGGCATTACCATACAGCACAGTACATGTAACAGTACATAACTGAACACTCCACAGCCCAGCCATTAAAACGTGTGCTAGTCTACATGATATCCCATTAATCTAAAGGGAGTGTGGACTCTTTCTGGGTCAGTCCTGCCTTTGCCTCAGTTGTTGCTGTACTCTTGTTTGAGAGAAGATGGCACACTGAGATCCTTTTTAAGTACAACCAGACTCTAAACTGCGCTCTTCTCCTGTCACTGGGTTGAGGCTTTGGCTCAGCATGTCCCACTTAAGCTAGCGTAGACGCTAACTGAATATTTCTGCCAAGCTATCATGGATGTCAAATTGTGTTTACTGAGGGATGCTCCGCTTTGGCTGTATTTCTCCTGGATAGCGTTGGGGCTCCTTTTGTGAAGCCCCGGCTCTCCTGTGTTGTCTAAATTGTGATATATGTGCTTTAATGTTATTCCTCTCACTCTTTCTCTTTCTGTCTGCTTTTCTTTTAGGATTAAACATGCCAACATCGTTTCCCTGGAGGACATCTACGAGAGTAAATCGCACCTCTACCTTGTCATGCAGCTGTAAGTGATGTCTCTCTTTTGGCTGAGTGTAGATCGAGCGCTTGCCTGACTTCTAAAGAAGCCACTCATGATCTAGTTCAGTTGCTTCTTTTAGCCCCCCTATTTCAAAACACATTCGCGTTCCGAATCTTGACAGCATCTGCCACAAAAGACAGGGAACTGTGTCTGTGTGCATGCTCATGTAGGGGTCTGATAAAAATACAACTGAGGTACAGTTTTGGATCTGAGTCAAGCGTGCTATATATAGGTTTGTGTTGTGTTGGCTTGGCGCGTCTAAAAGTTTGCAGTCTTATTGCATGTAATCTGAGGGTCTCAAACATGTGGCACCAAGACTGCATCATATACATCCCATATTCACTGTGATTTGAGCTTTATTTAAATGTTGTTTTTCATTTTTGGAGCTAAATAATTCCATCTGACAGTAGATTTGTGCCCCAATGGAAGCCATATCAAACCAGCGTATTGCCATCACAGTAAGAGTCCTGTAGAATTTACCTGTTAAATGTAAATGTACGTCATAATAATTTAATTAAACACAAAAACATGCATTATATTTTCTATTAGCCCCATCATCAGCCCGACCCACACTCGACATTTTTACTTACTTCCTTGGCGCTAAAACCCCCTTCTGTTCCTTATGATGTGACCACTATTAAACAAAATGTCTGTAGTCTGTCACATCTCCCACCCATAGCACTACTGGATTGGTAAAAAGTTGTATAACCAATGAGTACTTCTGTAGCCTCTCTTTGTCCTGCTCTGTGTTGAGTAAATCCAGTCAAGCTAAGTTACGAAAGCCGTTTTATCGTTCTATAAAGTTTCATTTTGGAGGTAGAAAAATCTAATTCATGGTAAATTTAAAACCACAGTTGGTTTCGACCCTGGAAAACAAAGCAGATACAGACAACCCCTGGTTGTTACACTCCTACTACTAGTACTACTACTACTTCTACTATAACTGCTACTACTAGTACTAGTACTACTGCTGCTAGTACTAGTATTACTACTAATATAATTACTACTGCTATTATTATAACTACTACTAGTACTGCTACTACTACTACTACTACTAGTAGTACTACTACTGTAACTGCTACTACTACTAGTACTACTACTACTACTATAATTACTACTACTAGTGCTGCTGCTGCTGCTACTACTATAACTACTACTATTAGTACTAGTACTACTATTATAACTACTACTAGTACTACTACTACTGCTACTGCTATTACTACTACTAAAAGTACTACTACTGTAACTGCTACTACTAGTACTACTACTACTATAATTATTACTACTAGTGCTACTGCTGCTGCTACTACTACTATTAGTACTAGTACTACTATTATAACTACTACTAGTACTACTACTACAATAATTACTACTACTAGTGCTGCTGCTGCTGCTGCTGCTGCTACTACTATAACTACTACTATTAGTACTAGTACTACTATTATAACTACTACTAGTACTCTACTACTACTGCTACTACTACTACTGCTATTACTACTACTAGAAGTACTACTACTGTAACTGCTACTACTAGTACTACTACTATAATTATTACTACTAGTGCTACTGCTGCTGCTACTGCTGCTGGTACCACTCCTATAACTACTACTATTTGTACTAGTACTACTATTATAACTACTACTAGTACTACTACTACTACTACTGTAACTGCTTCTACTACAACTACTATAATTACTACTAGTACTACTACTATTATTACTACTACTACTATAACTACTAGTATTACTATTATAACTACTACTACTACTACTACTACTACTACTACTACTACTGTAACTATTACACTACTGTCACTTCTGCTACTACTACTACTGTAACTACTACTAGTGCTGTAACTACTACTACTGCTACAGCTGCTACTAATATTACTACTGC
>JAMWET010001239.1:0-7500 GCA_024036415.1 Prochilodus magdalenae | reverse complement strand
CACTTCTCGCTCAGTGTCTGCAATTGCGGCTGTAGGTTCCGTTAGGTACATCAGTAGGTTTTTTCACAAAGTCACACCCACCCACCAAGTTTCATTCCTGTCAGTTGAATTCTTAGTTAGTTGAAAACTAACGACAACTTTTTTGAAAACAACTTTTTTGACGACAACAATGAGTGGGTATGTCTGTATCTGAGAAAGTGAGGGATGGAGAAAGAGAGGAAATGGAGAGAGGGATGCTAATAACTAGCACTCCTCAGGGGGTGGCTCCACTCTGCTATTCAAGCTGAAAGGCATTAGGCCTGCCAGACCTTTAATCTCAGCCAGAGATTGAGTGCGAGTGTTTGTGTGTGCTCGAAACTTATCCATTACCCCTGCAAATGATTGCGTTCGGGTGTTTGTCGCACCTGTGTTTTAAAATCAAGCACATAGTCGTGTAATTTCCGTACATCCATCAAACCAAACCCAGCATCATCCACAAGACTGCCTGATAGCGAAGCGTGAATCATCGCTCCAAACAACACGCCTCAGAACCGAGTCTCCGAGTCCACTGGCAGTGTGCTTTACACCATTCCAGCCAACACATGGCATGTCACATAGTGATCTAAGGCTTGTGTACAGGTGCGTGACGACCCAAATCTATTTCATGTAGCTCCCAACACACGGATGTTCTGCTTATGTTGCTTCTAGAGTCAATGAATTCATTGGAAGATAGCAATCTGTGGCTCGGGCTTAGTTAACCACTCAGTGAATTTAAGTGGTCAGCTGCTTTGTGGCTAAACTGCTCTGGCTCCTAGACACTTTCATTTCACAGTACTACCACTTCCAGTTGACCGGTGCAGATCTAGCAGGGCAAAGGACTGAACGTAGAAAAGGACAGATAGTATGACTGTGCCATGTCTGAAGTCTCCGAGTCTTTCTGTTGCCAGTGTCTGTGGAGATTCTGTTTGGATTAGTTTGGATTTTATTCACCAGCTGCAGTTTAGTAGTCATCTGACCCACATGCCAAGTGGGTTGATGGCACTTGGGTGGACCACTTCTGGTAGCAAGATGTCGGCCACATACATTTCATATTAGGGCCACGCCTCAGCCATAAGTAGGCAGTTCTGCTGTATCTGTGCCAGAAGTGGACCAGACCTGTTTTGGGACAGGTAGGCCAAATACATTGTAAATATATGGGCAACCTTTGGCTCACAGCAGATTGCCAGTGCCGACAGTGGCTCAGCAGTACTACATCTTTGCCAGATGTGGCCTATATCTGCTTGCAATCCAAGATTTAGCCTATTTAATTTATGCAATGGTGAAAAAGTTGTGAAATTAATGAAACACTTGATCAGTAAAACTGTGTTTGGTTTCGGCTTTGGTCAAAAATGTTCATTTTGGTGGATCCCTATTTATTACTATTTCATAAAGATATTTACACTGATATTATACATATGGGACGTATGGTTTACCCTCATAATCTGGCATCTTATAAAAGTAAGTGAGTGAAGCACAATGCTTCATGGTATACAATATAGAATCCCCCCCAGTGGTCTGTGGTCTCCCAGTTATATGCATTGCTTGTTGGTTCTTTCATGTCGTTTGAGCACTTTGTGTTGGCATCATCAGTCTTTTTATATTGCAGTTACTTTAGGAGCTCACATCACACCAACAGAATGAATATGAAAAACAGCTTGCATCGCTAATGACGTTAGGAACAAAAAAGAAACAATAATACAAATATGCACAGCAGAGTTATGATGATTCACACTTCAGAGTTGACTTAACCAAAAACGTCCCTGTGTGGGGGTAGTGAGTGGTAAGTGTTTTGGCAGTGAAACGAGTGGATGGAGCTCCCCCTGGGGGTGAAGGAGGAGTAGAACATCACCAGCTGGCTCGGAGTGGCCCTGCTGTGAGGCAGTCTGTCTACAGAAAGTGTAAAAGTGGATGTATGTGTGTGAGAGCGAGTGTGAGGGAGCAGCTTTGACAGCATATTTTCCTGTTTGCAGGGTTTCTGGTGGGGAGCTCTTTGACAGGATTGTGGAAAAAGGATTTTACACGGAGAAGGACGCCAGCAAGCTCATCCAGCAGATCCTGGATGCTGTCAAGTACCTGCATGACATGGGCATCGTACACCGAGACCTGAAGGTGAGGCCTAAGAGGGGGAGCCGGGAGAACGTGTAGTGGCACCAGTTAAAAGAAAGGCAGAATAAGCAGAGTGAGGCAGTCGGATTAGACACGAAGCAGCACTCAACGGTCACAATCACAAACCCATTTATATAATAGTCTGCAACAACCTGTAATTTTATCATGGCCTTGGAATATAATCTCTTAACATGGATTAAAAATACATGTATGTGTGTTTAATAGCAACAACGTCAAATTAAATTCCTAGTCAACATGACTATAGATTAGATATGAACCCAACTGACAAAAAAATAAGTCACCAGTGACTGAAACCTACCTAATAGCAATAGTCATACAAGCACGAATAACAGCTGTGACTGGATTTGGCATGTACTGGACCAGTTTCTGGATGTAGCCCACATCCATGTTCTGCCACAATTGGTCAGTTGGGCCAGATTTGGTGGATGCCTTCTCTGGCACAGTTCTAAGAAGAATTCCTTGTAGGCTGGGATTTAAGCCACTTCTGGTAGACCTGTATGACCGTACGCTTCCATACACCTGCAGATTCAGCTACTTTCTTCACACTATGGTCTTTGGCCACGCCCAAATACAGTCACTCCTCTTAGCCAATCATTTACATCTGCTTTGGAGCCATTTACCACACATGGAACGAGACATTCCCTGCACTGTACCACCTCTTCTCAATCTATGAATCCCATCACTCACACCCCACAGGTATTTATATCCCCATCATCCTCGTGCACTGGCATCTGCAGGAGCCTGAAGTTACTACCACCTTAAAAGGTGACACGTGTTCTTTTGTTTTTTTTTGGTCTGGTGAGGATAAACCACTTTCATAAAATTGGGGACAAGACAATGGAAAAACATGAGATTCCAAAGCTGGTGTTCAAAAGGAAAACCTCATAGACTATCAGAACCATGACCAATAGATAAACAGACGGGATGAAAGGATGTACAAACTTTCAAAACAAAAGAACCTTTGCAAATTACAGAAAGAACAGAAGGCATGGGAGCTGTTATAAGAGCACACAGAGTACTGAAAAATAGATTTAGCTGTTCATGCATCTTTCTGTTAAATAGATCTTCTGCTAATTTCCTGATGCTGAAAAATGAATTACTTGGCCATTTTGTCTGGAAATTAAATAAATGAATTTTGGTGTCTGGCTTTTACACAGCACTGTGGTCCACCCAGAAGGCACCTTTGCTTTGCTATTAATTTAACACCTGATTGAGTTCTTCCAGCTTCAGAAGTGAATCTGATTAGAGTGGCAATAAAACTGTACAGGATAATCACCAAAAGCTAGAAGAAGCAGTTAGTGATGTGCTATTTTTGTAGACATTACACCCGATACTGAAGGGGCACGCTCATGTGAGTATAAAGCAGGGGTGGACGATAAAGCTAAATGATAATCACAATACAAAATGCGATATGTATTTTGACACACAGATACAGGGGTTGGACAATGAAACTGAAACACCTGTCATTTTAGTGTGGGAGGTCTTATGGCTAAATTGGACCAGCCTGGTGGCCAATCTTCATTAATTGCACATTGCACCAGTAAGAGCAGAGTGTGAAGGTTCAGTTAGCAGGTAAGAGCACAGTTCTGCTCAAAATACTGCAATGCACACAACATTATGGGAGACATACCAGAGTTCAAAAGAGGACAGATTGTTGGTGCACGTCTTGCTGGCGCATCTGTGACCAAGACAGCAAGTCTTTGTGATGTATCAAGAGCCATGGTATCCAGGGTAATGTCAGCATACCACCAAGAAGGACGAACCTCCACCAGCATCACGTAGTGACCTGGCCACTATCCTGCAAGAGGAATGGCTTAAAGTCCCTCTGACCACTGTGCAGGACGCAGTATATGTCATTCCCAAGACCAACTGAGGCCCTACACCATACTAATAAATGATTGTGGTCTAAAATCAGATGTTTCAGTTTCATAATGACTTATTGTGTCATAACTATGAGATTATGCATAAGGCACATAATTACAGTATGAGCTAAAGAAGTATCCTTAGAGGGGAGGCTTGGTGGCGCTGTGGGTAGCGCAATCAGCTCACAGCAAGAAGGGTTTAAATCCCGCCAGGTCATCTGCCCTGTGTTGGCATTGAGGCCTGTCCAGGGTAGTTCCTGCCTTCTGCCCAGTGAGCCCTGAAATAGGCTCCAGCACCTCTCCATGACTCAAGTATCCATAGACCTATAGTAAAGCAGTATGGATGCTATCGCTAATGTCACAGATTCACATTACTCACAGAAGAGTAGTGTAACCAGCATCCAGGAATTAGATGCTCAGTCTGCAAACCTGTGTTTACAGTTGCGTGTTCTGGATTGCATCATCCGTCATTCACAATAACCAGCAAAAGTCCACCTACCCTCTTCTTCTACTCACTTTCATGTTTTGGCCTACATGCATGATACATAAACAGTCCAGTACAACCATGAAATCAGCTGTTGGACAGGAGACTACATCATCTTATATGCTCCATGGCTCTGGCTGCTTGTTGTCCATGACGACTGAAGAGCCTCAAGGTGCCATCGCCAGGTGTACCATTCATTACCGCTGTTGTCCCATATACCTAAAGAGCAGTACTTCATTACCGCTGGATTTAACATATGACACAATTGGACAAACGTTCTGGGAACTGCTGGAGAGTTTTGAAGTGTTCCATTCTGAAAGCCCAGAGTTTAGTTTCTGTCGGAGAGAATGTTTGTTTCTCCGTCCAGAAAAGCAAAGAATAAACTTCCATTCTGAATTTGGAAAGCCAGATGTTCTTTTTCCAGTCTGCCAGCAGGCCATATTTCATAGTAATAAAGGTTAGCGGTTGCCGTGGGTGATATTCCGATTGTCAATATTTGGTTTCTACAAGGATGGAGGTCTGATAGTATTTAGGTCTGAAGACTCAAAATATGAAACTGATGAACTTTTAGTTTTTGTGAGGGGTCTTTTGGGATTTTGTACTCTGCCACTGTCAATTACAGCACTGTGCAAAAATCAGAGACCACCTTTAGCCACGAAGTGCAATTTATTCCATTTGTCGTGTCAAAAAAGAGGAATATAGATATTTAGCAAATAACTCATAATTAAAAATCACAGTAATTGCAGGTTTGTGTCCAGCCTTTGCCTGAGGAGACTTGGTTTCAGAGAAATCTACAGTGGTATTTTTCTCAAACACATTCAGCAATACTAAGGTCTGGACTACAGGGTGGCCGGTTCATTTTCCTGAGACCCAAGCAGTTGTCGTTTTACAGACATGGAAGCCCATTTCTGCCTATTAAAGAAAAAAAAGAATTCTAGGAAAAAGTAATTAATTATGAGGAAGTAATTGATTATGAGATGCTAAGTCATAATTATGAGATGCTAAGTCATGATTGAGTTATGGCCTGTGTTTTCTTTAAAAGGTGCAAATGGTTTTCCATACAAAGATGAGAGCTGCCAGTACTGTTTATCTGATGGGGAACACGCTGGTGGTTGTTTGGACCGCAAATGAAATAAATGAAGGGTGGTTCCTGACATTTGTACAGTGGTGTATATCCGTATTTAAATGATTACAGACCATGTGGACTGAGTACCAAGACTTTACCAAACAAGACAATTTGAAACATCCAGAATGCTTCATCAGGTAAATTAGGAAATCCTTAAACCTAATTCTGTGACGATTCTGTGGCAACACCATAAACGGGTGTGCCCATCAGGTGTTGGTACTGTCAGCGAAGGTAGTAGGACCGTTTTAAACATTCATTATTACCATTCCAACTGACAACTAATCAGCTGAATAGACTCAACGTCTACTGCTGTATTAAGGGCCCATTCGGGTTTTACCCTTTTCTGCGTTCCTCAGATCCCGAGAGCCAGTGTGGATAGTAACTAATTAACTCGCCACTTGTTTTCGTCCAAGGTTTCTGAGGTCAGTGTTATTAGTCCCGTTAGTCTCTGGGCTTAACAAGCTCATTTGTTTACAGGCAGTGAAGTGAAGGATGTACAGATTAATCCTCACACATGGGTGAGCTAATTAAGCCTCTCTTAGAACATGGAGTATTAGAGTGAGCGTAAGAGCAAAGAAGGGAAGGTAGTTGTGTATGTGTACCTTAGAGTGTCTTATCGTGTGTGTGTGTGTGTGTGTGTGTGTGTGTGTGTCCACAGCCAGAGAACCTGCTGTACTACAGCATGGACGAGGATTCCAAGATCATGATCAGTGATTTCGGCCTGTCTAAGATCGAAGGTTCAGGCAGTGTGATGAGCACCGCATGTGGAACACCTGGATACGTAGGTAGGAAGCTCCATCACACATAAGGGAGGCCTTCATTTACATTTTAATGAGGCGCAGCTTCATGTAGATGAAACTGTAGGAAACTGGTTCCTGCAAATAATACGTTTTAGCTTCATACTAGTTCATACTGTTACCCACATGCAGTCGGTTGCAAATGTTTAGTTATATCGATTGTCAGAGTAATTTAATTTTCCTTTGCATAGAACCCACTGCATAAAACCAGCTCAGCGCTGTACATAACAGCAACATAACCCAGTTCAAAAGACAAATAGGCTACAGTTTTTCCAAGCCCATCTGCAGGAGTGTTCGGCAGCTACCGGAAACCTTTAGTTGCAGTTATTTCTGCACAAGAAGGTCACATCAGTTACTGAATGCAAAGGTTCACATACTTTTGCCAAAGATATGTAATACTGAATAATTTTCCTCACTAAATAAATGACAAGTCAAGGAGACTTTATTGTCATTAGCATCACATGTGGTACATGGGGTGGAACGAAATTGTGGTACCCAAGGAACCAGTTTCACCCAGACAGCAGTACTTAAATAAATAAAATATACATAAATATATAAAAATATATAAAAGATACAGAGAGAAAGAGCAGCAGGAAATTGAAAGTAGTGTGCAGTGGTTATGACTAATTGCCGTTTAGAAATCTTACAGCTTCCGGAATGAAGCTGTTCCGGAGTAGTACATTCATATGATTTTTTGTTTTGTTTTGTTTTGCTATATGTAAACTAAAAAATAAATTGAAATTGAGCCCTAAAAATGGTGGCATAATGATGTTTGTTTGCTCCCAGTAGAAGACTTGTTAACCTCTTTTCAATTTACAAAATTCTAAAAATCTTTTTCAGATTTTTGTATATGACTCTGTAAATGCTGTGAACATCCATCCCATACATTTTAGCGAGTGAGGTTCATTTTGAACAGTGAGTTTTTAAATAGCTAATTTGCCCAGGGATACATCATGCACCCGCTACCTAAAGGTTGCACCTCTGTATCGTCATAGTCGTCATAGCAAACCATTGTATCTCCAATAGGAACTTCAGAGGAGAAACTAGAAGGAAACTGTTGTTTTTTTGTTTTTTTTTTCCATTCCC
>JAMWET010001238.1:0-70917 GCA_024036415.1 Prochilodus magdalenae | reverse complement strand
CTGAAGACTTTATATATCCATACTGTTTACAACCACACACGTACTGCTACTGCACTTACTCTTTGCAACATGTCCTGCACGCATACTGTACTGTTTGTACACATGTGTTTTTGTCTATTTGTCTTTGCACACTATATATATATATATACACACACACACACACACACAATTCTTTTAACTGCACTGGAGAAGGAGCCTGACCGTGTTTCGGTATACTGTACAAACCTGTATTGGTATAATGACAAAGTTGAATTGAAATTAAAATTGAAATTTTACCTGAGGTTGCTGCACCATTTAACGTGGAACAGGGAAATTGGATCATGAAGCTAACGATTAAAAAGCTCAGTTCAGCTTCATATCACCGTATCTGGTTCATGAATGGTTAACCCATTTCATAGGGGGGAAATTTCAACCACTATTCCTTATAACTCAGTTCCAAGGGGGAGCGTTATGCTTGAAAACAAGGGGTGGGGGTAAAAATAAGAAATGGGATTGGCCCCAAAATCGTGCTGTTAATGTAACAATTTTTGTGCACTGGTGAAATACAAATAATAGTGATGGAGCAAATAATTAAAGCCCATCCAGCTCAGTGTAGAAGATCTGGTCTTCAGTTATATTGAATACATGATAGGAGAGACCATAGTTTACGCTTGCAGAAATGTCAGGCTATGTCCTTGTTTGCAGGCAGGGGAGCCGTAATGGGGGAAATGTTAGGATGATTGTAAGGACCTGTAACTGACAGTGGTGCTAAAAATCATTGATCATATGATCCCACAACGTACATATTTTCATCACAATATAAATACCAAAGAAACAACCTGACCTCCAAACCGGGGTGAACGGTACACATCGCAGTAGTCAGGTTTGTGGTCTTTGCGATTTTTTGAAAAGATAGTTGAGGGTAAAATTTTTAAATAAAAAAAAGAGATTGATTTTAGTAGAAAATGAAAATGAATTGCTGAAGACTAGGCACCTGTAATAAGGCATTATCACAAGCAGGACTCTACTTTGTGACCTCAGAGTGATCCAGTACACAAATAATACCTGGTCAACCATGAGTTCCATGCTCCCCTTCAGAGGTAGCAGCTGTAGTGTTTATCTTACATGTAAAGTTATTTTATGTTCAGTGGCATATCTGTATCTGTATTAACCCTCTCACAGTAAGAATGAGCTAACAGCTTTCAGATATCACAGAATAGAAACACACACTCATCAGAAATAAATTTACCCTAAAAAAATAAATCAGGTAATCAGGAAATTAGAATTCACCTAAAAAGTAAATAAACATGTAATTGTGTATTATTATATTTACACACTGCATCTGCATAGAATATTTAGAAATGTGCACACAAATATCACGTCATGTTAAAATATTAGGTTATGTAATTATTACTATAACTTCCTCTTGTGTAAATGTGTACAGTATTACAGATACTCCCAACTACAATCCCCACAATCCCCCACCTCATGACACCACCAACCCGTGGCAACCAAAGACCAGTCACACACTGTTCTCCCGGCCATTCTTTCCACAGTTCTGTTCATTTCCATCTGTTACTCGTGTTTTTCACTGCCACTTCAGAAAGAGTTGGCGCTGGGCCTAGGGGTCTGTTCTTACAATGGATCTGGCTTTGCTTTTAGCTCTGCTGGCGCTGAGTTACATCAGCCAAACCTCACGGATGAAGTTATCTTTATCACTTTACACACACATATAGTCCTACCATTAACACCCCCACACCCCCACCTCACAACACCAACTCAGAACCTTGTACATTACGGCTCAGAACAAAACCAGGGCTTCCACATACAAAGTACTGTTCTAGGAATACAGAATATAGCAGGCCAATACAAGACATTCCATTTAGAGAATTATTAAAAAATAAAAAGTGATCATTAAACCCGCATGACATCACAAAGAACATCCAAAAACTGTTTCCCCCTTCCTCCCTCCCTCTCTCCTTCCCTCCCCTCTTCAAAACACCATGCATATAGACAATAACACGTTTGATTCGGTCTCATTTAGCCTAATCTTATTAGTGTGAATTAAACTCGGACATACCTTCGTAGTTTCACTGTAAGTTCTGCCCGTGTCCCCGAGCTTGTGTCCCTGAGCTGTGCAGACTGTGTGGGAAGTAAGGGAGTGTTGCAGGAAGTTTCAGGGATGAAGGAAAGGATGACTCACGGAGTCCAGAAAGTGTCCGGTGCTCTCCATGCTCCTCCCCTACATGGTCTGTTCATTCACTTATTCATGTATTTATGTATAAAAATAAGAGACAGCATACCTACATCTTCTTCTGTAGATCAAATGCAGTTAATTACATACAGTGTTCAAGTTATCATAATCATAACCAGACCTGTTCAGTGTAATAGAACTATTTGGAACAACATTTGGAAAGCATGATGGGATAGTCCTTTGATTCTTTCCCACATTCTTTTATTTTGTCTCCAGTGTGTGTGTGTGTGTGTATGTATATATATATATATATATACACACACACACACTGGAGAAAAAATAAAAGAATGTGGGAAAGAATCACAGGACTATATATATATGCAGTCTACAAACCATGATAGCAGGAACATTGCTTTCCTCAGCAAACAGTGAGAACAGTGGTTCGTTTGTATCTGTTGACCTCTTAGTGTAATTGCTGCCACCTGGTGGCTGAACATTTGCATGGCTGTTCAGATCATTTTGACCAGCCGTTACATTAAAACCACCTCCTTGTATCTAAACTCACTGTCCACTTTATCAGCTCCACTGACCATATAGCACACTCTTTTGCCTGGACATTGCTGGCTGGTGGACTATTTTCAGACTAGTAGTGACGCTGAGGTGTCCAGCCACACTGCTGTGTCTAATCCACCTCCCACATCATACCTGCTCTGTCATCTCTCTACTTCAGCCCCAAAACACCTTTTGCTGACAGGTGGATGCCTGCTTGCCAGGGAGCTTTTGAGACAATCATAGAAAAACTCACTACCTCTCTAGTCCTTGGATTCGCTAATCCAAAGGTGCCATATGTTCTTCACACAGACGCCAGCACTTCTGGCCTAGGAGCTGCTTTATATCAAGAGCAGGGTGGTGAGATGCGGGTTATTGCCTATGCTAGTAGAGGCCTTTCACCTAGCGAAAAAAGGTACCCCACCCATAAGCTGGAATTTCTAGTTTTGAAATGGTCCATAACAGAGAAATTTCAAGACTATCTCTATGGTAACTCATTCACGGTTGTAACTGATAACAACCCTTTGACATATGTTCTGAAATCAGCCAAGCTGGATGCTGCCAGTTATCGCTGGTCAGCTGCTCTTTCTACTTTTGATTTTAACATAAAGTATCACACTGGGAAAAACAACCAAGATGCCGACGGGCTGTCCAGACGCCCTCATGACACTCTTGAGGATGACCCTGTTTCTTTAGAGGAAAGAAAAAATTAAACAATTTACTTCCCACCACCTGTCTTCCTCTGATGATCAGTCAAACTTATCAGCAGAAGCAATCACTGCTCTATGCCACCGCCATTTTCTTGGTGGATCTGACAATTCCCTGCCATCAATAACTCTGGTGGAATCCCTTGCTCTTCATGCTGAAGCAATCCCAGATGTGGGTATGTCTACCATTCCCACCTTCAGTGAGGCAGAACTCCAACAATACCAGAGGTCTGATCCAGTCATTAGGCATATAGTCAACCTGTTGGAAGGAAAGGGAGAAGCAAATCCCAATCTCAAGACACTACCTGAAAAATCAGCACCTCTATTCAAACGACTCGTCCCATGGAGCTGGTATGCATGGACTATTTATTCCCATCTAGTCTCTCTGACTTTAAGGCGTACCGCTGATCGAACCTAGTTAAATGTTAGTGCCACTTTTATAATTTTTAGAAAGCACAGGTGCTACATACAGTTTTTGTATAACAGTGATATAAAGTTATGGATAATTCATTGTTCGGACGAGAAAGACCTTGGCTAACAACATGAATTGAATCCAGTTTTCTAACACTGAAACTCTAATCCAAATAGTTTCAAGAAAGTGTAAAAGAGTCAGATTAGTCACGCAACATCTCCAGCCTTCAGTCTCCTGACTCCACCGTTCTGTGCAAACAAGAAAAAAAAACAACTGTAGAGATTGTTGGATATTTGTGTTTTTGTGTAAGTGTGTATAAGTTTACCTTGTGGGGAACAGCAGCATTACCAGAACAGAACTTAAATTAGATGCCTTGCAAAATGTTGCCTTTCATTAGGAGGAGAACCGACCATCCGGTAAATCTGCCACATTCTCTTTGTACATTAAGGGGGTCATTGAAACCCTGTGGCCAGATGCTTATTTTTGGAAAACACAGAGCTGCTTCAGTCTCCTGACTCTCCTTTCCTGCATTCCCTGGGAATGCTAAACTTAAAAGTTAGGCATTTAAGACGCCATCCCGGGGAGAATGTTGCCTTCAGGGTTCTACAGGACATTTGTTCATTTGGAGGAGAGCTGACCATCTGGTAAAACTTTGTACATTAAAGGGGGCGGTGAAACAGAGAATAAAAACCCTGTTGCCAGATACTTTTGTTTGGACTGGATTGTACAAGAGCTGTGAGTGAACAGCGAGCGCCTTGAAATAAACTAGTCCAACATCTCCAACCTTCATTCTCCTGATTCTACCCATCGGTGCAGAAGCAAGAAAAAGAAACAACACTGTAGAGAGGGAGCATGCTCTGTCTATTTCTACAATGGCCTTTAATAAAATGATGCCAGAAAGCCTGTATTATTGATAATTGATTTCTTAGTAGAAAATATCCCACATAGGTGATATCATATTGTCACTAAGATAGAAAACAGAGAAGTCAAGCCAAGTCCGATTTATTTACATGTGCTTTTTCAAAGAAGAACACGCAGGTCTGGTGTTAGTAGGTAGCAGGGAAGATAATTACCAAGTGCTGGACTGAGCAGGTAGGTTTTAGACCTAGACTTGAAGCATCCCCAACACTAAGTGGAAGGTTATTCCAAAGGTGGATGGCTTCGAATGAAAAGGTTCTGCCAACTGTTACCGATGCACCAACTGCAGGGCCAGGACTGCAGTGCGAAGAGCCTGCAGAGCCACTCCTGAACAACACCCAGACACCAGAATCCCCCCTCCACCAAACTTTACACTTGGCACAGTGCAGTCAGACAAGTACCGTTCCCATGGTAACCGCCAAACCCAGACTCATCCATCAGACTGCCAGACAGAGAAACGTGATTGGTCACTCCAGAGAACACGCCTCCACTGCTCTAGAGTCCAGTGGCGACACTTTACGCTACATTCCACACTCTGCATTGTGTTTGCTGATGTACAGCTTGGATGCAGCTGTTCGCCATGGAAACCCATTCCATGAAGCTCTACACACTGTTCCTGAGCTAATCTGAAGGACACATGAAGTTTGGAGGTCTGTAGTGATGGACTCTGTAGAAAGTTGGTGACCTCTGTGACCTATGACCCTCAGCATCCGTCATTGTATATGCTCTACCACATAACTGAGTTGCTGTCGTTCCCAATCACTCCCACTGTGTTCTAATCCCACTGACAGTGGACTGTGGAATATTTAGTAGGGTGGGAATGTCACCACGGGACTTGACTGGAATTCAGTCAGAATGGGTCGCTCTGAGAGCGACCCATTCTTTCAGTAATGTCTGTAGAACCAGTGTATGTCTAGGTGCTTGCTTTTATACACCCCTGTCCGTTTTATCTTGCCTATTGCTTCCTCTAAATAAACCTGATCTGTCTTTTAGATCTGTGAACATTTGGTCCAGTCAGGCAGTTGTTCCACCTCATATCACTTTTTTTCTTATTTTAATTTGTTGGTATTGCAGATTACTTGATATTTGCATCCCAGTGAAACAGGAAGTCATGGGACCACTAAATAGTTCTTAAAGAGAAAGAAACTCTATAGTGTATATACAGTGCTGCTTGAAAGTTTGTGAACTAGTTTTACCATAATTCTATTATTTTATCTTCACCAGTTTTTGTATATGAAATGTCAGGTTTATGTTCATCGATTCCAGATTCCGGAAATGTGTGAGTTACAAGTAGACTACACGAAACATGGAATAAGAGCATCTGCAAAAGTAAATGAACCACAGCTGCACTGGTAAAGTCAATAAGGTAAAAGACTCAGGTGAAACACATGTGAGTGCTCAAGTAATCAATGAAGCAGACCAATCAAATAAGACATCCTTGGGAAAAGTTTTGAGGCACACTGGTTAAAGGGAGAGAAAAGCAACCAAACCACTGTTGTGTCTAGGCATAAAGAACAGATCAACAATGCCGAGAGGAAAGGAGACATCTGAGGACATCAGGAGGAGGGTGGTGAGATCCCATCAGTCTGGGAAAAGCTACAAGACCATCTCCAAAAGATTCCAGCTTCATCCATCCACTGGAAGACAAATCATTTACAAATGGAGGGCACTTAGCATCATCGCAACTCTGCCCAGAAGTGGACGGCCACCAAGAAGCACCAGAAGAATAATAACGCAGGTAAATGCCAACCCACGCATCCCCTACAGAGAGTTGCAGACCTCTCTGTCAGCATCTGGGATAAATGAACATGCGTCTACAGTCAGGCGAAATATCAAAGGACATGGCATTCAGGGGAGAGTTGCTAGAAGGAAGCCTCTGCTCTCAAGAAAGAACAAAGTTGCCCGTTTAAACTTGAAAGCACCAGAGAGCACTTGGACAAACCTGAGGCTTTCTGGAAGTCCATTATCTGGATGGACGAGTCCAAAATTGAATTATTTGGCCACAGTCACAGGCGCCATGTTTGGAGAAAAGTCAACACTGCATATAAAGAGAAGAACCTTCTCCCAAAGGTATGGTGGTGGAAATGTGAAAGTCTGGGCCTGCTTTTCCGCCTCCAGACCTGGACGACTCCATATTTTCCAGGGAACCAATTTCCAGGACTATCAACAAATTCTATGGAAATGGATTATGCAACAAGACAACTTCCAAGGAATGGCTTAGGGGAAAGGAGATTCACACTCTGGATTGGCCCAGTCAAAGTTCGGACCTCAATTCCATAGAAATGCTGGGGCAAGATGTGAAGCTGGCAGTACATACCAGATGTCCCTCCAACCTCTCTCAACCAATTCTCAAGTTTTGCAAGGAGGAGTGGACATAAATTCCAAAAAGCAGATGGGAGACATTCGTTTGTGGTTACAGAAGACGTTTGGTTAAAGTGATGGGTGCAAAAGGATGTGTCACAAGCTACTAACTAAGAGTTCACAAACTTTTGCACTTGGCAGATTTTCAGGTTTTTGACATATAAAATACTTTTGTTGAATAAATAATAAAAATATGTATC
Organism: Prochilodus magdalenae; assembly: GCA_024036415.1. Lineage (NCBI taxonomy): Eukaryota > Metazoa > Chordata > Actinopteri > Characiformes > Prochilodontidae > Prochilodus > Prochilodus magdalenae. The sequence continues at coordinate 63,597 of JAMWET010001238.1, read as the reverse complement.
TGTTTTTCTTTGTTTTCCATATTTGGAAGGTCTGCTTTAGAATTTGAGATTTGGATGTTAATTTCATATGATTGTTATAATTTGTCTTTAGAAAACAGTGACCATGTTTGGGTGGTTCACAAACTTTCAAGCAGCACTGTATAGTATAGCAGAGAATTAGTACATGAAATAATAAATAATTTGCTCTCGAATGTAACCACAGCATTTATTTGAGGGAGCAGCCCGTCAAGTTATTTCATTAAACCACACGGGTCACGGGAAGCTGTGGCATGTCAGGGTGTGTCCTGAGAAATTAACAATGTAGCCCTCTGTACCTTGAGTTAGGCCACCTGTGTACAGCACCGGTTAACCTAGGCATGAACTGGCTAACACACACACACACACACACACACACACACACTCAGATTTTTTGAGAAACTTTCTCATCGTGGTTGTTTGATTCAAGCCTACAGTGATTCACTACCGTCCTTTGAGGCAAAGTGGTACATAATCACTCAACAAACACTCCAATAAATTGGAGATCTTCATTCCACATTTCTAAGCTTCCTTACAAATTAGACATATGGGTTTACATTATTAACTGCTTGCTAAAACTGAGCAATTGTTAAGAAGCAAACCCTAAAATAAAGTTTTACCACAATCACTCCGATCCAAACAGCTGAGGAGTAAATATACTTTCATTTAAAATCATTTTAGCATGTCGCTGGATTTTTCCTGACCGTGAAAAAGTCATTATTAAAAGGCAAAGTGGTACAATGTGTTAGGAGAGAGGAAGGGCCGGGGTTGGCTGGGTTGATTGCTCGCTTCAGTAGATATCTCTGCAACACCATACAGAGAAGTTACCAACATACAATCAAAACTGCTATTCCTTCACATGCTGTTCATAATTCAAATTCATTTTGCAAAGTTTAAACTAATAGAGCTATTGAATAACTGAAATGTCTCTCATCAAGGAAAACATATTGATTAATTTCAATAATAAGACACCTGAAAGCTATGTAGAGTGTTACATTATACTTTTCTCATCCCTTTCCTTTCAGCTCTCACAGAGAAAGACAAAGTCCTAGTTCAAATTATTCAAGTGATTTTCTGTTCCCATTACGGCCACTAGGGGGTCTACAGAACCAGGATACACATTCAGTTTGAATATTAAGGGGCGGAGTGTGCATAGACGTCACTGTGATGTCTTTCCATAGCCCTATATAATAGAGACTAGCAGCTTTCCCTCCACTTTATATCATACCCTCTTCAAGGAAGCCCGGTACAGTTCTGTAGAGCTCGCAGTGAAACCCCGGAGGTAGGTCTGTGTTTCATTCAGACACATTTCTAGGCTGAATAAGACTGAATTAAATGAGGAACTCTTCAGAGTCAGGGTGTTTAAAGAAGGGAAATGTGGAGGGAGGGGTAAACTGTATTCTGATGATTTTGATGTCATGTAAGTGTAAAAAAAGAGAAACTGTAATTAGTTTTAGTTTAATTAGCTCTAAAGTGCACATTTATTGCATTGTGCAGTGTGCTCAATAATGTGTTGCATGTGTTCTACTGTCATATATCTCTGGAAGCCCTGGTCTTGTTTTAAACTGTAAAGTTCCTGAGTTGGGTTTGAGTAGTGGGGCATGTACTTTAATGGTAATTATTTATGTGTATGTAATTTACTAAAATTAAAACATTTTTTTTAGATTTCTATGACACATTTACATTTGAGGCATGGAACACATCAGAAAATATGACAGGCTACTATATACTTGTAATAGCAGTACAGTATAGCAGAAGGCTGTAATAATTAAACAATTTAGATATGATTATTTTCAGCTCTGCAACATCTATGAAGAACATTTTAATGCTGCACATTTTAATACAAATTATTGTTTATTTAGATCATTTATAATACAACTTAAACAAAGAAGCAGGTGCGATGCGAGCACAGCCAAGATACAGAAGTGGTTTATTACACAGAGGGAATACCTTACACAACTACACAGCACGGTTCAACCATGTCAGGGGGAAATACCAGGTCGAGAGAGACAAGCAAACCAAAGAACCGGTAAACCAAGCAACCTAAACCAGAGGGGAGATCAGAGCCGAAGTCAGAGAGACAGAAGACAGAAATCAGTAATCAGGGAGGGCTAAGGCAGCAAGAGGGAAGAAGCAAAAAGAGAGGTAAAAAAAGAATAGACAGATTAATGCAACAGAGAAACCGCTTAAGAGATGCCACGTTATCAAATCTTTGAGAGAGTGGATGTGACTGCCTAGTTTATAAAGGGAACTAACAGCTGTATTTAATCAATAAACTGGAGAGCGAGACTGGGGTGGATTGGCGGAGCGCGATTATGTGTGTGTCAGGTCATCTGGCAATGCACTCTGGGAACTGGAGTCCGGGGGAGCAGCGGGACATTTAATATCTTAGTTTCCTAACTAAGAAGGTGTCCAAACTTTAGCAAAAAACTGTTAAAGTTTATCTGAACTTTATTCCTCCACATGTTGATATTTATTAGGAGTTTTTAGTGTGTGCCTGAATCCCCAACAGCTCTGTGTAAATGATGATTTTATTTTGGAACAGTAAATTACAGTATAGTAGAGAGGTATATGTAGTGCTATACGTAGACACTTATGTTAATTACAGTTACATAACTCAGCAAAGTCAGTTGAAAACCTTTGTACAAATACATTTATCTAACATTTCTAAGCTATCGATCAATAACACTGGATAGTACTGGACTTACTGATGAAAAAGGCGCAAATAAAAGGATTTCAGTTTCTGAAACAAAGACAGTGTAGCATCCCTGCTGAATAACGGATTGGCTCTCAACTGGTGGTCTATGCATCCTTTATTCATCTCTTCACATAAACACACCGTAAGAACTAAATACCAAAGATCAGAAAAATGATGAAATTCTGTTCTACCGGTTTTTCCACAATTATCTGGCTTGCAACAACGAGGCATCTCTACTTGTCAGTGTCAAATAACACCACATCACCATTTTCTTTTTCTTTTTTGTTTTGTAGATAATGGAATCGCTGGATTTGATAATGCTGTTACTTCTGCCTTCGCTTGTACAATCAGGTAAGAATAAAGCAGACGAATGTCTGTTTTTCTATTTATACATTCAATGTGTTGGTCATATCTCCACTGGAAGAGGGATGAGCTGATATATCTTATTCATGTTTAAGGCCAGCAAACCAAGGTCCTCGTTTATTCACTAGTAGCATTTTTGGGGCCCAAAATCAGCACAGTTTTCGCTTTGTTCAGATGAAAGACATTACAGGTGTGTGTGTTTGTGCTGTAATATCATCATGGTGGGATTGTTGTAAGGTTTTGTTTACATGTTGTGCTCCAATTGGTCTAAACTGCTGCTGCTCACCCACCAACAAGTACCAACATAAGTATTACACAAGTACTGGCAATACTGCATTGTCTACCTGTAACTTTAAGAGTAAAATTAAAAATAATTTTAAATCATAGTATGTGTGGAGATGGACCAGAACATGTATCTGAGTTCTTGGTCCTGTAACTGAATGTCAGGACACTGAGGTCCTCCGGCCAACGGGTTGTTAGCAGTCCCTCAGATTACACAGAAATGAAAGAGCAACTGTGCTCCTCAAAGACTTTGTGTCTATTAATACTGTGCACTTAAAGAGGAGAGTCACTGTAGCTCTGTAGGAATCAGTCCAACATGAGAGGACAAAGAAGTAGCACTGCAAATTCTCCAAAATTACTTACGCTCAATTACCCACAATTAAGGTTCAGGAAAAGTAAAGTCAATTTTAGGAATTTATGGTTTCATGTCGACAGTGATGGTGTGTATGTTTACAGTTATGGTCCCTTTACTTTTGCAAGAGACCCAATGAAACATAATGTAAAAGCAGGAATACGCAGGTAAACACTGATGATGTTTGTTTACCTGTTTACCTACTGAGTGACAATTCTAAGAGGAGTCTTATAAATGTAAACATGGAGAAACCATTCAGAAATCAGCAACCACTCATCCACATTTACACTTACAATGTGTTTATGGTGTTCTATTAATATGATTTTGCCATCGGAGCTAACAGAACCTGGCTGCACTCATTTACCAGGTTTATTCTGCAAGGACCATTAGTCTAAAAATAAGGTGTAGGGTTGACTGATTGTAAATAGAAAAGATCTTGGACTTTTTTCTTAAACCAACCTTCATTATACAATGTGATCAATAAGTGGCCGGAAATGGGAGGTCCGAGTTTAACCATTATGATGGGATTGGGCATCGTGCCTTTGGCAGGCCAACAACGCCTTAGCACTAGAGGACCCAGCCCGGCAGCCTATACTAGATTTCCCCTCTGATGTTTTAGTTAACAGGCATATCCTCACAGTCAGCCCAGGATGGTGGTTTGGTAAACAGGTGTGGACTATGAATGGTTAAGATATGCATAAAGCGAGGCAACTGTATCAAAGAATAAATATTAGAATAAAGTTCTGCACTTCTTACATTCTTACATGTGGATTAGACACATAGAGGAGTGAGGGTCAGTACGACTGTGGATTAGATACATGGAGTGAGGGTCAGTACGACTGTGGATTAGACACATGGAGTGAGGGTCAGTACGACTGTAGATTAGACACATAGAGGAGTGAGGGTCAGTACGACTGTAGATTAGACACATAGAGGAGTGAGGATTAGTATGACTGTAGATTAGACACATAGAGGAGTGAGGATTAGTACGACTGTAGATTAGACACATAGAGGAGTGAGGGTCAGTACGACTGTGGATTAGACACATAGAGGAGTGAGCATCAGTACGACTGGATTAGACACATAGAGAAGTGAGGATTAGTATGACTGTGGATTAGACACATAGACGACTGAGGGTCAGTATGACTGTGGATTAGACACAGAAGAGTGAGGGTCAGTACAGCTGTGGATTAGACACATAGAGGAGTGAGGGTCAGTACGACTGTAGATTAGACACATAGAGGAGTGAGGGTCAGTACGACTGTAGATTAGACACATAGAGGAGTGAGGGTCAGTACGACTGGATTAGACACATAGAGGAGTGAGGATTAGTACGACTGTGGATTAGACACATGGAGTGAGGTTCAGTACGACTGTAGATTAGACACACACAGTGAGGGTCAGTACGACTGGATTAGACACATAGAGGAGTGAGGATTAGTACGACTGTGGATTAGACACAAAGAGGAGTGAGGGTGGGTACAGCTGTGGATTAGACACGTAGAGTAGTGAGGGTGAGTACCTCTGAGTTTTTGTGTTGATATCTGTGGGACTAACTAGATGAGAAAACATCTCTATCAGTAGCGTTTAATTGATTCTTATAAATGTGTGCCCTTTAGCACAACGCGGTCACAGCGGTGAAATGTTTTCAGGACCAGTCATCGGTGAGCAAACTAATCTTTAATAAACCCACATTACCCATCAACAGTACACATCTCAGTCAGTAGATCCTTTGTCCCAAGAGCCATCAGGCTCTTCAACTCCTCCCAGCAGGGCCGGAAGAGGGACGAGGACTGCTGAGCACTAAACTCTCTTATTTTAATCAGAGACTCATTTATGCACTATTCACTTTACTGTATATACTGTACATCTGGACATTCTGACACTTACTGTATATACTGTGCATCTTTATCTTTACCTCCTGACACGCTGACACTTACTGTATATACTGTACATATACTGTACATCTGCACTCCTGGACACTCAACTCCACTTAAATATCATGTTTCTGATGTTAGTTCATTCGGTCATTTATCTGCTGATAACCGCGTCCCTTGTATATTTATTTATTACTTTTGCACCGTCTTTTCTACAGCCTGCAGTTATATTTGTACTCTTGTATATATTTCTTGCCTCCTTAAGAAGTGAGATATATTTATATATTTATATTTACATATCCACTGATAGTGATCCGCAGTATGTAGAGTCCTATAGCTTTTAGCTTGATAGTTAGTTAATAATATTGCTGACGTTACTGACCGTCCCTTTTAGGTTTCTCATACTGCACAACACTGTTTTTTTTTCTTATTTTTGTATTATTATGTGTATCTGTGCTGTTCTTTTTGTGAAAGATCTATCTATCTATCTATCTATCTATCTATCTATCTATCATCTCAGTTACAGTACACATCATCTTCTACAGCAGTAGTAAATAATTATACCTATAACAGTCAGAACCTGAATGGGAGGTCACTGGCATCACCCTCTCTTTATTAATCTGCATTCTGTTTTCTTTCAGTGGGGTGCATAGTCCTTGCACTCAGCATAACAGCTGTTGTGCTCCTAGTAAGTAGATACTATTTTATTTTATGTCACAGATAAATAAACTTCAGTTTAGCGATGACTGTTCCATCATGTGTATACTCATTGTTCATTGTACACTCACCACTGAAAAACCATTTGCACCCATAAGGAGTCAACAGACAGGAATGAAATTTGGTGGGTAGATTTGATGTTTTACATGCTAATGATTCAAGTTTCACACTCGGTCTAGAATGTGTCATAAGCAAGGACAGACCTTATCTCTGTACCTGACTGACCCAACAGCCACAACTGCAGACATTCAGCGAGCAGTGGTGTCCTCCGTAAGTCCTCCTGTTAGTGCAGCACCATTGGCAGACAGCTGCACCACGCAAGACTACATGCAACCAGACCATCCTTAACACCAAGTCACCGTCACCAAAGACTGCAGTGGTGTCGTACCAGACTGTCATGGAGTGACTCAGAATGGCAGTGGGTCATCTTCAGTGACGAGTCCCGCTTTAGTCTTGGTGGAGACGCCCAACGAATCCGTGTGTGGAGGCACCGTGGTCAGCACCGAGATGAACATCCAGAAGGCCTGGTATCCCTCCACCTCCACCCCTACTGCATCATCTGCAGGAACTGTGTGAGGATGTTCAAGCTGCATGGGATGTATTATCACAGGACTCCATTAGGAACCTCTACAGCTCCATACCGGTTAGCAAACACGGCGGCCCGATACCATACTGAGAGACAGGCTTCTGTATGTGTAGCTCAATAAATATTGATCATATCAGTCTAAATTTATCATCAGTTATTGATCCTGGTAACATTTACCTTCCTTCCCAACAGCACCGCAACCCTACACCTCCTTCTGGGAGCAGATATTCTGCTGATGTTGAGTGTATTTAAATAGATAAGTCACTGATTACAGTAAACTTGAACCGTACATTTACAGACTGTGCTGCTGTGGAACAGGAGGCGTAACAGAAACCAGGTAAGTTTGGAAAATATTTTTCATACACTGTAAATCATTCTAGAAAATTATTATTTTTTAATTTCTGGATTTTTTTATTTTATTTTTTAGGACAGAGAGAATAATCAAGGAATAAACAAAAACACTACAATGGGTTTGTATTCAAAATTCAAATTCAGTCCCGTCAGTCTCCTGCAGCTTCTTTCTCTCCCTCTCTCCTCCACCACTAACCTCCATCAGATCTGCTATGTTTGAATAAATAATTTAATGCAGGATCAATATATACATATTTCTGAGCTTTAAGAAGCTGCAGTGTATTCTTAACAGTTTGCTCCAAGGATATTTCATACCAGAGGGGACTTTTATTTTACGAAGTCTGTTATTTCATATATTTTTGTGTTGGATATTCTCAATATCATTTAATTTCAGAGCACAATGTTCTCTTAACTACTCAGGGCCACGTGAGTTAGTGTCTCCTGCTTCAGATGGATAACAAGAAGCATCATGAAAACATCAACATCACGAAACAACACAAGCAGTACCAGAAAGGCGTTCCAGAAAAATGACATTCCCACATGAAGTAGTACCACAGGAGGCAAAGCCACCAGAAGCAGCATCACCAGTACTAATCAATACTAATGATGAAACACAGGTACATCACACCTGAGTTGACTTGATTTGACTTGACCTGAGTTTGTCTGTAATCCCCAGCATTGCGAAACTCCTGCAAACCTTAATTCCAAAAAATGTTGAGACTTTTTAATAATAATAATAATAACAATAATAATAATAATAATGGATTAATTTGTTTTGGACGTATACACTGCCTGCAAGACGTTCCGTTATTAGCAGTGCTGGGATTCCTCAACCATTTATTTATTTAAGCAAAATCTGTTTACAAATAACTGCATTAGGTACACATGTTTAGATCTAGTAGATGGATCTAGTGAGTCGAGTAGTTTATTTTTTTCCTTTTTTTATTTGACTTGATTATTGACAACTTAGAGCCTCTTTGTTTTTTTGATTGACCCCTCAGCCTCGTTATGCTGATCATATTGAAGATGGGGTTATTTTAATAGATTCTTGAAGCTGTAGAAGTTTGCCTTAAACAATGTGGTAAAAATGTAAAACAATTAGCTTAATATGATGTATAAAAAAACACTTTGATGAACAGTGTGAGGATAATAAGTGAGGTAGCTAAATTAGCTTGATAAAGTACTTTGGCAATATTAAACCAGAATGTGCATCGGTTAACTCTGAGGCACAGTGTACCTTTCAGCCTTTCCACTGATATTACTGACCTCCTCAGCATAACACTAAACTGCTCTTTGTGCTACTGGAGTTTAGTCTGTTAGCATAACTCCTATGGATGCTACAGATTTCATGCTGTCTCTACGCATGGTTTAACACTTAACAGCAGCTGTGAGATTTTTCTACTCCCAGTCTTTTACTGAGTGAGGTTCTTATAGCACAGTTTGTTTACAGTTGTCCACACTGTACCTAAATCATCAGGGGTCTTTTTTTCATCAGGGGGGTCTTTGTTTTGACACCAAACAACTTCTGATATGTGTACAGTATTGTGGATGGATATGTTGATTTATGCGTATTACTGATCCAAAATCTCATGCTTCCCAGTTTATCCCTCTGCATCCGATCTCCTGAACTCCATTTGCCAGAACCCACCACTAACATCATAGTTACATGTCCATCATCGCCCAATCACAGTTTTCACATTCGTTACCTGTGACTGATGACACACACCTGTTCCTGATTTAGCCTGTTTGCTTATAAGGCCCAGGCTCACTCACCCTCTCAATGTGAAGTTTGGCCACACCCGTGTCTTACTGAGCGGCTTTGCGGCCCGGTTTGCTGTTTCTGGTTTTGACTCTGTTTGATTTCTGGTTGACTCCTTTCTGGTTTTGCTGTCTTGTTTTGGTTGCTGGTCGGTTGCTCTCTTTGGTTTTGGACTCTGGCTTGTACTTCTGGTTCATGACTCTGCCTTCCCCCTTGGTTATGTTTGCCTGGACTCTGTTATGGAGCTTAACCGCTAACCTGCTAATAAAGCTTTGCTTTGCTCTGTGCTCAGCATGACCTACATAGTTTGTTAGTCAATACACTTTATTTTTCTTTATCTACCGACATATACTTATATATTTCATATATATAAATATATGTCATATATTTACACTATGTTGCCAAAAGTATTTGCTTAGGGTTTAATATGATGTTCCACCCTTTAGTGCTGTAACAGCTTCAACTATTTTTTGGAAGGATTTCCACAAGGGTTAGGAATGTGTTTATGGGAATTTCTGATCATTCTTCCAAAAGCGCATTTGTGTGGTCAGACACTGATGTTGGTCAACAAGGCCTGGCTCGACTCCAGAGAACACGTTTCCACTGCTCTAGAGTCCAGTGGTGGTGCTTTACACCACTGCACTGTCTGTAGTGATGGACTCTACCAAAATGTTGGTGACCTCTATGCACTATGACCCTCAGCATCCTCTGACCCGGCTCTGTCATTGTACATGGTCTACCACTTCATGGCTGAGTTGCTATCATTCCCAATCCCTCCCACTGTGCTATAATCCCACTGACAGTGGACTGTGGAATATTTAGTAGGGAGGGAATTTCACGACTGGACTTGTAGCACAGGTGGAGCCTATCACAGTACCACGCTGGAGTTCATCGAGCTCCTATGAGCGACCCATTCTCTCCCTAATGTCTGAATGTCTAGGTGTTTGGTTTTATACACTTGTGATCATGAACGTGATTGGAACACCTGGATTCAATGTTCTGGATGAGGAAGAGAATACTTTTGGCAGTATAGTGTATTTTAAAATTAGGCCAGGCGTGTTTTCATTTTGGTACATCTCTACTGTACACCAACACTACTGTACACACAACAAGAGCAGCGATGTATGATTGCACTACAGAGATATGAGGGAGTAAAGACCATCAGTAAAATATTACACCAATGAGATGCCACGACTAGGAGCCACAGTGAGAGGGGTGATCATGTAGAGAGCAGAAATACAGTGGGAGTGTAATAACAGCAGCAGGTCAGGTACAACTAACACTGTGCTAATGAGCGCATGATAGTAATAACATAAACTGGACATGCGGCAGTAAAGTTACTCAGGGCTGTTACTCATAATACTTCATAATCATAAACACGGGGTGTGTTTTAATACTACACAATGTTTACATATGCGACTGTCTATGACAGTGACTGTGACTTCTGTGACTAAAGTAGACTGCCTAGGTAGACAGTCATCGAGCTTTATAAGCCTTATAAGTTAAATGAGATGCACTAGTTAGACAGCAGCAACATCACCACTTGTTCCCATCCACTGCATGTGAGTGCTGTGTATATATACTATATATACTGTAACACTGAATAGCTGAGCCCACAGTGTTTCTGCTCCCTTAATCCCGTTTTAGGATTTTCCGTTTTTATGAAACTCTAATGCTGTATGGCTGTGTAGTGCTGGCTCAGACACCACCTTGGAAAATTTAACTTTGCTTCAGCAAGGTCACTTTTTTCAGTCATACAAGTGCTACAGAAGAACCTGGGGCTTGTTTTAGTCCGCTCATTTTCCCTCTCATGGTTTGATTTTTACATGGATTTGTTTTTTCCCTTGGTTCAGTTCAGGGAAGTTGAATGAAAATGTATTCATATTATTCCACTCATATACTCATTATATATACACGTTCATATATTTCATTTATATCAGGAATATACACCGATCAGCCATCACATTAAAACCACCTCCTTGTATCTACACCCAGTCTCCATATTATCAGCTCCACTGACCGTATAGGACACTCTGTAGGTGTACAGGTCCAGACTGTAGTCCATCTGTTTCTCTGTGTACTGTATTACCCTGTTCTTCAATGGTCAGGACCCCCACAGGACCACCACAGAGCAGATATGATGTGGGTGGTGGATCATTCTCAGCACTGCAGTGACACTGACGTGGTGGTGGTGTGTTAGTGTGTGTGGTGCTGGTGTGAGTGGATCAGACCAGACCTGCTGCAGTGTCCACTCACTGTCCACTCTATTAGACACTCCTACCTTGCTGGTCCACCTTGTAGATGGACAGTCAGAGATGATAGCTCAGCTGCTGCTGCACAGTACAGTGTTGGTCATCCTCTAGTCCTTCATCAGTGGACACAGGACACTTCTGCCAACAGGACGCTGTCCCTGTAGAACTATTTGATCCTATATGGTCAGTGGGGATGATAAGATGCACAATGAATCTATATATAAGGAGGTGGTGTTAATGTGATGGCTGATGGGTGTAGCTGTGTACTGTAAATTCAGGTTATAATGAGATATTCCTACATCTGTTCCATCACAAAGCTCAAATAACATCAAATCTCTTTATGAATGTGAAGTTCTGGTGCTACATTCTGTGTTCTATTAGTAGGAATATGAAACTTTACTAATCTGATTTGCTGTGATTAACCATGTACTGTGTATTTACCAGTATTCGCTGGATCTGATTCAATCATGTTTTATTAATACACTGCTTATAGTTATTAATGGCTTGGTTGGTGCTATTCAGATATACCTGTATGTTTAAGCATATGCAAAATGACCTTGAGTTTACTCACTTATGAATTTGTACTGCTGTGCAAGCCACACACTCGCAATTCGTTCAAATAAAAAGCCCTATTATATTACAAAAGCTTTGTCTGAAGGTGCTGTTTATTAATAAATCTAATATAAATCTGTTTATAAGGATGATATAAATCTAATATAAAGACTCTTTTAATTTTCCAGTATTATAGTTCCTGTAGTTCCGTGTTATTAAACTGTAATTGCTGAATCTACTTTATTATTGGTAGAACAATATTTCTGTGATCATGACGCATCGGGGCTCCTCTGCCTCCATCAAATCCGTGGACTATACTTCCCATGATCCTTCGCTTAATGATGCCAACACAACGAGTTCTATCACTTCCAATTAGGAAGTGTGTGTTTGTGTGTGTGTGTGTGTGTGAGTGTGTGTGTATGTGTGTGAGAGAGAGTGTGTGTCTGTGTGTGGTTGTGTGTGTAAGAGTGTGTGTGTGTGTGTGTAAGAGTGTGTGTGTGTGTGAGAGAGAGTGTGTGTGTATGTGTGTATTTGTATGTGTGTGTGTGTGTGTGTGTGTAAGAGTGTGTGTGAGAGAGAGTGTGTGTGTATGTGTGTATTTGTATGTGTGTGTGTGTGTGTGTGTAAGAGTGTGTGTGTGTGAGAGAGAGTGTGTGTGTATGTGTGTATTTGTATGTGTGTGTGTGTGTCAGTGTGTGTGTGTGTGTGTAAGAGTGTGTGTGTGTGTGAGAGAGAGTGTGTGTGTATGTGTGTATTTGTATGTGTGTGTGTGTGTGTGTGTGTAAGAGTGTGTGTGAGAGAGAGTGTGTGTGTATGTGTGTATTTGTATGTGTGTGTGTGTGTGTGTGTAAGAGTGTGTGTGTGTGTGTGTGTGTGTGTGTGTGTGTGTGTGTGTATGTATGTGTGTGTGTGTGTGTGTGTGTAACACTTTATAATAACGTTTGTTTATAAAACATTTATACATCTTTATTTCCTAGTGAACTAATGATGAAATAATGATGTACACACATCTGTAAATCATGAATTAGTATATTAGAAACGCTTTATAAGACACATAAGCTGTTATTTCAAAATGAACAAATGATAAATAGATCAGGAATTCAGTTGTTCTACATCAGTTATGTACATACAGTAATTATAATTATTATGTAAGGGGCATATTTACAAAAGACTTTAAAGTTCAGGCTCTCATTATTCAGAAAATCCTAACCAAATAAACCATCTATAGCGTTTGACATTATGATTTACTAACCATGAACTAATCAAGTATAGAAGCCAACAACACAGCCACCACACAGACCAGCTCCTTCCTACTTGACGACCAAGAGCGTTTTAGCTTCAAGTACAGCTCATGAAGGACGAGCACCAAGACTCTTCTACTGGAGCTCATGTGGTAGAACATACTTCCACCGAACGGAAGAGCCACCCACTGTCTTCAGATGCCCACAGAAGATCCATCAAGATGAAATACCAGAATTAGATTCGCCCGTCTTGGCCAACGATTCCACTATTGGTTCATGTTTTTCTCCATGTACATGATCTAGTAACCAGTAAATCAATGTACATGCGGTTCAGATCTGATCATTTAGAAAGTCAGCAGAGTCACAGGAACATATTTCTGAACTAAGAGAGATGTGGCGTATGATGATTGATCTGAACTGAAGCCTGATTTAATTACTAAACATTAGCGCTATTAGCTTATAGTCTTTTTAATTTCACTTCTAACAGCTTTTTCAGTAGGAGGACCCTTCGTCTTTCATCGCTCATAAATAATGAACTGCTAAATAAAAACCAAATTAGTCTAAATTTAAATTATTTTTAGTTGAAAAGAAGAATGTCAGACCTAAAACAGTTTAGTTATTATATTACCCGCACGGAAATAAAAGGTTATCGTTTATTGGCAGGTGTATTAATGGCCTGTACTTATTTTTAAATAAAAATAATCTTAGCTGTAGACAAATAAATATAACTTTCTGTAATGTCGGTTCTAAAATAACGGGATTATAATAAAACAAACGTCTCCGGTCGGTTTTTCCTTCACCGCAAACAACCATTATGTCTAAAACGAAAGTCAGCTCCCTCGTTTGAAGCAGTGTTGGATGTCGGACTAAGTCATGAGCAGAGTTCGGTTTAATTTGTTTGGATTCTCTTCTTTAAAAAGGGTCTCCGACTGACAATTTGACTCGTCGATTTCTAGAGGGCAGCCCTACTATTTACAGTAGCTAGGAATATATATTTTCTAAATGGAAAACAAAACACTTTTGTAAACACTCTGGATAAGTGCTTCGGCGAAATGCAGTAAAGGTATACATGCTGCTACTCCATGATAAATTAATGATGAACAAATCAGTAGCTCAGATTTTATTCACTTTCACTGCATATACTGTACACACTTACAAAAAAAATTAAATCTTCTTTCAGTCTGGCTGTTAATGCAAAGTGCCTTTTCTGAACCCCCCAATAATTTGCTAAACTAATGATTTGCTAAACATTAACAAACACCAGTGATAGAAATAACCTGTAAATTACATATACATTTTTGCAACATTTGTGCAGCCCCTAATCTAAAGTGGAAACTATTCTCTAGATATGAATATTGTCGCTGTCCAATGAAAAACAAGTATCTCCAAAATGGCAACTTTACAGGAGAGGACAAAAACCTCATTTAACTTTAATGTAAGTCAATGGAACTAGACGTCTTTCCAAACAGTTTTGGGCCATTTCTGTTGGTCCATTCATCATGAGATTCTCACTCAGTGTAAACAGCAGCTGGTGTATTCAAATGATGCATAAAAGTAAAAATGGGCAAAAGTGGAGATACATGTTTTTCATTGGACATCGACAATATCTAAAAATGCTTATAAGTCATCTATAAAATAAGTTCTTCCATACCTGCAATAATACTGTATAATAGCAATATTAAACAATATTACTCTACCCACAATTCACAAGGGCGCTTCCACAGTTAGGGAGATGGCTAAATTTACAGATGATGCTTGAATAAACGATTACCGGTGGGAGGGATAAAGACTAATGTTTGAGCTGTATGTACCTTTAAACATCTGCTAAAAGATCCCAAACAGCAAGAAGAAATTTAAGATTTAAGACCACAAGGAAGAGCCCCGGAAGGAGCAGCACCACAAAATGGAGAACCACAAGATGAAGCCACTCAGGGAGCAGAACCACAAGATCAAGTCGCTCAGGTAGCAAAATTTAATGCTTTACCTCATAAGATAATAAGATAAGATAAGATGAGATAATCCTTTATTAGTCCCACAGTGGGGAAATTTACAGTGTTACAGCAGCAAAGGTATAGCAAGGTACTCAGTACAACAAACAAGACAGGTGAACAGAACAACAATATAAACATTATAAATAATAAAGTCAAAACCTCTGGAGGATCTTATTTACAGATAAATGCAAAATATTTACAGAAAATTGCACATTTATTCTTTATTGCACATGGGGAATGGAAAGATATTGCACATTGTTAGTATTGCACATTATGCTACATAGAAAACAACTCTATTTCCCGTGAGTGTGTGCAGTTAATTTTTTTTTTATTATTATTTATTTAAATCCCTTATTAGTCCCACAGTGGGGAAATTTAGTCTCCGCATTTAACCCATCCGTGAAGTGAAACACCACAAACACACTCACTAGTGAGCACACTAGGGGCAGTCAGCACACTTACCTGGAGCGGTGGGCAGCCCTATCCACGGCGCCCGGGGAGCAGTTAGGGGTTAGATGCCTTGCTCAAGGGCACCTCAGTCGTTACTGTAGGCTCAGGGAATCGAACCGTAAGTGTGTGTGTGTGTGTGTGTGTGTGTGTGTGGTCCTGTGAGTGTGTGTAGTTTAAGTGTGTGTGTGTGTGTGTGTGTGTGTGTGGTCCTGTGAGTGTGTATAGTATAAGTGTGTGTGTGTGTGGTCCTGTGAGTGTGTGTAGTTTAAGTGTGGGTGTGTGTGTGTGGTCCTGTGAGTGTGTGTAGTTAAGTGTGTGTGTGTGTGTAGTCCTGTGAGTGTGTGTAGTTAAGTGTGTGTGTGTGTGTGTGTGTGTGTGTGGTCCTGTGTGTGTGTGTGTGTGTGTGTGTGGTCCTGTGTGTGTGTGTGTGTGTGTGTGTGTGTGTGGTCCTGTGAGTGTGTGTAGTTAAGTGTGTGTGTGTGTGTGTGTGTGTGTGTGGTCCTGTGTGTGTGTGTGTGTGTGTGTGTGTGTGGTCCTGTGAGTGTGTGTAGTTAAGTGTGTGTGTGCATTGGTTTTTGTGGTCTACTTTTAACCTGACTACGTACTGACACTATGAGGACATTTTGGTTTATGAGGACAGGGCCGGTGTCCTCATAATTCTGGCACTGTGGCTGCACTTATCTAAGTTAAAGATACTCCCGCTCAAATTTTGGCGCCATGTCCTTACACACCAGAAAAACCCAAAAGTCGCTTAACACAGTGTTAACGCAGAATTCAGTGAAGCGCCCCTGTAGGCCGGTGTCGGAAAAGCTCCAGTGTGTCTTGGCACATGTCATTTTCATGGCTTTGGATTCGCTACTCGAGCTAGAAGCTATGTCAATCAGGCGCGTAATCGCAATAGTGGGCAGAGTTTCGCCACACCGAGGCCGCAGCACACTGAACACCCCAGGATACCCAGAGCACAGCAGAGAGGAAAATCAGGTAAGGCAATCAGCTTTAAAGACCCTTTAGGACTGGATTTTCGAATTACAAACATTTACTCGTGCATCAGAGAGGTGAGAAATTCGTTTTCTGTGAGGTCTTAGGAAGACATTTTGCACCGCGGTAAAATGCTAATTACCGCTAGCATGCCTATGGGATTTTAATATAAAGTTAGCATCAAGCTAACTGTGGTATATAATCATTTCCCAAAGTGGTTTTAACAACATATAATGACTAACTGTAGCTGGAACACAGAAATTAAAGGCTTGTATGACACATAGCATATCATATTTCTCTGATAAATAATGATTCCTCTGAGTAAAGAATTTATTAAATGTTTCACCTTAAAGCCCTACTCTGAATACTGTTAGAGGACGGCCTGTTAGCCTGTCAGCTGGCTGCTCAGTAATGTTTATAGGTGAGCTGTAGTTAACTTATTATGTGTCGCTTTGGAGGTTTATGGTGCCTCAGTATGGGCTGGTTTGCTGATTATCTGTTGTTTAGAGGGTTTACTGTACCTGAATATGTACTAGTTCAGTCTTGTTAGTTGTTTAAGATGTTTATTGTGTCTGAATAGGTGCTAGGTTAGTCATAATCCATTCTTTAAAGGGTTTCTCATGCCTAAACATTTGGTAGTTTGGTCATTTTCTGTTGTTTCTGGGGTTTATTGTGCTCGAGTAAGAGCTGGTTTGGTCATTTTGTGTTGTTTATGGGCTTTATTGTGTCTGAATTTGTGGTGGTCTGGTCACTATCTAGTGTTTTTGGGGTTTGTTGTGTCTGCTGTCTAGAAGGTAATTCTGTACTGGTAATTAAATGACTTTCCATTGTGGTCATCATGCGTTTCAGTTTTTTTGGAAATGCTAATATTTTACATTAAGTTAATTCACTCATCAGACAAACTCTAGACATATAAAAAGTCAAAGCTTACTCATTGTCACAGTCAACTGAGACATCAGTTTATAAATAAGATTGTCCTAAATTCTTATTAGCAGCATGGTTCATTAAATAACAGGATATAATATTCAGTGATATGAAACTTAACAAGGATCTTTTTTCGCTGTGAAGAACACAAGCCTGGAAGAATCAGAAGATATGGAAGATGGCTACCATGAAGCTGAGAAAGAAAAAACCAAAAGAGAAGGCTGCATATTACACATCTGCTTGTAAGGACAAACATGGGTTTGATGTAAGCTATATAAATCCTGATAAAGGTAATTTAATATGCATGTTTAGATGTCTGAATTTATTTGTTTATTTGTTTTAGATAAAGTTGTTTGATATGGTGTTTGCCATTGGCAACAAGCAAGATTAGAAAATACAAATTTAACATGCTCTTGGTTTTCTTATATAGGTTGAGGAGTATTCAGCTGTATCCATTTTGATAAGGGAGTTTTTCTTTTGGAATACAGAGGTGACCTAATAAGCTAACAAGAATGTGAAAGTAGACAGGAAGTTTATCATGATGCCCTAAAAAGTATTCATGTTTGAATTTCGTTACAATTGAAAGCGTTTTTGGTATGTATGACATTACACTCTTCTTTAGCTATACACTGACCAGCCACTTATTACCTCTGTGTATCTACTCTCAGTGTTCATTATTATCAGCTCCACTGACCATACTGGAGTACTCTGTAGTTCTACAGTTCCAGACTCTGCACAATTTGTGTTGGTCATCCTCCAGTTTGTGATCAGTGGTCACAGGAGGCTGCCTGGCTGCATAGTGTTGGTTGGTGGACGATTCTCAGTCCAGCAGTGACACTTAGGTGTCCAAAAAATGTGTTGTGTCGGATCCACTTACACCAGCACAACACACACTAACACACCACCACGTCAGTGTCACTGCAGTGCTGAGAAGGATCCACCATCCACATCATACCTGCTCTGTGGTGGTCTTGTAGGGTCCTGACCACTGACGATTAGGGTAAAAGGGGCTAATGAAATATGCAGAGAAACAGATGTAATAGAATGTTATTGTCATTTATAATCTATGTACAGATGCAACTGTAGAACAACAAAGTTTACCTCTAAATGGATCAGAGAAAATGAACAGTGTTAATTAATAAATGAAGTGGCAAAGTGGTGTACTATGTAAGGACAAGCTGATGAACTACAAGGAAATTCATTTTTTAAAAAGCACAAGTTTTAGAACTGACATTTATCTTTATGTTTTATTCATATGTGTTAGCGTCGATGCTGCAGTGGAAGACAACTCTCTTGGGAGTCTTGGGAATGATGACCATGTTAGCCCAAACAGTAAAATGAAGACCATCACTGTAGCTGGAAAACCCCATCTGCGTTTATTTGCAATAAGGAGCATTAGTCCTGGAGAAGAGATCACATACAACTATGGTGACTCTGAATGGCCCTGGAGATGCAAGGTATTCCAAGAGGAACATTTATTGTGAATGAAAGCAAGGTTAAATATGCAAAAATAAAACAAATAATTGCTTGCAGTTACTCATTTATGATCTTTTTCTAAAATTTGCATATTGATTTTCATAACTTATATTTACAGATAGCAAATGAGAAAGAGCAACCACAATCTCAAGAACAGCAGTCTTAAGCACTGGCAGAGTGAATCTACCTCATTTGCTGCATAATTGTCTGCTTTGCCACCTGTCATTGATAAGGCATATGTAATTTGCTTTAACTGGACTTTTTGATATTACAAATCGGTCCTTAAGAACCTGCTGATATTAATGTCTGTCTACAGCAGATGTAGATGAATGTCATTTACTTTAGCACAGTTTTTTAAATGATAAAATGATTTGGTTGTCAATACTTTTAAAAGATAAAGATTTTATTTTGCTTCTGAGATTGTTAGTTAGTACAGTTCTGATTTTCATTTCTGTTTCTAGAACATAGCTGAGACAGCTCCTCACAGTTAACCCTCTGCTGATCGAGAAGGACTGGATGCTATCTGAGCAGAATCCACAGGTTCCAGGAGAAGGCATACAAGAGGTACGTTTAAGAAACTGTGCTCAGAGAAATGTTAATGTCATTTTGGAGAGTTGGTAACATTCACCACATGATTCCATGTATTCTGTAGGGGGTTATTGAGAAGGGAGCACAGTAACCATGACGTAAGACTGTGGTCTCCAGCTTTTACTAGCAGCCCTTCTTTGAGCTCAGTGCAAGGAAGTTCCTGCAGTGTTGTACAGTATATATGTGAAGCATTTAACCATAATGTGTGTTTAAGGTTTTAGTAGGCCTTGTCCTCTTTTTATAAGAACACTGTGGTTAATGAGGACAGTGAAAGAACCGCCCAACAGCAAAGTTTACTAGGGCTGGCAAAGTTTACTAGGGCTGGACAGTGACCCTGCCAAAGGTTGTGTTACTAGGGCTGGAGCTGCCAGGCCTGTTTTGTGAGGACTTTGTGGTTTACAGGGACCCTATAGAAGTTTATCAGTGTATGTTAATGGCAGCCTGTGTGTAGTGTATCATGTAATTGTGGTCTCGAGGGACCTCTGTTTATTAAGTTATAATTCATGTCATAGTTTATCTTAGATTTTTTTTTCCTCATCATTTCAATAAACTGACAATACAGGAACATAAACATCTAATTCCCAGCAGTGATGCATGTTGAATCCTGTCTCTCAAACCATTTTAGGCCGTTTCTGATGAAGAACTCCTTACCAGAGCTACAATAGCTGCCCTGCCACCTGTCAAAGAGATACCTCAGGTAATTTCCGTTAACATACTGCTCTTCTGGACTTTTGCTGATGCAATATATATATATATATATATATATATATATATATATATATATATATATATATATATATATATATATATATATATTGACTTACTAATTAGTGCATATTAATCTTTTTTTTTAAATAGTAATTCAGAACACCCAGACAGGTACAAGCAGCACTGCTGGACATGCTCATGGTATAATTTTTTTTTTTCTTTAGCAAAGTTATCCTCTTTTGTAAGGTTTGTTTGCAGTCTGTTATCAGTTGGCAGCTTCTGAGTACTAATGGAAATTGTCATCTTAAATGTCTTAGGCACAATAGATGTCACAAACCGTTGTAATGACCTCTGTGATAGTATAGCATTTTGCATATATATATATATATACACAACAATACACCATTTACAAGGACCTGTTCAGCTTAACCATGCATCTTCATAATGCACCAATCTGTCATGTTTGTGTTAGTGTGTGATCAGGTACCAGTAAAGCATCTCTGTCCTCGTAATACAGTAAAGCATCTCTGTCCTGGTAAACCAGGTATGTCCTTACAAACCACAATCTTGTCGTAGGCGAGAGATTTTTGCCATGTCCCCATATGCAACCACAGGGTCAGATTAATGTGTAAAGAGTTTTATTCCACGTAGAAGAAATCTGAAGTGATATTTGTGTTAAGCAGAGGAAAACACATTTTTTTGACGTATGCAGCATCTTTCTAAACTAAAGGGAAAGGTGGGTCCCTATAAACCACATTCTAACTGGTTTGGTAGGGAAAGTCCTTGTAAGACTTAAAAACCCATATGTGTGTGTGTGTGTGTATGCGTGTGTGTGTGGGTGTGTGAGTGAGTGTGTGTGTGTGTGTGTGTGGTCCTGTGAGTGTGTATAGTTAAGTGTGTGTGTGAGGGGTCTTGCTCCCTGCACTCAACATGACCTCAGTCACCTCAGTAGGTAGAGTCTGCTCTGGCCCTTTTTGTGAAGTGCAGTAGTGTTGACTGACCAGTCCAGTTTGTTGTTTAGGTGAACACCCAGGTACTTATAAGAATTATAAATTTGATTTAGAAATTTAATGTATTTAATTAAAAATCTGTTGTTTTGATTTGCTACATTCCAAAAACTAAAAAATCTATGGTTTTTACACAGTACATTCCAAAAAGGAAAAATCAGTAGTTTTGATTGCTATATTCAGAAAAAGAAAATTCTATGGTTTTAACTCACTACATTCCAAAAAGGATAAAATCTGTGGTTTTTGCTCACTACATTCCAAAAAGGAGGAATCTAACTGAGAAAATGGCAGTTACATGGATGTGCAGAGCTGTACATCTAAACTGAACCACTAGAGGGAAGTGTTCTTCTATTTCTAAAGGGCTTTGTCCAGGAGGATTTTGTACCAATCCAGAGACTTATTTAACCAGGATACTGGCCAGTTACCAGATCCAACTCCACAACTTCATGTGGTTGATTTACCAGATAGTCATGAATTTACACCAGACATACCTGTACCTGCAGAGTTAATATAGAAATATTCACTTGATATAGATGTTTACTATTTTTAGAGAGTTTAGTATGTGAGTAGTATGTAGTATACCATTTTAAATACAGTCACTCTGTGTACTAACCTGCAGAACCCATACTATTAACGTTAGTACAGAGTATATAGTGTGTAGTTTAGTGTGTAGTACACATTTGTGACAGTAGACTGTATCTTCATCTGAAGAGTTCGAGGCTCCTCAGTGCTAATCAGAGCCATCCAGTGGCATAGGTAGTATAGGTAAATGCTAAGGGCACCCCTAATATTCTAGCTTTTACTATTTTTACTAATATTTTCACTATTATTAATAAATAATACAAAACAACACATATGTGTGTGTGTGTGTGTGTGTGTGTGTGTGTGTATGTATATGTATGTATATATGTATATATATGTGTGTGTGTGTGTGTGTGTGTGTGTGTGTGTGTATATATATATATATATATATATATATATATATATATATATATATATATATATTCACACACATATAAACGTAAGT
The DNA here is from genome assembly GCA_024036415.1 of Prochilodus magdalenae. Lineage (NCBI taxonomy): Eukaryota > Metazoa > Chordata > Actinopteri > Characiformes > Prochilodontidae > Prochilodus > Prochilodus magdalenae. The sequence goes on along the minus strand of JAMWET010001238.1, from coordinate 41,403 downwards.
GACATCCCATTTATAATCCAATAATCCTTGGTACATTACAAAAAGGAAAAAAATCAGTAGTTTTGATTTGCTACATTCCAAAAACTGAAAAATCTGTGGTTTTAACACAGTACATTACAATAAGGGAAAAATCAGTAGTTTTGATTGCTATATTCAGAAAATCTGTGGATTTTACTCACTACATTCCAAAAAGGAAATAACAAATCAGTAATTTTGATTCGCTACATTCCAAAAAAAAAAAGGAAAATCTCTAGTTTTTCTCACTACATTCCAAAAAGGAGTAATCTAACAGAGAAAATGAAAGTTACATGAATGTGCAGAGCTGTAAATCCAAACTGAACCACTAGAGGGAAGTGTTCTTCTATTTTTAAAGGGCTTTGTCCCAATCCAGAGACTTATTTAACCAGGACACTGGACAGTTACCAGATCCAACTCCACAACTTAATGTGGTTCTTTTACCAGATAGTCATGAATTTACACCAGACACACCTGTACCTGCAGAGTTAATATAGAAATATTCACTTGATAAAGATGTTTACTATTTTTAGAGAGATTTAGTATGTGAGAAGTATGTAGTATGCCATTATGAATACAGCCACTGTGTGTACTAACCTTCAGAGCTCATACTATTAACGTTAGTACAGAGTATATAGTGTGTAGTTTAGTGTGTAGTACTCATTTGAGACACTGGGCTGTATCATCTGAAGAGTAAGAGGCTCCTCAGTGCTAATCAGAAAAGCCTAAAGCCCTCTGGAGCCCGGGGGTGGCAGGAGAGGAAGAAAGACAGTATGCAGTGTGTGTGAAGAGAACTGTGGAAAGAATGGCCGGGAGAACAGTGTGTGACTGGTCTTTGGTTGCCACGGGTTGGTGGTGTCATGGGGTGGGGTATTGTGGGGATTGTAGTTGGGAGTATCTGTAATACTGTACACATTTACACAAGAAGAAGTTATAGTAATAATTACATAACCTAATATTTTAACATGACGTGATATTTGTGTGCACGCTTCTGAATATTCTATGCAGATGCAGTGTGTAAATATAATAATACACAATTACATGTTTATTTACTTTTTAGGTGAATTCTAATTTCCTGATTACCTGATTTATTTTTTAGGGTAAATTTATTTCTGATGAGTGTGTGTTTCTATTCTGTGATATCTGAAAGTTATAAGCTCATTCTTACTGTGAGAGGGTTAATACTGATATGGCACAGAGCGTAAAATAACTTTACATGTAAGATAAACACTACAGCTGCTACCTCTGAAGAGGAGCATGGACCTGTCGTGGTTGACCAGGTATTATTTGTGTACTGGATCACTCTGAGGTCACAAAGTAGAGTGCTGCTTGTGATAATGCCTTATTACAGGTGCCTAGTCTTCAGCAATTCATTTTCTACTAAAATCAATCTCTTTTTTTATTTAAAAATTTTACCCTCAACTATCTTTTCAAAAAATCGCAAAGACCACAAACCTGACTACTGCGATGTGTACCGTTCACCCCGGTTTGGAGGTCAGGTTGTTTCTTTGGTATTTATATTGTGATGAAAATATGTACGTACTGTGATCATATGTTCATATGATTTTTAGCACCACTGTCAGTTACAGGTCCTCACAATCATCCTAACATTTCCCCCATTACGGCTCCCCTGCCTGCAAACAAGGACATAGCCTGACATTTCTGCAAGCGTAAACTATGGTCTCTCCTATCATGTATTCAATATAACCGAAGACCAGATCTTCTACACTGAGCTGGATGGGCTTTAATTATTTGCTCCATCACTATTATTTGTACTTCACCAGTGCACAAAAATTGTTACATTAACAGCACGATTTTGGGGCCAATCCCATTTCTTATTTTTACCCCCACCCCTTGTTTTCAAGCATAACGCTCCCCCTTGGAACTGAGTTATAAGGGATAGTGGTTGAAATTTCCCCCCTATGAAATGGGTTAACCATTCATGAACCGGATACGGTGATATGAAGCTGAACTGAGCTTTTTAATCGTCAGCTTCATGATCCAATTTCCCTGTTCCACGTTAAATGGTGCAGCAACCTCAGGTAAAATTTCAATTTCAATTTCAATTCAACTTTATTGTCATTATACCAATACAGGTTTGTACAGTATACCGAAACACGGTCAGGCTCCTTCTCCAGTGCAGTTAAAGAATTTGTGAGTGTGTGTGTGTGTGTGTATATATATATATATATATATACACACACACACACACACACACACACACACACACACACATATATATATATATATATATATATATATATATATATATATATATACATACATACATACACACACACACACACACACACACACACACACACACACACACACACACAACACAGCTGGATGTGTGTGAAAGAACATAACAGTGGCAACATTTAAGGTGGAATGGGAAAGTTTGCTGGGTAGTGACAAAACATCAGCATATTACTGGCAAATTATACACGTTATGAAGAAAATGACCATAAACCGCTTTTACAGTGGTGATCTTGCAGTCAGAGATCAATAGAAAATTCATATGCCAAGCCAGTTTCAGCCTCATACCTCCTCTGCTTATAGACAGTGCATGTTCTAAGAAGTTCTGCTGCTGTTGTACACCATCGGAGCTCTAGAATGGGGCATGCCCACATGCAGACCTTGTTTGTTTTTAACCATAACAACTTGGCCAGTTTTTTTCTCTGTTAGAATGAGTAAGCTTCCCCAAAGCCCATCACCAGCTTCTCCTGAACTCAGAGGCAGGATGTTTAGCGGATGTTTGTAGGATTCTCACCCACACCTTACCCTCACCTTAGTTTCTCTATCTGGTTGGTCTATCTGCTACACGGTTTTGCTAAATTTGGTAAACTAATACAGTAAGAAAGTTTCTCTGCTTCATGTGTGTAGCAGGATTAATGCTGTGAAAATGTTTCACTAGATTTTAGCTAATTTACTTTAAATATATATACATATATATATATATATATATATATATATATATATATATATATGTGTGTGTGTATCATTGTTAAGTTACAGTGAGGAAAATAAGTATTTGAACACCCTGCAACTTTGCAAGTTCTCCCACTTAGAAATCATGGAGGGGTCTGAAATTTTCATCTTAGGTGCATGTCCACTGTGAGAGACATAATCTAAAAAAAAAAATCCGGAAATCACAATGTATGATTTTTTAATAATTTATTTGTGAGTTACTGCTGCAGATAAGTATTTAAACACCTGTGAAAATCAGTGTTAGTATTTGGTACAGTAGTCTTTGTTTGCAGTTACAGAGGTCCTGTAGTTTTTCACCAGGTGTGCGCACACTGCAGCAGGGATTTTGGCCCATTCCTCCACACAGATCTCCTCCAGATCAGCCAGGTTTCTGGGCTGTTGCTGAGAAACATAGAGTTTGAGCTGCCTCCAAAGATCTTCTATAGGGTTTAGGTCTGGAGACTGGCTAGGCCACTCCAGAACCTTGATATGCTTCTTACGGAGCCACTCCTTGGTTATCCTGGCTGTGTGCTTTGGGTCATTGTCATGTTGGAGGACCCAGCCACGACCCATCTGCAATGCTCTAACTGAGGGAAGAAGGTTGTTCCCCAAAATCTCGCAATACATGGCCCCGGTCCTCCTCTCCTTAATACAGTGCAGTCGTCCCGTCCCATGTGCAGAAACACCCCCACAGCATGATGCCTCCACCACCATGCTTCACAGTAGGGGTGGTGTTTTTGGGATGGTCCTCATCATTCTTCGTCCTCCAAACACGGCGAGTGAAATTAAGACCATCTGACCACAGAACGTTCTCTCATGACTCTTCTGGATCTTTCAAATGGTCATCGTCAAACTTAAGACGGGCCTGGACGTGTGCTGATTTAAGCAGGGGAACCCTCCGGGCCATGCAGGACTTTAAACTGAGTGTTACCCACAGTAACCTTGGAAACAGTGGTCAAATACTTATTTACAGCATTAACAGACAAATAAACTACGCACAACACAACGCAGAATGGGGCTACGAGAGAGCCCGGGTTACATGTACATATGGAAACTTTAATACAGAACATGTGATTTGGGTGGCTTGTTTTCAGAGCAGCTTTAGACTACACTTAAATAGTTGGATCTGGGGACAGCTGTGTTGGAAATGTGTAACAGCATGTAATGTGCCTGTTATCTGAACGTTTCCTTCAAAAGGAATGTTGAGATGCTACAACATATACAAACTTACTAAGTAAATATGAAACTAAGAAATGCTATCACTAGCATTAATCAGACGAGAAAGACCTTAGCTATTTGAGTCCCTCTGACAGTCAGAATTCCAGATTATCCCAGATAAGTACATGTTAATTACACAACTTGAACTGAATTCAGCTTTCTAACACTGGAACTCTAATCCAAATCATTTTAAGAAAGTGTTCATTTTTTTTCAGAGACTCTTTATTGTATCTGACAACAATTTGGTAGAGCCAGTCACTTTACCTAGCTAAACTTGTATCATATTAAAGTCACCTAGCACACTTCCTCAGTTCAATGAATTGGGCCTAAGAGGAAACCCTAAAAACACACTCAGGCCGAATGACCGAAAGGTGAATGCTTTGAACAGGAAACCCTGTCATGACTAGAAGTCAGCATGTCTTTATATACATATATTTAATCAGTAAATTTGAAAACTAATATTGCCCGTTACCCGTTTTTGTTCCTTCAGTTCCTTCAGATAGTCTTATTGTTATCATTTACCAATGGGAGGAAATTCAGTAACTGAGAATGAGAGATGTCTTTCTTGTCCTTCTTTCTCTGATAAGAGGCAGAGTTGGCAGACGAGGGAAGTTCCTTAGTCGGACAGGAACCACTAAGAATAGTGTTCATGTGCTTTGCTACAACTTACTGAGTTGCTATAATATAACACTGTAGAGAGGGAGCGTGCTCTGTCCATTTCTAAAATGACTTTAAATACAGTGAGACAAATAGAATGATGACAGAAAGCCTGTATTATTGATTATTAACTTCATAGTAGAAAATATCCCACGCAGGTGATATCATATTGTCACTAAGCTAAAGAACAGAGAGGTCAAGCCAAGTCGTGTTTATTTATAGATACTTTTTCAAAGAAGAAAACCAGGACCGTATTGTGAGTTCTTACACCAGGGCCGTATTCTGAGTTCTTACACCAGGACCGTATTCTGAGTTCTTACACCAGGACCGCATTCTGAGTTCTGAGTTCTTACACCAGGGCCGTATTCTGAGTTCTTACACCAGGACCATATTGTGAGTTCTTACACCAGGACCGTATTCTGAGTTCTTCACCAGGACCGTATTCTGAGTTCTCACACCAGGGCCGTATTCTGAGTTCTTACACCAGGACCGTATTGTGAGTTCTTACACCAGGACCGTATTCTGAGTTCTCACACCAGGACCGTATTCTGAGTTCTTACACCAGGACCGTATTCTGAGTTCTCACACCAGGACCGTATTCTGAGTTCTCACACCAGGACCGTATTCTGAGTTCTTACACCAGGACCGTATTCTGAGTTCTTCACCAGGACCGTATTCTGAGTTCTTCACCAGCGCCGTATTCTGAGTTCTTCACCAGGACCGTATTCTGAGTTCTTACACCAGGGCCGTATTCTGAGTTCTTACACCAGGGCCGTATTCTGAGTTCTTACACCAGGGCTGTATTCACCCACCCTAAAACACTCAACTTCCAAGGGAGTGTTTCCCTGCCACTGTCACCTTTGGCTTGCTCACTGGGGACTTGGACTTTTTATTTCCTGTGAAGCCGCTATGTGACGTCTGTTGTAAAAAGTGCTATATAAATAAACATGACACATCAGCAAGGTCTCACCAGTGGCAGGAAGCCTAATAGAGAAAATGTGACAGGATGAGGGCTCTGATGTTGTTTGCATTTTTGTGGGGTAAGAAGTCTATCATTCTTTAAATTAATCAATTTAATTTACTAGTAACTGATTTTAATGGTAAGCAGCACCAACAACCTCATTTTATTCCACCATAGCATGATCAGTCCAAACACAGCTTCTCTTCCTAATGTGAATCTTCTCATTTCTAGGAGTGGCATTTAGCAGGGTTTGGATTACCCAGTGGTCAGTCAGAGATCAGTATAGAGTTGGAGATTTAGCAGTACTTCAGTGCAACATCAGCACCCAAGGAGAAACTCTTAGGAGATGCAAAATGAACTGGGTCATTCTCAACCCGAGCAACAGAAAGAGAACACTAGACATTGAAACAGTAGAGAAGTATCAGCACCGAGTCCGCATCACTTCACATGGTACCTTTAGTGAAATCACTCTTCACAGTCTTTCAGCAAATGATACTGAACCGCTGTTTTGCAAGACAACCTGCTTCATTGATGGAACACTGACGCAGATCTTTGGCAGTGGGACGTCACTAAGAATAACTGGTAGGTTACAAATATATATATTCCATGACTTCACTATATATATAATAAATGACTTAGTCCACACTTTGACATCTCTAACAACTTTTAACACTTCACTTTAGGTGCAGAAACTGTAGAATTCAAGACAACTTCTATTACAGAACAGCAGCCAGAGCCTCCACCCTCATGGCTGAAATACCTAGTCTTCTCTGTTAATCTGCTGGTCTTCCTAACAGCCACCTTTGTCTGTGCACTGGTCATTCGAAAGAGGATGAGAAACAGTCAGATCAGATCCCTGTAAAGAAAAAAACTCTGCTCTGTACACGTTGGTATATTCTCTGCTTTGTACAGCTTTCAGTACTGATAAAAATTATTTGTATAATTTGTATTTGGATTAGTTTTGTTATTGTAATATTGTAATGTTATTTATATATCACTGGCACAGTTACGATATTAAAACTGTTGTAATGGTAAAATGGATAGCTGTTTTAATAAATGGGTAATTTTCACAACCTCTGAACATCTGATGTAGTCCAACAGATGCTGATGTGATCCCCAATAGGAGCCCACTCGTCATTCAGTTGCATTCACAGTTTTTTCAAGTTAGCCGTGTTAGCCATTGTGGTTTTGTGCCTATTTATCACTTTTTATTTATTTATCACTCGTTCAATAAAACTAGAATTTACATTCTAATGAAAAAACATTTGAATTATTTTGCATTATATGTTTAATAGAAAAAAAATGTTTTATAAATGAATATTCATGTGTGAGTTTACTAATTCATTTATACCGTATTTGTTTTTTACCCCAGGATGATTTAGGGGAAGGAAAAATGCTCCCTGGTATTGTGATCTGTAAAATATTAATATTGTGTGTGTGTGTGTGTGTGTGTGTACACAGAGGAAGATGATTTGCTGAGTTATGAATAGGGTGGTGTTGAGTTTGGTATTGATCTGTTTTTAATTACTATCAATGGAAGTGAAGTCAAGAGGCTTTTATTGCCATTCCATCCATTTACAAGTACACAGTGGAATGAAATTATATTTCTCCAAGAACAAGCTGCAGCATGGAACAACAGTGTTGGGTGCGGTTGTCCAGAATGCTGGTGGTTTTGTAGATGGTGTGGTGTAGGTGTCCATGATGGAGGGGAGAGAGACCCAGATGATCTTCTCAGCTGTCCTCACTACATACCGTAGGGTCTTGCGGTCAGAGACGGTGCAATGAACATGGAGAGGCTTCTTCAGACTCTGCAGGAAGTAGAAATGCTCCTGGGCGTTTTCAATTCAAGTCAATTCAATTAAACTTTAAACGTTGTACAGTACGACGAAACACGGCCAGGCTCCTTCTCCAGTGCAGTATAAGGATATATGTGTGTATATATATATATATATATATATATATATATATATATATATATATATATATATATTAATAGAGTAGTAGAAAGATAAATAGAGAAAAACAATGTGTGCAGACAGTACAGTATGTGTGCAGGACATGTGCAAAGAGTAGAGCAGTACCAGTAAGTATGTGGTTGTAAACAGTATAGATATATAAAGTGTACATAGCAGAAGAGGTAGTCGTCGAAGGGTATGATAAAAAGGAGTGGCTAACTGTAATAGCACATACAGTGCAAAGGTGTTTATTTATCAAAAGGGGCAAGAATATTGACAATAAATATATATAAATAAATAAATGTGTGGAAAAAAACAAGTAAACCAAACTAAAAAAAAAAAATGTAAACATATATAAAGTTTAGGGAAACTAAATGTTTCCCTCAAAACACGTGGCTTCAGCTATCAACCAACATTTTGCACATCAGAAATGGAGTGCGCTCTTAAATAGACCCCCACCTGTCTATACAACACAGCATATACCAGTCCCTCTCCTCTTCAGTGGGACCAATAATTATCATTAACAATAATTGGCATAGTACAGTAAATGGATCATTCCAGCGTCCCAGGGTCCAGGGGCATGTCTGGACTTGCCCAGGCACTATATAAGCCCAGCTAAAACCAAGCATGGGCTTTCTCCTTCCTCCTAGAAAGGTTACAAATGGTCCAAGTGGCTTCAGCTGTAGAAGGTGGTGATGTGTACTAATCCTGGAAAGTGTGATATTGTATTGTGGCCAAGAGTATGAGGGATAGTGTGTGAACTACTGAACTACTGCAGGGACAGAACGGGACTAAAAGAGGGGAGGAAATGTAAGAGAGAACTAGGTTGTTTGTTCTGTCACAGTGGGGCTGGAGATGTTATTACCCATCCTGACCCATCCTGTGTCTTAGTCAGGAAATCCCAGACCCACTTGCAGAGGGAGGTGAGTAGGCTCAGTTATACAATCAGCTGCTGAGGGACGATTGTGTTGAATGCTGAACTGAAGTCTATGAACAGCTTTCTGACATGTCCAGGTGGGTGAGAACCAGGTGGGGTGTGGTGGATTGTTGAAGGTAGGATTACGTGTTAATCTGAGTTTTTGGATGTTGGTAAGAAAACAAATTTGTCTTGTTGGTTTTGTGCAAGAGTTTTTTAATCACTTGTGGGGTAGCCTATATAAATGGTGTACATGGAAAAAGTGTGTGTCTTGGTTGGTTTTTTTGGTTGGTAGGTACAGCCAGGGTGTCATGTTGTCAGGGACAACGCGCAGAGCTAAAAGTCAAATGGGCTTTAAGCACATGAGTACACAAGCACAGCAGCAATACACGTAAAGGGAGAGACAAGGTCAAGGTCAAAGAACATGCAGAGGTCAAAAACCGGAGTAAGCAAGCAGCGAGGCAACCAAGGTAAAAGGGCTAGGCAAGAGAATGGTCATGGTAACAAAACAAAGGTCGATAGCCAGAGAGTAGAACGAGAGAGAACACCAACAAGGGATAAGCAAAAAGAAGAGTTCAGAGCCAAAGGGAGTCAAAAAGCCAGAGTCAGGAGAACCAGAGGAGAAATGCAAACCAGATTTGGCAAAACTTCGCAATGAGGAAGTGTTTGAGAGGAGTATATATACTGAGGCTAAGTGGCTGCAGCTGGTTAAAACTCGTGACCTAGAGCGGTGCTGATTGGATGGCTGGGGACATGTGGGTGTGATGTCATCGGATGATGCACTCTGGGAAATGGAGTCCAGGAGAGCAGAGGAGCTGGGGAAACCCGGAAGCGTGACACATGTCTTTTATCTCTGAATAATTGTCCATCTACATACAATTTATCCTGTTTTCTGATGGGGAGGAGTTTTTTGCATCTGTCTAGTATTTCACAAGGGAATTGATCACTGATGCTGTAGTTGGTTCCTCACAGTTCTTTTTCTTTGCCCATGATCAAAAAATCAAAAATTGATTTTTTAAAAATTTATTGCATTTTTTTTATTATGCATAATAATGTATTGCATTTGTTCTACCATCTTGTATATACTTACATCAATACTCAGTTTCTAAAAGCTCTAGTCTTGTTTTAAACTGTAAAGTTCCTGAGTTGGTTTTGAGCAGTGGGGAAGTAAGGACATGTACTTTAATGGTAATGTGTATGTAAATTACTAAAATTAAAACTAATATATTAGGATTTCTAAGAGATGTCCAAACCTTATCAAATAGCTGATAAAGTTTAGTTGAACTTTATTCCTTCACATGCAGTTCTTTGTGTGTGTGTGTGTGTGTGTGTGTGTGTGTGTGTGTGTGTGTGTGTGTGTGTGAGTGTGTGTGTGTGTGTGTGTGTGTGTGTAACCCCAACACCTCTGTGTAAATGATAAGTTTATGTTGAAACTGTAAATTACAGTATAGTAGATGTGAGGTACACATAGACACATTCCTTCACTTTTGTTAATTACAATTAAATAACTCATCAAAATCTTCAGTCACTTAAAAGCCTTTATGTAAATACATTTATCCAACATCAGTCAATAACACTGGATATTACTGAACCCTGGTGAAGTGGTAAATAAAAAGGCCTTCAGTTTCTGAAACAAAGACAGAGCAGTGTAAAATAACATCACATCCCCTTTTTATCACATTGTGTTTTGTAGATAATGAAGTTGCTGGATTTGATAATGCTCCTGGCTCAGATTTTGCTTGTACAATCAGGTAAGCCGTTTATAGAGCAGATGAATATCTGTCTTTCTACATATACGGTCATCCAGTCGATTCTTTGTGAAAGTGGGTGCAAAATATATTAGATCTATTCCTTCAAATAAATGTAATTTTATTTCTTTAATTACATTGTGACTATGAAAGCAATGAAACCTCATGATGTATGCAGCTGGAGAGTTGAGTTAATGACATGCGAGTCTCAGTCGCAATGTTTCTTTTGTTTATCTTTCTTCTATTCCAGCTCTTCATGCATTACAATACCAGCATTACTATACCAACACTGTACCAATATTGACATAGTTCTATTAAACAGTGCTTAATACCGGTGCTTGTATTCATATTCATATTCTCTTTCTCCAGGTTTAGGTATACAATGCATTGAAGAGGGTAAAGCAGGAAATGTTACGAGCTTCTGTAACTCCACTAAAGACTGTGGCTTCACAATTTTTCCAGATGTTTCTAAATTAAAACGCTGCATTTTCTGCAACGGTATGTTCAAACCTTTACTACTTGTTCTTAAGTGTATAAAGCAGCATCTCCGAAATACACTATTACCAAAAACATGCTTGTATTTTATAAGATAATAGTTTTGCATATTTTTTTTTTCTATATCTGTTCTGTGATGCTTTGGCATGACCACACATCATTAAGGCAATCATCCTATCACAAGACACTTCCTGCCTTACAGCTCACTGAGTGTGTTGAGAGGGTTCTTGGCTAGGAAGCTGGCTGGTGATTAGTGTCATTATCTGTCATTTACTTTGTGAAATAATTATTAGTTATTAGTTAGATAATTAGTGAGAAATTCAAATCAGCCTGAAAAAACTCAGTTTGTCAACTATAGCTTCAACCAGCAAACACAGAGACAATCACAAAGCATGGCTGGACTTACAGGCTGCTGTTGGGGTGGTGGTGCTAATAAAGGTGGAGCTGCTCCTCTCTTCAGTCTCTTCAGGGTCAGACGCTGAGCGGAGCTAAGCTCCATCCTATGTGTCCAGAGAGGTTTGGGAATCTGTCCGAAGTGGAATGTGCAGACTGCAGGATTAAAGGTGTTCCGGGATCCTGTTAAAGATGTGGGAGCTGGAGTTCCTGTTCGCCAGCCTGTTTCCTTTCTGTTCCACCTTAACTGCAGCAGCTACATTATGGTGCCTGCAGAAGCTGCAGTATTTAAGGTGGAACGGAAGTTTGGGTTAAGAAGCTGGTGAACGGGAAGCACCTTCAGCCTGGTTTAAAGATGAACATCAGTCATGCACCGACAGTTGGGTCCCTTAGGAAGGGAATGAAAAGCACTACCCCTTCCCAGCCTGGGGCACTAGATTTCACTACATTCTCCTCTCTTTCATTCTATAACACTTTTAGTGTGAGTTTGTGAAAAGACTTCCCAGACAAGTGGCAGCTAAGAGGGGTAAACCCGTGTTGATGCCCATGGTTTTGGAATGAGATGTCATAAAAGCTCATAAAGGTGTAATAGTCAGGTGTCCACATACAGTTGCCTTATAGTAAATATCTGTTATGTTATGTTTGATTTTATCTCTCTATACTTGCTTTAAGAGGTGTAAATTATAGACCCGATTGGGAGGTTAGTAAAGTGATGAGAGGTTCTGCTGAAAAGTATGCTTTGTTCATTTTCTACTTTTTCCCCAGGTTCAGGTCAAAATGAAATGATATGTCAGTTTACGGGAGAAGACTCATCTATCTGTAATTCTGCAAACCCCAAGTGCACCTGGAGTCCCAATGAACGATTTAAGGGGATCGAACAAGCATGCTGTCGGTCTCAACATAATGGTAAGCTTTGTTTCTAAAAACAAACGTCACTATTCATTACCTTTTACACAAGTTTCCTAAAATATAATAATAATAATAATAATAAATAAATAAATAAATAAATAAATAACATGTTGAAATGTAGATATTGTATTTTACAGTGTAGTTTTATATTTTTATATTGTTTTTATGTGTAAAATATACAGTATAGCTATTTTGGATTTAAACTCAGCTGCATATTTGAAAAAAAAGTGGGGATGGGGCAGACAGGAATTTGTGTAACGCTAAAAAGGACCTGGTGGAATATCTCACAGTTAATTAGGTTAACTGGTAACAGGTCAGTAACATGATTGGCTATAAAGAGCCACTCAGAAAGGCGGAGTCTTTCCAAAGTAAAGGTGGGGAGGGGTCACCACTCTGTGTAAGATTGCCCTGCCACATAGTGCAGCAGTTTAAGAACATTAGTCAATGTAACACAGCAAGGACCTTGGCGAGGATCATCCACACTACATGCTATCATTAACCGATCCAGAGAATCCAGAGAACCTCTGTAAACAAGGGACAACAACCAGAACCAGTACTAAGTAGTCATGATCTTAGGACCTTCAAAATCAGGAACACTTCCCAACACCTTTGTCTGTGAACACAGTTCCTCACTGCTCCACAAACACAAGTTAAAAAGATATGAACAGATCCAAACACTGCTGCTTTCTCCAGACCACAGCTCATTTAAAGAGGAGTAGTGGAGAAGTGTCATGTCTGTCCAATCAAAGTTTTGACGCCAAGAGTAGCATTACTGCACACGGCATGGGGGACCTGCATATCTGTGAAGCACCATTAATCCTGAACAGTATATAAATCAAGAAACACCATTACTACCACTTACTGGAAAAAATATTAATAGATCATATATGTATATAAAACAGCAGGAGTTTCATATGGGATTTGGAGCAACATGTTCTGCATCCAGACGGTGTCTTTTCCAGTGAAGATCTTTTACAGGAGGAAGCCCAGGTTTTAACTGGGGATGTGCTGATGTGCTCACACATCTGATCTCTGCTACAGACTAAAAGTACAGTAAGCAGCACAGCTAGTGACACCTGCTGGTTGTCTAGAACAAAGGAGACCCGGAACTGTGAAGCAGCTGGTATCCAATATCAAGCAAAAATCAAACATTTCACATTTAGAACTACAGCCATCATCTCCTCAGTTCACTTTCAGAGTGCTGTTAAAAGAGGATCTGATCAGCAAATAATTTAATATTAAAATTAACACATTTTTCCCCCCCATTTCTTCTATTTAAGTAACCCAGTGCATGAGAGAACATCCACCAGAGAACCTGACGGAACTAAACTGCACAATAAATATTGTATGTTGATCATGCAGACACAAATTTCATAACTACATTTAACATAGGAATGTGTTCTGAGAACTTTAAACATTTTCTGATGCATTTTTTTTTTCAGTTTGAGAAGTGAGAATAAAATCAGCATATACATAAGAGCATAAAATAAAGCATATACATAAGAGAGGAAGAGAGAGAGCACAAACACACATCCCCGTATCATAACAGGAAATCATTTTATCCAAATTTAGCTACATTTCTCAGTTGAAAGTAACAGACCTGTAAAACCAGTATGTATCAAACATATGTGTAGAATAAGAATGTCTGTCCAGCAACCCAAGGTCCTCGTTTATTCACTAGTGACATTTTTGGGGATTTAAAAAAAACTTGAAAGCATAGTGTGTGTGTGGAGATGGACCAGAATATGTATCTGAGTTGTTGGTCCTGTAACTGGATGGTCCTCCAGCTGAAAGGTTGTTAGCAGTCCCTAAGATTTGTGCTCTTCAAAGACTTTGTGTCTTGTAATAAAACTGTGTACCTGGAGAGGAGAGTCACTGTAGCTCTATAGGAATCAGTCCAACATGAGGACAAAAGAAGTAGCACTGCATATTCTCCAAAATTACTTGGTCTCATTAATTAATTAATTTATTTTTTTTTACATGTGTGTACATTTAAGGTTAAGAAACTTTTTCTTGTAAAGGTAATTATACTGATCATGTTTGTTTTCCTGTTTTCCTACTGAGTGACAGTTCTAAGAGGAGTCTTATGAATGTAAACATGGAGAAACCATTCAGAAACCAGCAACCCCTCATCCACATTTACATTTACGATGCTTCTTATATGTTTATGGTGTTCCATCAATACTATCTTGCCATCAGAGCAACAGAACCTGGCTGCACTCATTCACCAGGTTTATTCTACACTGACTCTTATTCTAAAAATAAGGTGTAGGGCTGACTAATTGTAAATAGCAACCAACCTTCACTATTCAATGTTGTCCCTAAGTGGCCGAAATGGGAGGTCCGAGTTTAACCATTATGATGGTTGTAGGAATTAAACATTTTGCCTATGGCAGGGCAACAGCGACTTAGCACTGGAGGGCCCAACCCTGCAGCCTATACTAGATTTCCCCTCTGATGTTTTAGTTAACAGGCATATCCTCACAGTCAGCCCAGGATGGAGGTTTGGTGAGCATGTGTGGGCTGTGAATGGTAAAGATATGCATGAAGTGAGGAAAATGCATTCTTACATGTGGATTAGACACATAGAGGAGTGAGGGTCAGTACGACTGTGGATCAGACACATAGAGGAGTGAGGGTCAGTATGACTGAGGATCAGACACATAGAAGAGTGAGGATCAGTACGACTGAGGTTTTATGTGTAGATAATTCAAAAATCTCAATTAATAGCGTTTAATTGATCCATATATATGTTTGCTCTTATGCAGATGGCAGTGCCAACAATGGAGCGTATACAGCATCGGTCATCGGTGAGCAACACTAATCTTTAATAAACCCACATTACCCATCAACAGTACACATCTCAGTTACAGTATGGCACATGTACACATGATCTTCTACAGCAGTAGTAAATGTTACTGGAGAACACAATCACCATCTCTTTATTAATCTGCATTCTGTTTTCTTTCAGGGTGGTGCACATTCTTTGCACTTTTTTTGTTCATAGTGGTAAGTAAATACTATTTTATTTTATGTCACAGATAAATAAACTTCAGTTTAGCGATGACTGTTCCATCATGTGTATACTGTTCTCATTCAAAAATGTTCATTGTACACTCATCACTGAAAAACTATTTGCACCCAGAAGGAGTCAACCGACAGGTGGAAACTCGGTGGGTAGGTCTGACATTGTGAGACATGCTAATGATTCAAGTTCCACGCTCAGTCTAGCATGCAACGTGAGCAAGGATAGGTCTTATCTCTGTACATGACTGACCCAACATCCAGCGAGCAGTGGTGTCCTCCATGAGTCATCCTGTTAGTGCAGCACCATTGCCAGACGGCTGCACCATGCAGGACTACATGCACACAGACCGTTACCACGACTGTCCTTAACACCACGTCACCATCACCAAAGACTGCAGTGGTGTCGTACCAGACTGCCATGGAGTGACTCAGAATGGCAGCGGGTCATCTTCAGTGACGAGTCCCGCTTTAGTCTTGGTGGAGACGCCCAACGAATCCGTGTGTGGAGGCACCGTGGTCAGCACCAAGATGGACGGTTTGTTGTCACACGTCCAGAAGGCCTGGTGTCACTCCACCTCCACCCCTACCGCACCATCTGCAGGAACTGTGTGAGGTCTTCTGTGAGACAGACTTCTGTATGTGTAGCTCAATAAATATTGATCATATCAGTCTAAATTTATCATCAGTTATTGATCCTGGTCACCTTTATCTTCCTTCCCAACACACCTGCACTCCCACACCTCCTTCTGGGTGCAGATATTCTACTAATGAGTGTATTTAAATAGATAAGTCACTGATTACAGTAAACTTGAATGATACATTTACAGATTGTGCTGCTTTGGAAGAAGCTCTCTGGCCGCAGACACAACAAAAACCAGGTAAGATTGGAAAAGATTTTTCTTTACACTGTAAATCATTCTAGGAAATTCTGTTCTAATTTCTGGATTTTTTTTTCATTTATTTTTAGGATAGAGAAAATGATCAATGTATGAACTTTAAAAATCTACAATGGTTTTGTATTCACTATACACACACACACACACACACACATACACATATATATATATATATATATATATTATATACACACTCCAGAGCAAAAATCTTAAGACCAGTTAATAAATTTCAAGAATTTATATTTTGCATAATTGGATCTAAAAGATCTTAAGCAGCCAATTTAATAACAAAAAAAACTGCAATTGGCTGTACATCAACTACTCAAAAGTTTAAGACCATGACTTTTGAAAGCCAAAATCTGCTCAAAAATTTGCATTCCATGTTTTCTGTCAAGTATTCACACTGTCGAGACAGTGATGGCAAAAGCAAAAAAGCTCACAACGTGCCATCGCTGCAGAGGATGGACGCAGTATCAGTCATTTTGCATTTCTTAAAAGATCCTGAGGCTTTTGGAACAAAAAACTGAAGTGGTAGACCCAAAAACATTTCACCAGCACTGAGCCGCAGGATCCAACTGACTGTCCTTCAAGACACGGGATGATCCTCGACCCATTACTGGAGCTGACTGAAGTTCAATAACCATCAGACGGCATCTGCGAGCGAAGGGCTTCAGACAACGTCTTTTAAGGCCATGCCTTCTTCAACGCCACAAAATTGCTCGTTTGGACTTTACAAGGGAACACCAAACATGGGACACTGAAAGATGGAAGATACTTTTATTCTCTAATGAGAAAAAATATAGCCTTGATGGTCCTGGTCATGATCTGGGGTGCTTTTTTCCTTCAGTGGAACAATGGAGCTTCAGGTTGTACAGGGGCATCAGACAGCAGCTGACTATTTGGAGATGTTGCAGCGAGCATCCCTGATGACTGAGGGCCCTCATATGTGTGGTAATGACACAATTAATTTAAATCAGATTAAGAACATTTGGGGATGGATAGCAAGTGAACTTTACAAAAATGGACATCAATTCCAGACAGTGGATGCCCTTCGTGAAGCCATCTTCAACACTTGAAGCAACATTCCCACTAGCCTCCTGGAAACACTTGCATGAAGCATGCCTAAACGACTGTTTGATGTGATCAACCACAGTGGTGGACCTACTCATTACCGAGTCCTTTTTCTGACATTTTGATTTCTGTTTTGAGGAGGTTTTTGTTTTTTTTGAGCTATGGTCTTAAACTTTTGAGCAGCTGATGAACAACCTACTTCAGTTAAATTGTTGTTTTTAATATATTGACTGCTCGAAATCTTTGGTCTCTTGCTCCCATTTCTTCTTTCAGCATTGTGAAACTCTACTTAGAACCTTCTTAAAATCCAATGGTGCAAAATGCAAATTCTTGCAATTTTTTAACTGGCCTTAAGATTTTGATCAGGGATGTATATACACTAGCCTCCATCAGATCTGTTCCTTTAGTCCCATCAGTCTCTTTCATCTTCTTTTTCCTCCACCACTAACCTCCATCACATCTGCTATGTTTGGATAAATAACCATATGCAGATGGATAAATATTGTACATATATTTCTGAGCTATGAGAAGCTGAAATGCATCCTTAATAGTTTGTTCCAATGATATTTCAGATATGGAAGAGGGGACTTTTATTTTATGCAGTCTGTTATTTCATAAATGTTTGTGTTGGATATCCTCAGCCTCATTTAATTTAAAAGCACAATGTTCTGTGAATTACTCAGGGCTAAAGGAGTTAAAGCCTTATGCTTCAGGTGGAGAACAAGGAGCAGCATGAAAACATCAACATCTCAAGACAACACAAGCAGCACCAGAAAGGCGTTCCAGAAAAATGACATTCCCACAAGAAGTAGTACCACAGGAGGCAAAGCCACCAGAAGCAGCATCACCAGTACTAATCAATACTAATGATGATATACAAAGGTACATCACACCTGAGTTAACCTGATTTGACTTGACCTAGCATTGCTGGGATTGCTCATCCATTTCATTTATTTAAGCCAAATTTGTTTACAAATAACTGCATCTGGTATACGTGTTTAGATCTAGTGAGCCATGTAGTTCTTTATTTGACTTGACTGTTGACAACTTAAACCCTCTTTTTTGTTTTTTGATTAACTCCTAAACCCCAGGTGTAACTGACGGTTTACTTTAAGAACACGTTATCCTGATCATATTGAAGATGGGGTTATTTTAAATAGATTCTTGAGGCTGTAAAAGGTTGCTGTAAACTATGTGGTAGAATGTAAAACAATCAGCTCTAAGGCAAGGTACACTGGATTATTTGGGTTACAGTGCAGTCAGACAGGTACCAGTCTCCTGGTTGCATGTCTAGGTGCTTGGTTTTATACACCTGTGGCCATGAAAGTGATTAGAACACCTGAATTCAGTGTTCTGGATGGGGGAGTGAATACTTTTGGCAAAATAGTGTATTTTAATTTTAGGTCAGGTGTTTCATTTTGGTACATCACTACTGTACACCTTTGTTACTAATTGTCTTGCTGTTCTATCTGTGTTTTCCCTAATTAATCAAGAGCTATAAACCACAGACAGTAACAGTGGATGTGGGTATATGAGGTATGTACTGAGTATGCATATACAGTAATCAGAATAAAGAGGGCGGGGCTACAGAGGAGCTATTAACTACATGGTATAGAAGTGAGAAGAACACATGTACATATATAAAGTATGTAATGTACTAGACATATGCAGGAGCAGTCCTGGTGGACGAGATGCCACAACTAGGAGCCACAGTGAGAGGGGTGATCATGCAGAGAGCAGAAATACAGTGGGAGTGTAATAACAGCAGCAGGTCAGGTACAACTAACACTGTGCTAATGAGCGCATGATAGTAATAACATAAACTGGACATGCAGCAGTGAAGTTACTCATGGCTGTTACTCATAATACTTCATAACCATAAACACGCATGTGTTTTAATACCTAGTGAGTTGTCTAGCTACGCAATGTTTACGAGACTGTCTAGTGGACAGTCATCAAGCCTTAAGACAGTTAAATGAGATGCACTAGTTAGACAGCAGCAACGTCACTGCTTGTTCCCAAACACTGCATGACTGCCGTATATTTATATCTGACTGCCGTCAGAACCACCACAGCGTTTATTTATGAATAGGTAGAGTTAAATAGACAGGGGTGAGACCACTGAACAGGTAAAGGAGGCCAGTCCCTGGTGTAACACTGAATAGCTGAGCCCACAGTGTTTCTGCTCCCTTAATCCTGTTTTAGGATTTTCCGTTTTTATGAAACTCTAATGCTGTATGGCTGTGTAGTGCTGGCTCAGACATTCATCTAACAGACTAACTGGTGACACCTTGGAAAATTTAACTTTGCTTTAGCAAGGTCACTTTTCGCAGTCATACAAGTGCTACGGAAGAACCTAGGGCTTGTTTTAATTCCCTCTCATGGCTTGAGTTATATGTGATTTGTTTTTTCCCTTGGTTCAGTTCAGGGAAGGTTTATGCATGTATTCATATCACTGCAGTTATATATTCATTATATATGTGTGTTCATGTAATACACTTTCATGTTTGTCTTTGGGAATATACACCAATCAGCCATAATATTAGAACCACCTCCTTGTATCTACACCCAGTCTCCATGTTATCAGCTCCACTGACCGTACAGGACACTCTGTAGGTGTACAGGTTCAGACTGTAGTCCATCTGTTTCTCTGTATACTGTATTACTCTGTTCTTCAGTGGTCAGGACCCCCACAGGACCCCCACAGGACCACCACAGAGCAGGTAGTATGCGGGTGGTGGATCATTCTCAGCACTGCAGTGACACTGACGTGGTGGTGGTGGTGTTAGTGTGTGTGGTGCTGGTGTGAGTGGATCAGACACAGCAGTGCTGCTGGAGTGTTAAGACACTGTGTCCACTCACTGTCCACTCTATTAGACACTCCTACCTTGCTGGTCCACCTTGTAGATGGACAGTCAGAGACGATAGTCCTTCATCAGTGGACACAGGATGCTGCCCCCTACAGGACACTGCCCCTGTAGAACTACAGAGTGATCCTATATGGTCAGTGGAGCTGATAAGATGGACCATTTATCTATATACAAGGAGGTGGTGTTAATGTGATGGCTGATGGGTGTAGCTGTGTACTGTAAATTCAGGTTATAGTACGATATTCCTACATCTGTTCCATCACAAAGCTCAAATAACATCAAATCTCTTTATGAATGTGAAGGGCTGGTTCTACATTCTGTGTTCTATTAGTAGGAATATGAAACTTTACTAATCTGGTTTGCTTGTGGTTAACTGTGTACCATGTATTTACCAGTATTCACTGGATCTGATTCAATCATGTTTTATTAATACACTGCTTATAGGTAGAAATGGCTTGGTTAGCAAAAATCAAATGGCTGTATTGTGTTTGTTCAAATATGTTTAAGCATATGGACAATGAGCTTGACCTTGAATTTCTCACTTTTGAATTTGTACTGGTGTGCAAGCACCACACTCGTAATTCATTCAAATAAAAAGAATATATATATATTCTTAGATGTCTCATGTGTTTGTTTTATTTTAATCAATAAATAATTCCATTATTAAATTCTTTGTCTGAAGGTACTATTTTTTTATTAAATCTAATATTAATCTGTTCAATTTTCCTGTATTATAATGCCTTTAGTTGGGCATTGGCATTAAACTGTAACTGCTGAATCTAACTAATTAGTTAGTGGTTAGCAGGGAAGCTAATTACCAATCCCAGAGAAAGCATGTGGAGTCATCTCCACTTTAATGTGCTGAGCATTCCCACTCTGAGTATGGTCTCTGCTTGGCTTGACTGTCAAGAATCTCTCTCTGTGTTTTCAGCTTGATTGACTCTGGAGTCGAAGGAAACTTTATTCAAGTCGAACTTGCTTACTGTCTCTGAACTTCTGTCCTCTAAAACTCCCGGCTGTTGAAGGGGACCCTGTTGGACAGGGAGTTATCACACATGTCTGTTTTGGTTGAAAAGGCATGATCCTCTTATTTCTTGGGCTGAAAGGGAGATTTTGTCTTGGTCTCTCTACTGTTTTGAAAGTTGCCTTCCTTACCATCTGTTGTTCCAAATTCTCTACCTGTATAGAAGGCCCGAGGTGCAGACCCCTGTAAGCATTCCTCCTGAGTATTCTGATTCAGCGTGTTTAGTAAAAAGAAGGCTACTGAACTTCCTTTTCACCAAGAGTATTAACGCGCTGTTGTGTTGTTAGCAAGGTTGACCTCCGTAATGTGTATACTCTGGTTCGAATCAGGGAGGGGGATGAATGGAAAACGGCCTTCCTGACCACAAGTGGGCACTATGAATATTTAGTGATGCCCTTTGGCTTGAGGAACGCCCCTTCCGTTTTCCAGTCTTTCTTAAATGAAGTCCTCTGGAACATGTTAGGTGTGTTTGTTATTGCTTACATAGATGACATTCTGATTTACTCATCAGACCACCAAACTCATGTTCAGCATGTTCCATCTGTTCTCTCTTGCCTCTTTGACAACCATTTATTTGTAAAGGGTGAGAAATGTGAGTTCCATCTGCCCTGGGCCTCATTTTTAGGTTGTTATTAGTCTGGAAGGCGTGGTTATGGACAACCACAAAATTCAAGCGGTCATCACTCGGCCCATCCCTGCGTCCAGTCACCATCTACAAAGGTTTTTAGACTTTGCCAATTTCTCTCGCCATTTTATCAGAAATTATAGCTCTGTTGCTGCTCCTCTCACCTCACTGCTTAAGGGTAATGCTAAGCGACTTGCTTGGAACACTCAAGCAGAGAGAATGTTTAAGGAGCTTGAGTGAAGGTTCACCTCGTCTCCCCTGCTTAAACATCCTAATCCAGCTCTGCCTTTCCTAGTGGAGGTGGATGCGTTGGGGTAGGTGCTGTCCTTTCTCAACTCAGCCGTGAACCTAGCTTGCACAAACTTGCTCCAGCCAAGTTTTGGTATTGGTAACAAAATGATGGTATTGGTGACAAAGAATTACTGCCCATTAAAAATGCGTGAAAACAAAACAAATAAACTTCTCAGATCTGTTTCTAATCTCGAGGATGGCACCAAGTTACTTTCAGTGTTCCTGGATGACATCTGGAGAAAACTTCATCGAGCAGGCTGAAGTCACTGAAGGTTGGCAAGGAGCAATAAGCTAGAATCTCAAGGCTCAGAAAAGTGAGACAATTCAGAGTACCACCCCCTGCTGGGCGGATGCCACTTGCTCATTGAGGCTGAATATTCATTAGCTTACTCCTAATTGATGGCTTCGACCTGGTGTATGGTTTAGGGCCTTCCCCCACAAACAGGAAGTGTACACTACTGACTATTTTAGATTTTAAAGTAAACTCTGATAGCTGGTCATTCCTGCTTATCAGCTTTAACAGACACTAAGGGTAGAAACAGGTTAAACACATATAACTAACGGTTAGATAGCTTGGGGGTTAGTATTTTTCATATTACAACAGAAACTTCATCACCCTAGCATCACAAACTTCCATAAAGTCTCAGAATTCATACATTGTTGTAGGATAGCTAGAACAGAAATACAATCAACTTTCAATCATAAGTTCTTGAGGTCATGACCCACAGGTAGAGTAAAAGACGGGCCTTAATAGTGGTTCCTACTTATAAACGTTTCCAGCGATGACAGTTTCCTGTGTTTCTAGGCTGGAATGGTTGAATGGAGTCCCACATTAAAGTTTCCTCTTGTGGGGATCCCACGGGGTCACACGCCAGTTGCCTGAGAGGACTCTGTGGAGACAGAGGGAAGTCGTAAATGATGGGGCGTTGTATCCTGTCTCGTGATAAGCCATTCCATAAGCAGATTTATGAATATGCTAAAAGGGGATGATAATGCTTGTTAGGCGGGTACTGTTCTAAGTTAAGGGTAGAAGGCTACTTTCCCTCTCCAGATATTTCCTGATTGCTACAGTCTCCTGGGGCTAAGTCATCCAGTGTGGAGATCCTTCTTTTCAGCTCCGGACAGACAAGCTTTGTTAGAAGAGACTCTTTCTGTCAGCGTAACCTGCGATTCTTGCCCTGTAGACATAGAGCTACCAGTGGTATGAATGTGGTGTGTCAATGCTCTTAGTTCTGAAGATCAGCCAATAAAACAAGGTCACCATATCCTTTTTCCATTTGGAAGCATCACAGGAAACATAATGTATTCAGAACTTTCTAACCTTGTGTCAGATTAAAGTCACCTAGCACACTTCCTGAATTAAATTAGTACTTTTTTTCTGTTATGTTTTAACAACGGCAGGAAATTCAGTAACTGAGAATAAGAGATGTTTTTCTTGTCCTTCATTTTCTGTTTGAAAAGATGCAGAGTGGGTGAACATAACAATGGTGGGAGTTGAGGGGGTAAAACTAGATAAGCACACATCCTCTTTGTACATTAAGGGTGTGGTGAAACAGTCTCTAAAAACCTTGTGGTCAAATCTTTGTTTTTGGACAAGACAGAGCTGTGAGTGAACTGCAATCGCCTTTAAATAAACTACTCCAACATCTCCAGCCTCCTGACTCTACCCTTCTGTGCAAGCAAGAATTGTAGAGAGGGAGCATGCTCTGTCCATTTCTAAAATGACTTTAAATAAAAATGACAGAAATCCTGTATTATTGATTATTGATTTCTTTGTAGAGAATATCCCACACAGGTGACATCATATTGTCACTAAGCTACAAAACAGAGAAGTCAAGCCAAGTCAGATTTATTTACATGTGCTTTTTCAAAGAAGACGCAGACAGTTAGCTTTGAAAGAAGGAATGAGAGCACTAAGTGGTGTTTGCAGTTAGCAGGGAAGCTAATTACCAAAGGCTCGACTGAACACATCTGAACACTTTTTAAGCCTAGACTTGAAGACTGGAATCAGAAACAAAGAACTTGAACTGATGCGTGCAGAGCTAAGTCAGATGAGCTTTGTTGAACACTGCACCAAAACGCGACCAAACATGAAGGGAGATTGCAAGACCGAGGGAAAAGTCGAGATAGCCAGAGCAGAAGGGAGGAAGCATTAAGAAGAGAGATGACGTGCGACTGGACAAGCAGGGTCAGTTGTTGGTGTTGTTGGTGGCAGAGAGAAGGACACTGCACAGCTGCTGTCCATTATGGATTATGATGGACACCCAGTGCACAATATCATCATGGACAGAAGGAGCAAGTGGCAGGTTACTGTCACAGAGTTAGGAGATCCTTTGTTCCTAAAGCTATCAGGCTCTTCAACTCTTCCCAGCCGGGCCGGAAGAGGGAAGAGGACAGATGAGGACCAAATCTCATGTTAAATCAGAGGTTATTTATTAGCACTATTACAGTTTACTGTACATCTGAACTCCTGGACACTCTAGACATTTTACCTAGCCAATGTACAATCAAAACTGCTATTTCTTCAAATTCTGTCGAACATTTAAATTAATTTTGCAATGTTTTAACAAATGGAGCTAGAATAGAATAACTGAAATGTGTCTTATCACTTGGGCCAGGAATACATGTTGGTTGAAATATAATTTCAATAATAAGAAACCTGGAAACAATGTAGAGTGTTACATTTTTATTTTCTCATCCCTTTTCTTTCACAGAGAAAGACAATAAAGTCCTAGTTTAACAATATTTCATTGAATTTTTCAGGTTAAATTTATCCAGGTGATTTTCTGTTCCCATTACGATCATTAAGGGGTCTACAAAACCAGGATACACATTTGGTGTGAATATTTAGGGGTGGAGAGTGCATAGACATAATTATGATGCCTTTCCATAACCCTATAAAACCTCTAGACTAGCAGTTTTCCCTCCACTTTACATCATACCCTTTTCAAGGAAGCCTGGTTAGGTTCTGTAGAGCTCGCAGTGAAACCCCGGAGGTAGGTCTGTGCTTTATTCAGACACATTTCTAGACTGAATAAGACTGAATTAAATGAGGTACTGCTCACAGGCATGGTGTTTAAAGAGGGAAATGTGGAGGGAGGGGTAAACAGTACTCTGATGATTTTATAAATGTCATGTAAGTGTAAAAAAAGAGAAACTGTATTTAGTTTTAGTTTAATTTAGTTTAATTTGCTCTAAAATGCACATTTATTGCATTGTGCTGTGTGCTCAATAATGTATTGCATGTGGTCTACCGTCTTATCTATATGTAAATCAGTACGTAGTTTCTGGAAGCCCTGGTCTTGTTTTAAACTGTAAAGTTCCTGAGTTGGTTTGAGTAGCGGGGCTTTTATATTTTATTACAATTTATTATTTTATTAATAGTAATTATCTATGTGTATGTAAATTTCTAAAATTACTTCTGTATATATATACATATATAAGGCTTCTATATATTTGCAATGCATCTTTACAGTGTAGTATAAGTGTGTAATAATTAAACAGTTTAGATATGATAAATATACCCCTTGTCAATTTAAGCCAATTTAAGCCAATTTATGGTTTTCAATGTCTACGAAGAACGTTTTAATGCTGCACATTTTATTGCACAATATTGTTTAACTGGATAATTAATTACACTGGAAATAAAAATAAAACAAAAGTAATTTCACATTTTATATGTTATGTTTTAATATCTGTATCTCTTTGTACACTAAATCGTTTTTAGAAATTTACAGACGTACATGTGTAGGAAATGTGTTAACTTAAAAAAATGGGCAAATAAGATTATTCACAGGAAGTGTCCAAACTTTAACAAAGAACTGTTAAAGTTTAGTTGAACTTTGTTCCTTCACATGTAGTTCGTATTTTAGGGATTTTTATTTAGTGTGTGTGTGAAAGTCCAACAGCTCTGTGTAAATGATGATTACGTATATGTAGACACATTATTTCACTTTTGTTAATTATAATTAAATAATTCAGCAAAATCTTCAGTCAGTTGAAAACCTTTGTATAATTACATTTATCCAACATTTCTAATCTATCAATCAATTCCACTGTACATTACTGAACCTTGATGAAAAGTGGTAAAAGGATTTCAGTTTCTGAAACAAATACAGAGCAGTGCAAAATAACGCCACGTCACCGTTTGTGTTTCTTTTATTTTTGTAGATAATGGAATTGCTGGATTTGATAATGCCGTTTCTCCTGGCTCAGATTTTGCCTGTACTCTCAGGTAAGCCGTTTATAAAATAGATGAATGTCTGTTTTTCTGCTTATATGATTATCCAGTCGATTCTTGTGGAAGTGTGTTGGTCATATCTCCACTGGAAGAGGGACACGATTATAAATCTTATTTATGCTTTATGATGCACCGAGTTAGCTTTCCACATTGTTAAAAGATAAATCTTTTTCTTCTAGTGTCTAGTCAGCCTGTCATAAATATTTTGGCTAGTAAAATGAGGATATTAGATAAAGAGAGATAAACTACATTTAATGTGAAATAACTGGGTAAAAAGAATTGTATTAGACATCGTCCCTCAAATGCTTTACATTTTTCAGATGAAAGTAACTGCCCTGTTAAACCTGTGTGTATCAGACATATGTGTAGAATAGGAATGTCTGTAAGGTCAGCAACCCAAGGTCCTCGTTTATTCACTAGTAACATTTTTGGGGCCCAAAATCAGCAGAGTTTTCGCTTTATTCAGATTAAGGACTTTACAGGTGTATGTGTTTGTGCTCTAATATCTTTGTGGTGGGGTTGTTGTAAGATTTTATTTACATGTTGTGCTCCAGTTGGTCCAAACTGCTGCTGCTAACCCACCAACAAGTACCAACATGAGTATTACACAAGTACTGGCAATACTGCATTGTCTACCTGTAACTTTAAGGGTAAATTAAAAAACATTTTTAAATTATAGTGTGTGTGGAGATGGACCAGAATATGTATCTGAGTTGTTGGTCCGGTACAACAACGCCTCAGCACTAGAGGGCCCAGCCCTGCAGCCTATTCTAGATATCCCCTCTGATGTTTTAGTTTACAGGCAAATACTCACAGTCAGCCCAGGATGGTGGTTTGGTGAGCATTTGTTGACTGTGAATGGTACAGATATCCATGAAGCAAGGAAACTGCATCAATGAATAAATATCAGAATAACAATCTGGACATCTTACATGTGTATCAGACACATAGAGGAGTGAGGGTCAGTATGGAGTTTTGTTGTGTTAATATCTCAAAATCTGTGGGATTAGTTAGATGACAAAATCTCGATCAATAGCGTTTAATTGATCTATATAAATGTGTGCCCTTTTTCAGAACGCAGCGACAAAAATGGAGAGCCTACAGCATCGGCCATCGGTGAGCAAAACTAAACTTTAATAAACCCACATTACCCATCAACAGTACACATCTCGTTACAGTATGGTACATGTACACATCATCTTCTACAGCAGTAGTGAATAATTATACCTATAACAGTCAGAACCTGAATGAGAGGTCACTGGCATCACTGTCTCTTTATTAATCTTTATTTTCTTTCAGTGATGTACATAATGATTGCACTCAGCATAATATGCTGGATTAGACATATAGAGGAGTGAGGGTCAGTGTAAATGTGGATTAGACACAGAGGAGTGAGGGTCAGTACGGCTGTGGATTAGACACAGAAGAGTGAGGGTCAGTACGGCTGTGGATTAGACACAGAGGAGTCGGGGTCGGTACGACTGTGGATTAGACACATGGAGGAGTGAGGGTCAGTACGACTGTGGATTAGACACATGGAGGAGTGAGGATCAGTACGGCTGTGGATTAGACACATGGAGGAGTGAGGGTCAGTACGACTGTGGATTAGACACATGGAGGAGTGAGGGTCAGTACGGCTGTGGATTAGACACATGGAGGAGTGAGGGTCAGTATGAGTTTTGTTGTGTTATCTTAAAAACTGTGGGATTAGTTAGATGACAAAAAATCTCTATCAATAGCGTTTAACTGATCTTTATAAATCTCTGTACTTTTTCAGAACAATGGAATGGACTGATTACAAAAATGTTCAATGGTAAGCAAAACTAATCTTTAATAAACCCAGATTACCCATCCAACAGTACACATCTCAGTTACAGTATGGCACATGTGCACATGATCTTCTACAGCAGTAGTAAATGTAACTGGAGAACATAATCACCATCTCTTTATTAATCTGCATTCTGTTTTCTTTCAGTGATGTACATAGTGATTGCACTCAGCATAATAGTAATTGTGGTCAAAGTAAGTAGATACTATTTATTTACTGTTTTATTTTATGTCACAGGTAAATAAACTTCAGTGTAGCGATGACTGTTCCATCATGAGATGTTCTCATTCAAAAGTGTTCATTGTACACTCATCACTGAAAAAGTATTTGCACCCAGAAGGAGTCAACCAACAGGAATGAAACTCTGTGTGTAGGTTTGACATGGTGAGACAGGCTAATAATTCAAGTTTCACACTCGACCACACTTGTTACGTAAGCAGGGACGGGTCTTATCCCTGTACCTGACTGACACAACAGCCACCATTACAGACATCCAGTGAGCAGTGGTGTCCTCCATGAGTCGTCCTGTTAGTGCAGCACTATTGGCAGACGGCTGCACCACGCAGGACTACATGCACACAGACCGTTACCACGACCGTCCTTAACACCACGTCACCGTCACCAAAGACTGCAGTGGTGTCGTACCAGACTGGCATGGAGTGACTCAGAATGGCAGCGGGTCATCTTCAGTGACGAGTCCCGCTTTAGTCTTGGTGGAGACGCCCAACGAACCCGTGTGTGGAGGCACCGTGGTCAGCACCAAGATGAACGGTTTGTCGTCACACGTCCAGAAGGCCTGGTGTCACTCCACCTCCACCCCTACCGCACCATCTGCAGGAACTGTGTGAGGATGTTCAAGCTGCATGGGATGGATTATCACAGGACACCATTAGGAACCTCTACAGCTCCATACCGAGACGTCTGGTGTGTTGGGTTAGCAAACACGGCGGCCCGACGCCATACTGAGAGACAGACTTCTGTATGTGTAGCTCAATAAATATTGATCATATCAGTCTAAATTTATCATCAGTTATTGATCCTGGCCACCTTTATCTTCCCTCCCAACAGACCTGCAAGCTTACACCTCCTTCTGGGTGCAGATATTCTACTGATGATGAGTGTATTTGAATAGTCACTGATTACAATAAACTCGAATGATACATTTACAGATTGTGCAGCTGTGGATCAAGCTGTCTGACCGCAGGCGCAACAGAAACCAGGTAAGATTGGAAAAGATTTTTAATACACTGTAAATCATTCTAGGAAATAATTTTCTAATTTCTGGATATTTTTTCTTTTATTTTTAGGACAGAAAGAATAATCAAGGTATGAAAATAAACACTACAACGGTTTTGTATTCAAACTTATATACAGTATTATGACCTTATACAGCTCTCCCTCTTCTTGACCACTAACCTCCATCAACTCTGCTCCTTCAGTTCTGGCAGTCTCCTTCAGCTTCCTTCTCTCCCTCTTTTTCTCCTCCAGCACTAACCTCCATCAGATCTGCTATGTTTGGATAAATGCTTATAGACTGGATGAATAAATTCCTATCCTCTTGCTTCAGGCGGAGAACAAGGAGCAGCTTGAAAACATCAGCATCACAAGACAGCACAAGCAGCACCAGAAAGGCGTTCCGGAAAAATGACATTCCCACAAGAAGTAGTACCACAGGAGGCAAAGCCACCAGAAGCAGCATCACCAGTAATAATCAATAATAATGATGAAGAGAAAGGTACATCACACCTGACTAATTTGACTTTACTCATATCAAAGATGGTGCTATTTTAAATAGATTCCTGAGGCTGTAAAAGTTTGCTGTAGAATGTAAAACAGTCAGCTCTAAGGCAAGGTACACTGGATTATTTGGGTTAATAACTGGGTTCCATCCATTTGAATATGATGTATAACAAACCACTTTGATGAACATTGTGAGGATAAGTGAGGTAGCTAAATTAGCTTGATAAAGTACTTTGTTAACTCTGAGGCACAGTATACCTTCCAGCCTTTCCACTGATATTACTGAGGTTTGATCCTAAAGAGCTGACCTCCTCAGCATAACACTAAACTGCTCTTTGTGCTACTGGAGTTTAGTCTGTTAGCATAACTGCTATAGACGCTACAGATTTCATGCTGTCTCTATGCATGGTTTAACACTTAACAGCAGCTCTGAGATTTTTCTACTCCTGGTCTTTTACTGAGTGAGGTTCTTACAGCACAGTTTGTTTACAGTTGTCCACACTGTATCTAAATCATCAGGGGTCTTTTTTTCATCAGGGGGGTCTTTGTTTTGACACTAAACTTCCGATATGCGTACAGTATGGTGGATGGATATGTTGATTTATGCGTATTACTGATCCAAAATCTCACGCTTCCCGGTTTATCCCTCTGCATCCGATCTCCTGAACTCCATTTCCCAGAACCCACCACTAACATCATATTGACAGGTCCATCATCGCCCAATCACATTCCGTTTTCCCATTCGTTACCTGTGACTGATGACACACACCTGTTCCTGATTTAGCCTGTTTGCTTATAAAGCCCGAGGTTCACTCACCCTCTCAATGTGAAGTTTGGCCACACCTGTGTCTTACTGAGCGGCTTTGCGGGCCCGGTTTGCTGTTTCTGGTTCTGACTCTGTTTGATTTCTGGTTGACTCCTTTCTGGTTTTGCTGTCTTGTTTTGGTTGCTGGTCGGTTGCTCTCTTTGGTTTTGGACCCTTGCTTGTACTTCTTGTTCATGACTCTGCCTTCCCCCTTGGTTATGTTTGCCTGGACTCTGCTTAACCGCTAATGTGCTAATAAAGCTTTGCTCTGCTCTTTGCTCAGCATGCATCACATAAGTTTGTTAGTCAATACACTTAAGAATTCTTTATCTACTGACATATTCACTTGGTGAAAACATTTTTTTGTTTCTTTTGTAGTCTGTGCAGCAGTGTAACTTGAAGCAGCATGCATGGTTTATATTTGCATTTGTTTTCCATCGCTGTTTAAATTGACTAACAGTCTAATATAGAATGCTTTACCAGCTGCTGTATTACAGGTTTTATTACCATCAAAAAATAATACGCTGCTCAATTTGCAAAATACGAACACAGCAAAACAGATGCAACAGAAAGGACAGTCCCTGCTTTAGGTTTTTGAAGTTCGTTCAAAAGTATATATAAATTAGCAAATTTTAAAATCAAATAAACATTTACAGTATATTGCCAAAAGTATTTGCTTATCTTCCTTCACTATGAACTTGAAGAACATCCCATTCTTTATCCATAGGGTTTAATATGATGTTCCTGTGCAGCTATAACAGCTTCAACACAAGGGTTAGGAATGTGTTTATGGGAATTTCTCCCCATTCTTATAGAAGCACATTTCTCAGACTGATGTTGAGATGAGACTGCGAGCCAGCAGAGACTGCTCTAATCCGTCCCAAAGGTGTTCTATCAGGTTGAGGTCAGTTCAGTCCTCCACACCAAACTCACTCATCCATGTATTTGCTTTGTCATGTTGGAACTGGAAGGGGCCCTCCACAGACTGTTTCACAAAGTTGAACTGTTCCAAACCATAATCCCCCCCTCCACCAAACTTTACACTCTGCAAAATGAAGTTTGGAGGTCTGTAGTGATGGACTCTGCAGAAAGTTGGTGACCTCTGTGCACTATGCCCCTCAGCATTCGTTGAGCCCCCTCTGTCATTCGTTTTCTAACACCTTGCTGTCGTTCCCGATCACTCCCACTGTTTTCTAATCCCACTGACAGTGGACTGTGGAATATTTAGTAGGAGGGAATTTCACCACTGGACTTGTAGCACAGGTGGCATCCTATCACGGTACCACGCTGGAGTTCACTGAGCTCCTGAGAGCGACCCATTCTCTCACTAACGTCTGTAGGAGCAGTCTGCACATCTAGGTCCTTGGTTTTATACACCTGTGGCCATGGAAGTGATTGGAAAAACTTAACTCAATGTTCTGGATAGGGGAGTGAATACTTTTGGCAATGTAGTGCATTTTAATTTTAAGCCACTTGTTTACTTTAATTAATCAAAAGCTATACCCACGGACAGTGACAGTGAGCAGGGTGGATGTGGGTATATAAGGTATGTACTAAGACATATGTACATACAGTAATCAGAATGAATAGGGCGGGGCTACAGAAGAGCTATTAACCACATGCTATACCATTAAAACTATTTAGCCTTAACATTATAACTACCTCCCTGTATCTACACTCACTGTCCATCTTATCAGCTCCACTGACCATACAGGACACTCTGTAGTTGTACAGTTCCAGACTGTAGTCCATCTGTTTCTCTGTGTACTGTATTACCCTGTTCTTCAATGGTCAGGACCCCCACAGGACCACCACAGAGCAGGTAGCACTGTCCACTCTATTAGACACTCCTACCTTGGTGGTCCACCTTGTAGATGGACAGTCAGAGACAATAGCTCATCTGCTGCTGCACAGTGCAGTGTTGGTCATCCTCTAGTCCTTCATCAGTCATCACAGGACACTGCCCCTGTGGAACTACAGAGTGATCCTATGTGGTCAGTGGGGCTGACTCTATATAGAAGGAGGTGGTGATAATGTTATGGCTGATGGGTGATATAAATCAATCATGTTTTATTAATACACTGCTTATCCATAGAAATGGCTTGTTTAGCGCTTTTCAAACATGTGTGTATGTTTAAGTATATGCAAAATGACCTTGAGTTTGCTTACTTATGAATTTGTAGTGCTGTGCAGGCCACGCACTCGTAATTCATTCAAATAAAAAAAAAAAATTCCAAAAACTTTTTTCTGTTTGTCTTTTGTTTGTTTTATTAACCAATATTTATCAATAAATAATTCCATTATTATATTACAAAAACTTTCTGAAGGTGCTATTTGTTAAATAAATATATAAATAATATAAGATAATATAAATCTAATATAAAGACTCAACTACAGGAACTGTAATAGTGGAAAATTGAAAGATTGATAGATTTATATTATCTTTAAAAACAGATGTATATTAGGTTTATTACAGACAAGTTCTGAAGCTGATGCCGGTCCTTTGCCCTTGGTGTCTGCAGTTTTGGAGCATCTCTGTGGTGCCATGTGTGAATTAGAAAAGGGGATGAATGGAAAACTGCCTTTCTTACCACTAGGGGGCACTGTGAGTACCTCGATGTGTCTTTTGCTTACTTAATGCTTCTTTAGTCCTCAATGCTTCCCATCAATGACATTCAAAGGGACATGTTGGTGTGGCAGGGGCAAGGAAAGGTGATAAATATGACTACGCCACCTAGGGGAATTTCACCCCTAGGAAATAACAGGTTCTACAAACCCGGAAAGGGCAAAACACAGGTTCAAACACACTTAAGACCAGAGACGTACTTCCCACACTCAATTTATTAACAATTACTAGAAGACAAAACGCTTAAAATTCCTTTTAAGACTCCATGGATTCAGATATAGTTGAATAAAAAAAAAAAAACACAAGAAAGGACCGAGCTGAGGGCTTATCACGACAGAAGAGTACTAGGGGAATACAGGAGCCTTTTACACTACACACACCACACTGCACACCTCAATGACACCCAAAAGTGCTCTAACTACAGGGCTGGTGAGAGGGGTTCCACACCCAATTCCGTCCGCCTCCGCTCTAGCCCAAAGCTCCTGTCTGAAAAGAAATAAAAGGATTAACAATACACCAGGTGGTGGAAGGGGTGACCAATAGTTACTAGGAAAAACACTTCACACACACCAAAGAGGCAAATCCCCCCACCAAAACAGGGTTGCTCAACACGACTGGGGGAAATGAAACAAATTAATCACGACTTAATGACAAATCAAACTATTTGACTTGTAAATTAAGCTCAAAATAACCAAATGAAAAGAAAAATCTCAAAATACTTAAACAAAGACAAAACCAAAACAAACAAAACCAAAAATGGAAAAAAAAAAAACCCAACTGCAAAGCAACAGAACCAAGCAAAACAAAAACAGCACAAAACAGCAGCACTGCAGGGAACCTGAGACAAGCCAACACCGCCTGGGCTAAAAACCCTACAAAATACACCAAAGGATCAAATTAATTGGCTCAACATTAGTCAAAGGAGAAGATGAATACAGCTCCTATACTTACCCGCGTATAGGCTGCTAGCACCAAGGAAAAAAGTTAGCTAAGGTCACTGTTATACAGCCCAATTGTGTACAAAAAGAAGCACACATACCTTCACGCAACGTGAAACTGCGCTGACATACGCAGGGAGAAACGGCAACGCTGGGTCAGCAATAGCGCAAGGTGCCCAGGCTACCAACAGAACGCAGCAGTGAGTTAATTAAAATATACTGCGACCTCGCAACATAACACAACGTAGCTTTAGATACCTTAAGCCTTGAAGATTCACCACAGGCACAACGCCAACGCTGTCCCGCCAAACACAGCCACGCTACCGCTGCTAGCACAAAGGTCTGATGCCCCGGAAGGAGGGGGGGGGGGTGGGGGGAGGGTGGAGGAAACGACAGGTAGTGCACCTACAGGTGGCCGTCCCCTGCCTAGATATAGCAGTGTGGGGGAAGCCAAGTTATTAAAAGTACCCACACACAGTTTCTCATTGCGAGAACCATTTAGGGAGGGCAAATACACAACCGCCCTGCTACACATAGATTACGTTAGCTGACGTTACTTGGTTTGCTAGCTAACCTAATCGGGAGCTGCGAATAAGGAGCTAACTTCAGCCTCGTAGTTCACGTTAACTAAAGCAGTCAGTATCATTCATAATATTTACTATTTGCTTAAACTAGACATATTTAACATTAAACACTAGTATATGATGCATATACATTAAATGCTAGTTAGCTAGCTAGCACAGATGTAAACAAAGCTAACGTTAGCTGGCGTTTCCTAACACTGATAGCTGTGAAGGAACTCTTCAACAAAGAATTTGTAGCCTTTGTTTATCTTAGAGTCCTTCGTAGAGGAATATTCTCCAACAATCCTGAAAACATCCTCAAATTTCAGTCTCAACAGCGATGAAGTGAAATGTTTCATGGTCAGCCAGGAGTACAGGAACTTGTACTACCCAGCGTCGACGTATTTCCGCTTTTTTGTGAAAAGGGCCTATGATAACCTCACGTGCTACCACTGCGCTACGTAGCAGGACATGTGAGGCAAGTCAGGAGGGGTTTTGTGAGGGAGAAACGGCGGGAAAAAACAAAGGAGACGCCAGGGTGGCATACTCAAATAAAAGGAGAAGTTAATAAATACCAGAAATAAACAGGAGAGGGTTTAACAGGAAGGGGACTTGTGGATCTTTGCGTGGAGAGTGACCCACGCTCTCTACTCTTTGTAGTTATTTATTTTTTTACTCTTTACTCTTTGCTGTACCGGCTACCCCTCTACAAAGGTGCAGCGGAGGTGTTTGTGTAGTGGGGGCTTATATGGCTGTCGCCTCAGGTGCTGCTTGTTGGCTTGATCAGCCTGGGGCATTCTGGGGTTTGGAGTTCCGGGCTGCAGTTCCCCTAGAACAGCGCCCCCGCTGCCACCCTCTGCTGGCTGCAGGCGGTACAGCCCGGACCCTTACAGTTATAGGCTATAATACAGCTTATGTGCTGTTATCAACCAAAGGGGGCACGAGCCAAAATCTTGACTAGAGGATCAGATTAGTCAGGTCTGGCTCTGGTGTTAACACAGCGTCTCTATTACAATATAAATACTAAGTACTAAATAAGAAAGAAAAGACTAGAGAGAAGAGAAATATATGTATGTATATAAATTAAGAAAATATACAATATATGCTATATACACTGAAAGGTACAGGAGCAGAACACATACGGTTTGAAGTATTAGTGCAAATGACAGAACGATGCAACAGCAGCCAATTATATCAAATTACATCAAATTACTTTTCACAGGTGTGAAGGTGAGTGAAAAACCTAAATACAAAAAATATTCAGTAGATAATAAATATATACGATACTGGTGCTGAACCAGGTCCATATACCGGTGCATCAGCACTACTGGCTGTTCAGTAGCCTGATGACTCGGGGACGGCTGGTTCTGGACTTGTGGGTGGAGTCCTTTAGAACCCTCCTGGTTTTCCTCAGGCAGCGGCTGGTGTATAAATCCAGGAGGTTTGGAAGCCGAACCCCGGTTATGTACCGGTGATGATAAACTGAATCACCAGGGTATGTGCAAAAAGTGCAGTCTGCGCAGTTAAGCAGTCTGTACAACGTTAAGCAGTTCAGCAGTCTGTTCTGGTGGTCATCTCACAGGTGAGAGGACTGAGCATGGACTACTCAGGACTGGTCAGATGCTTGTGATGGAGGAGCGTGAGGTATAATGGTTGTTGGAGGTAGCGAGGTGTTCAGAGCTCTGATGGCCTGGGGTAGAAACTGTTCTGTAGTCTGGTGGTCCTGGATTTCATGCTCCTGCATCGTCTGCCAGATGGGAGAAGTGTGAAGAGGTTGTGTGGAGGATGAGCTTTAAATTTTAAATGTTTGACATTACAGCTTTAAACACAATGTAATGTGACTGTTCTGAATGTTTATCAGATATGAGTGTATTTATTGTACGCTGTGTATAAACTGAGCTAGTTCCATTCTAACTGTGTGTGAGTTCTCCACCTGGCAGAGACTGTAATATAAAGTCAACAGGGCCCATATCACTGCTGTTATCAGCGGGATGCCTCTTCTTCCACAGCCCCTGGTCAGGTTTGTTCTTCCTTGGGTTGGTGGTAGTGTCTTTCTACTCCAGTCTGCTGGGGAAAATCCTATTTCTGACACCATATGAGATGCCTGGGAGGAAGAAGATGAGGGGAGCACAGTGCACAGACACCAGCTGAAAACAAACTTTAGCTAATTTGCTCTTGACATGACTTCCAGTATGCATAGTTCAGTCTTAACCTGCATGTCTGGATGCAGCAACGGACAGAGGTAATTGAGAACGGCATGTGATGATGGTTTTTGGTGCAGTGCTGTCTCAGACATTGAAGGTCATGGATGTGCTGTCACGGGTTTTGGCCTTTTCCTGTATGTATGGAATGTTTCCCTAAATCTGTGGAGCTGTATTTTGCCCAATCATTTTTACTCAGGCATAACTGCATCACCTGTATAAACCATAACATTAAAATCACCTCCTGGTATCTACACTCACTGTCCATCTTATCAGCTCCACTGACCATACAGGACACTTTGTAGGTGTACAGGTCCAGACTGTGGTCCATCTGTTTCTCTGTATACTGTATTACCCTGTTCTTCAATGGACAGGACCCCCACAGGACCACCTCAGAGCAGGTATGATGGAGGATCATTCTCAGCACTGCAGTGACACTGACGTGGTGGTGGTGTGTTAGTGTGTGTGGTGCTGGTGTGAGTGGATCAGACACAGCAGTGCTGCTGGACACCTCAGTGTCACTGCTATTCTGAAAATACTCCACCAACCAGCAACGTCCAGGAATCAGAGTGTCCTATATGGTCAGTGGAACTGATAAAGTGGACAGTGAGTTTAGATACAAGTAGGTGGTTTTAATGTAACGGCTGCTCAAAATAATCTGAACAGCCATACAAATGTTCAGCCACCAGGTGGCAGTAAATACACTAAGAGCTCAACAGATACGAACCAACCACTGTATTCAGCATACAATCTTAGCTCCAAATTAATTACTCAGTGTCTTCATTAAATATTGAGCTCTGTTGCCGGCATAGCAGAAATATTAATATAAATATATGTGTATTTCATAATGATAACGGCAGTATAACTTCAATCAAATTAAATAAATTCTGAAGAAAGCAATGTTCCTGCTATAAATATATATATATATAGTGTGTTCAAATAGGGGTGTCTCTCACAGTGGACATGCACCTAAGATGAAAATTTCAGACCCCTCCATGATTTCTAAGTGGGAGAACTTGCAAAGTCGCAGGGTGTTCAAATACTTATTTTCCCCACTGTATATATATATATATATATACTTGCAAAGTCGCAGGGTGTTCAAATACTTATTTAATAAGTATTATATATAAGTATTTTAAATAAGTATTTGAACACCCTGCCACTTTGCAAGTTCTCCCACTTAGAAATCATGGAGGGGTCTGAAATTTTCATCTTAGGTGCATGTCCACTGTGAGAGACATAATCCAAAAAAGAATCCGGTAATCACACTGTATGATTTTTTAATAATTTATTTGTGTGTTACTGCTGTAACTAAGTATTTGAACACCTGTCAATCAGCAAAAATTCTGGCCCTCAAAGACCTGTTAGTCCTCCTCTAAAAACTCCACCTCCACTTCACCTATTATTCTAAATTAGAAGCACCTGTTTGAGGTCGTTAGCTGCATAAAGACACCTGTCCACCCCACACCATCAGTAAGACTCCAACTACTAACATGGCTAAGACCAAAGAGCTGTCCAAAGACACCAGAGACTAAATTGTTGACCTCCACGAGGCTGGAAAGGGCTACGGGGCTATTGCCAAGCAGCTTGGTGAAAAAAGATCAACTGTTGGAGCAATTATTAGAAAATGGGAGGAGCTAAACATGACTGTCAATCTCCCTCGGACTGGGGCTCCACGCAAGATCTCACCTGGTGGCGTATCAGTGATCCTAAGAAAGGTGCGGAATCAGCCCAGAACTACACGGGAGGAGCTGGTCAATGACCTGAAGAGAGCTGGCACCACTGTTTCCAAGGTTACTGTGGGTAATACACTAAGACCTCATAGTTTAAAGTCATGCATGGCACGGAAGGTTCCCCTGCTTAAATCAGCACACGTCCAGGCCCGTCTTAAGTTTGCCCATGACCATTTGAAAGATCCAGAAGAGTCATGAGAGAACGTTCTGTGGTCAGATGGTCTTAATTTCACTCGCCGTGTTTGGAGGACGAAGAATGATGAGGACCATTCCAAAAACACCACCCCTACTGTGAAGCATGGTGGTGGAAGCATCATGCTTTGGGGGTGGTTTTCTGCACATGGGACAGGACGACTGCACTGTATTAAGGAGAGGAGGACTGGGGCCATGTATTGCGAGATTTTGGGGAACAACCTTCTTCCCTCAGTTAGAGCATTGCAGATGGGTCGTGGCTGGGTCTTCCAACATGACAATGACCCAAAGCACACAGCCAGGATAACCAAGGAGTGGCTCCGTAAGAAGCATATCAAGGTTCTGGAGTGGCCTAGCCAGTCTCCAGACCTAAACTCTATAGAAAATCTTTGGAGGGAGCTCAAACTCTGTGTTTCTCAGCAACAGCCCAGAAACCTGGCTGATCTGGAGGAGATCTGTGTGGAGGAATGGGCCAGAATCCCTGCTGCAGTGTGTGCACACCTGGTGAAAAACTACAGGACCTCTGTAACTGCAAACAAAGGCTACTGTACCAAATACTAACACTGATTTTCACAGGTGTTCAAATACTTATTTGCAGCAGTAACACACAAATAAATTATTTAAAAAAATCATACATTGTGATTTCCGGATTTTTTTTTTTTTAGATTATGTCTCTCACAGTGGACATGCACCTACGATGAAAATTTCAGACCCCTCCATGATTTCTAAGTGGGAGAACTTGCAAAGTTGCAGGGTGTTCAAATACTTATTTTCCTCACTGTAACTTAACAATGATACATATATATATATATATATATATATATATATATATATATATATATATATTTTTTTTTTTTTTAAAGTAAGTTAGCTAAAATCTAGTGAAACATTTTTCACAGCATTAATCCTGCTACACACACATGAAGCAGAGAAACGTTCTTACTGTATTAGGTTACCAAATTTACCAAACCGTGTACCAGATAGACCAACCAGATAGAGAAACTAAGATGAGGGTTAGGTGTGGGCGAGAATCCTACAAACAGGTTTCTACATCCGCTAAACATCCTGCCTCTGAGTTCAGGAGAAGCTGGTGATGGGCTTTGGGGAAGCTTACTCATTCTAGCAGAGAAAAACTGGCCAAGTTGTTATGGTTAAAAACAAACAAGGTCTGCATGTGGGCATACCTCATTCTAGAGCTTCACTCCTGTACAACACCAGTGGAACATCTTAGAACATGCACTGTCTATAAGCAGAGGAGGTATGAGGCTGAAACTGGCTTGGCATATGAATTTTCTAATAATCCCTGACTGTAAGGTCACCACTGTAAAAGCAGTTTATGGTCATTTTCTTCATAACATGTGTATAATTGGCTAGTAATACGCTGACGTTTTGTCACTACCTAGCAAACTTTCCCATTCCACCTTAAATGTTGCCACTGTTCTTATTTATCTATATTTATTTATCTCTACTGAACATTAAGCAGCTATTTTCCCACCTGCACTGAACACTTTATATATCCATACTGTTTACAACCACACACTTACTGATACTGCACTTACTCTTTGCACATGTCCTGCACGCATACTGTACTGTTTGTACACATTGTTTTTGTCTATTTGTCTTTGCACTATATATATATATATACACACACACACACACACACAAATTCTTTAACTGCACTGGAGAAGGAGCCTGACCGTGTTTCGGTATACTGTACAAACCTGTATTGGTATAATGACAAAGTTGAATTGAAATTAAAATTGAAATTTTACCTGAGGTTGCTGCACCATTTAACGTGGAACAGGGAAATTGGATCATGAAGCTAACGATTAAAAAGCTCAGTTCAGCTTCATATCACCGTATCTGGTTCATGAATGGTTAACCCATTTCATAGGGGGGAAATTTCAACCACTATTCCTTATAACTCAGTTCCAAGGGGGAGCGTTATGCTTGAAAACAAGGGGTGGGGGTAAAAATAAGAAATGGGATTGGCCCCAAAATCGTGCTGTTAATGTAACAATTTTTGTGCACTGGTGAAATACAAATAATAGTGATGGAGCAAATAATTAAAGCCCATCCAGCTCAGTGTAGAAGATCTGGTCTTCAGTTATATTGAATACATGATAGGAGAGACCATAGTTTACGCTTGCAGAAATGTCAGGCTATGTCCTTGTTTGCAGGCAGGGGAGCCGTAATGGGGGAAATGTTAGGATGATTGTAAGGACCTGTAACTGACAGTGGTGCTAAAAATCATATGAACATATGATCACAGTACGTACATATTTT
Organism: Prochilodus magdalenae; assembly: GCA_024036415.1. Taxonomy (NCBI): domain Eukaryota; kingdom Metazoa; phylum Chordata; class Actinopteri; order Characiformes; family Prochilodontidae; genus Prochilodus; species Prochilodus magdalenae. The sequence goes on along the minus strand of JAMWET010001238.1, from coordinate 210 downwards.
CATCACAATATAAATACCAAAGAAACAACCTGACCTCCAAACCGGGGTGAACGGTACACATCGCAGTAGTCAGGTTTGTGGTCTTTGCGATTTTTTGAAAAGATAGTTGAGGGTAAAATTTTTAAATAAAAAAAAGAGATTGATTTTAGTAGAAAATGAAAATGAATTGCTGAAGACTAGGCACCTGTAATAAGGCATTATCACAAGCAG
>JAMWET010001237.1:87500-120957 GCA_024036415.1 Prochilodus magdalenae | reverse complement strand
CATCAGCACCAAGCTTTGGTGGGCAGTGTCCTGAGTGGAGCAGCGTCCTGTGAGGCAGCGTCCGGTGGGAGCAAGCGCCCTGTGAGACAGCGTCCTGTTAGGGCAGCGCCGCTGGGGCAGTGCCCTGGTTGGGCAGCGTCCTGTGGGCCAGCCTCACGGTGGAGCAGCATCCTGGTGGGCAGTGTCCCTAGTGAGGCAGCTTTCCTGTGGGGGGTCAGCGTCTTTGGGGCTGCGTCCTGGGGGCAGCGTCCTGTGGGTGCAGCGTCCTGTTGGGGCAGCGTCCTGTGTTGGCAGGGTCCTGTGTCCACTGATAGAAGGACTAGAGGATGACCCACAACTGACACTGGTGCAGCAGCCAGATGAGCTATCGTCTCTGACTGTCCATCTCTCACAAGGTGGCAGCAGCAAGATGTAGAGAGTTGTCGAATAGACTCGGTTGGAAAGTGACGTGGACCACAGTGTCCTCAAACACTCCAGCCCCCCTGCTGTGTCCGATCCACTCCCACCCGCACCACACACACTAACACACCACCAACGCACCATCAGTGTCCCTGCCAGTGCTGAGAATAGATCCACCACCACACACCATACATTGCTTCTGTGGGGGTCCTGTGGGGAGAGTCCTGACCATTGAAGAACAGGGTAATACAGGTACACAGATAAACAAGATGGATCTGACAGTCTGGGACCTGTACACCTACAGAGTGTCTTGTATGGTGCAGTGGAGCTGATAAACAGTTTGTATAAAACCGAGTTGGAGGTCTAGAAGGTGGAGTAGCCTCGTTGGATTCTTTGTGGTTTCCGGTGGGTGTAAAATAACCTGATAACTGAACATTTTAACTTGGTGCTGGACTTCCTGGTGCAGGTGTGTTCAGGATGTCTCTGCAGTACAGCTGTCAGTGGGATTTTGTGCTTGGGTTGAGATCGTCGTGGGATGAACAATGGTGGACCTCCGTCTACTGCTCATTCTGGCTGCAAGGTATGTTTGGGTTCTGCATGTTAAGCCATTTAGGGTGGAGGAAGGAATGCGATACGTGATGGTGATGGGAACCAGGGTGTTTCAATCCGAAACCGCCTCAAGCTCAGCCGGAAACGGCGTCTCAGGCGCTAGTGTTGGCGGTTCAGGAACAGGTTTCATTGATTCCCAATAACCGGGGAAACCTCTTAGGGAATGCATTTGCATTCACTGGCATTGAGGAGCGCTCCTACCCTAGCGGGACTGACGCACCCGTGCTCAGTGTTTCCTAGCCAGTACAAGAAGCTTAGAGTCTAGAACTGGGCTTGAGCTGAGACGCTGCCCGAACCAGGCTCAATGCTAGTACCTAGAAAGAAGAGCTCTGTGTTACATCCAGCAGAAGCGCACTATCTGGCAACCCCAGGCTAGCGCTCATACCTAGGAATGGGATCAGTTGGGCTCAGTGTAAGCCGGTACAGTGCATTTCAGTATATACTTAGATTAGTGCTAGTTTAAGTTCTTACAGTGGGAAAGTCTTTAGTCTGAGCTTGGAGACTGCGAGGGAGTCTCCTGGTTGGACGGCCAGGGGAAGAAAAACAAATATTTAACAGACCATTACTGAGTTAATCAGAGTATCAGATTTTATATCTCATATTATTAGATTATTAGTAGAGTGTCTTTGCCTTCGGCGTAGTTTTCACTTTTTCAGGAGTTTAGCTTTTTAGATAGATAGATAGATGCGCAGCACCATCAGAATTATTTTAAAAAATTATTATATATATATAATTAACTATATTATTATTATTATTATTATTATTATTGTTATTATTATTATTATTATTATTAATATATAATTATTATTAAATAATAATTAACTATATATTAAATCTATAGATGGTAGAACAAAAACTAGGGAAACATTATATATATATGTTTTAGTAACCTAGCTATAAAAATAGGTATATATAAATATAGTATATAAAAACAATACATACATATATATATATATATATATATATATATATATATATATATATATATATATATATATATATATATATATATGTTTGGTGTATCTACCTATATTTATGTATTACCTGGTAAATGAATAGCTATAGTTAGAAGCCTAGCTATAAAAAAAATATCAAAACAGCAGCCCAACAACACACACCATATATATATATATGTGTTTTTATATGTTTCTAAACAATCCTAATTATTTTTAGTTATTTTTTTAAGAATTATGTATTAGTTTTAGCATACCCTGATATATAATGGTATGTTGATAATTTTTTATAATATGAATAATTTGTCTGTGAATATTGAAAATATATACATGCCAATAACGCTACCCTGTGAAGAATATATATAAAAACGGACCCCATCAGATTTCCCTGGATTATTATGGAATAATTTTAATCTAATAGTAAGTTTTAGGGTCTATATTTTTATTTATTTTAGGATTCTTATATTAGTAACACTACCTTGCTCCATGAAAAATAAGGTGGTCATAAAAAAAACACTGTTGTCGCAGATGTGGGGGCCATGATTTCTCAGTGAGGGTGTTGGTGCCAAAGTTGTCCTGCCCTACGAAGCTTTCAGTTTTCAAATCCCTGCCTGGCCCGAGTCGTTCCCCCATGAAAGCCCTTCTGGGGGACAAAGGGTTTCCTCCCTAAAGCTGTTCCTGGGAAAGTGCAGCTCTGCGGCCCCCTGAACCGGCTTCCCTGTAATCCAGGAGTACAGTTCTAATGTCCCCCCCCCTGGGGGATCATCTGATCATTCCTGCCTCCCCCCTCCCCTCCATAAACGCGCGAGCAGTTTGCCTGGGATACTGTTGTTTTTCCCAACACCAGGGAAGCTTATCCCCACGCCCCATGTGGGGAAGAAAGGGGTTCGAATCCAGTCCCCTTAGTTTAAATCCCAAAACGCTGTGCCTGGACCCCAATAAGTGGTCCTGGGGCAAGATACCTTCCCCTGACACTGCACTGGCCTACCTGTGAATACAAGAACCTCCCGTAAGCCGGCTGTGTGGATCTAAAGCCGTTCAGATAAATCACGTTAAATGGTAAAATTGGTGAGTGGACATAGGGGAGAGGGCCACTAGCTCGACATAACATCCAGTGTGACACAGGTGAATAATTCAAAATCACAGATAAAGATATTATAAACACTGAATAAACCCAAGTAATATAAAAAACGCATACTACTTGACAAAATCAACCCCAGAGCTAAAAAAAATCCCAAAAAAAAGTCTGCAAATAGATTCCCTAACGTTTTTCGCTGAAAACGTAGAGAATCCAGAATTTTTTTTCATAACTAAGACTTGAGGGACGCAGCTAAAACGCTCTTAAGTGCACATCTGTGCGCATGTATGTACAGTCACCTCATGTGCTGGTGTAACTCTACCTCCATATCGGCAGACTGTACATCCACGCACAGTCACACGTTCATACTCCACTCCAAAAATCAGTGTTTATGTTCCAGCTGTTTTTATATGCGGACAAGTTTTACATTCCCCCATTTCTCCCGTGAGTTTTTTCATCGGTCCCTGTGTGGTTTAAAATTGCTGCATCTGATAAACATCTCATCTATAAATATCTCATCTATAAAAAATCTCATCTGGGAATCTATAAACCATCTCCAGTCCCTATAATTCTTTTTCTTTATTGTTTTCCTTTCATGGAGAGCGCCCACTTAATATTGTTATATCAGAGCACAACGACAATAAAATTATAAAATTAAGATCTATTCTATTCTGTTCTATTCTATTCTACTCTACTCTACTCTATTCTATTCTATTCTGTTCTGTTCTATTCTATTCTACTCTATTCTATTCTGTTCTATTATGTTCTGCTCTATTCTATTCTGTTCTATTCTATTCTACTCTACTCTATTCTATTCTTTTCTATTCTGTTCTGTTCTATTCTATTCTATTCTATTCTGTTCTATTATGTTCTACTCTATTCTATTCTACTCTGTTCTATTCTGTTCTATTATGTTCTACTCTATTCTATTTCTACCTTCTGTTTTTCTTAATTTTCTGGTTCTGTTCTTAATTATGTTTCTACCTCTATTTCTATTTCTAACTCCCTATTCTATTCTGTTCTATTATGTGTTCTGCTTCGTAATTTATTCTGTTCTATTCCTATTGTCTACTCTACTCCTATTTCTATTCTATTCTTTTGTCTATTCTGTTGGCTGTTCTATTTTCTATTCTATTCTACTCTATTCTATTCCTGTTCTCGTGATTATGCTTGCTATTTCTACTCTGTATTCTATTGCTACTCTGTTTCTATTTATTGTTCCCTACTCTATTTCTATTCTACTCTATTGGCTGTTTTTCCTATTCTACGCTCTATTCTGTTTTTTTTTCTGTTCGTCTGTTCTGTTCTACCCTCTATTCTATTCTGTTTCTATTATGTGTTTATTTTTTCATACTCCTATTCTTATTCTGTTTTGTCTATTCTACTCTACTCTGTTTCTATTTTGTTGTTCCTATACTAAAATTCTAATTCTCTAATACTTTTCTATTTTGTATTCTCACTATTTTATTTTTTTTCATTCTAATTCTGTTCTAATTCTACTCGTATTCTGTTCTAATTAATGTTTAGGTTCTACCTCTATTTCGATTCTTATCTGTTTCTATTATGTTGTTTTTCCTACTCTATTCTATTCTGCTACTATTCTAACTCGTACTCCGATTCGCTTTTTGTTGTTCTATAGCTGTTCTATTCTCTATACTTTTCTATTCTTCTATTTCTTATTCCTTCTATTCTATTCCCATTTGTCTATTGCTTTTCCATTGCTGTTTCTGTTTCGATTTTCAATTCTCCTAAACATTTTCTACTCTCTATTATTTTCTGTTTCTGTTCTGTTCTGTTCTGTTTCTGGTTCTATTTCCCATTCCCCTGTTCTATTCCGTAATTATGTGTCTTATTCTAATTTCTCCTTCCTATTTCTTATATCCGTATTCGTATTCTATTCTATTCTATTCCCCCTATTCTATTCTGTTTCTTTTCTACTTGTAGAAATTCATTGCTTTTTTTTTAAAATTATACTTAAATAAACAGTTTATCTTATAGAATATTTATAATTTATATGATATATAATATATATATATATATATATATATAATATCGTATAGGTTATAATTAATATATAGTAGTATCTGCATATACACTCCGAGATAGCGAGACGAAGAATTACTGGAGTTTACTCCAAGTGTGGCTTTCCTAATCATAAAGTGGCCCAGTTAGTCCTACAGTAAAGTACCTTCCAGAGTAAACACATGGCCCCCCATCAGAACTGATTACCAAGAATGACTGTTCACAAACAGCCAGAACAGCCTCGTTTTTGTAACACAAACCAAAAATGATAGTTCCCCCTGGATATTTGATCCCTGGATATGTTTTCCGGGAGTCCGGACCTGAAAACCACGTAAAGCCACGTATTATCTATATCTCCCGTATGAAACTGAATGTTTAACTTTATTAAACAATCAGGACCAAAGCCTTCTTATCTCTCCCTGTGGTTTTTTGGGCCTGTAGGGTGTTGGCTTGTGGTTGACAGCACCATGTGCAGTAAATAATACTTATTAACATTTGCATGTGTCACATACCAACACCTACGCCAGTGAGGCCACTCTAGATTGGACCCAGCAGGCCTCTGTCTTCCCGTTTGTACCAAGGCTGTGTACCAAGCACCTTGTAGTTCTACAGCTACAGACTAACGTTGAGTTGGTTTAACGTGCTGTTACGGCTGATTGGGTGTAAATATGCTCACCAGAAAAAAAAAATATTCGCCCTGTGTGTTATATATTGTAAATTTATAGTACCAGACGTGGCTTTGCCTTCACGCTGGACTCGTCCCCCACCTCCACACAATGTGTTTTCCATATACAGACTGTAAGGGGAACTACAGGACACGCCTCTTGGTCTCCTTTTGGCACAGTTCTTCGCAGTACTGCTGGCTGAATGTCAAAAGGTCCACTGATGTTTAGTGAAGTTCAGATTAGAGCACTGTGAGGTCCATCGGTGTGGATTTTGAGGTGTGTTTAGGATCATTATCCTCTTTTCAGGTTCTGCTGTTTTACAGGCATTGGGATGTTTGCTTTCAGAATTAGCTGGTGTTTAAATGGATTCATTTTCTGGTCTACCAGTGAAATGTTCTCAGGTGCCACTAGCCGCAACATCACAAGCCCAGAGCATGATCTATTCACGCCTGTCCTTGGAGAGGTCCATTCTCTAGAGGCTCATTGCTGCCCAAAGGTTCGCCTTCCTTTCTAGGAATCCTACCAGCAGCTCTCTGTTTTCGTGGTCTTCCAGATCTCAGCTTGACCTCCACTGTTTTGTGGGCCTCGGTTATTTGAATAATCATAGTGCTGGGCGGCTGCTCAACACTGACTATATAATCTAGTCATAACCCTAACAAGCTACCAGAGGTCTGAGATCCTGGTGGAAGGTTTTGAGGGGGCTGGTTTTGGATGGTGTTCCTTTCCTTTTATGATGCTCTAAAATTCTACAAAACAAAAACAATAATGATCGAACAAAAGTTTCATCTTTCACTTCATGCCATTTGGCCATCAGTTCATCTTCTACTCACGTAAAGAACTGAGATCGGGGGTGCAACTTTCAGATGCCTTGGTATCATCCTGTAGGGTTTTTCATAGGGGTTTTGGAGCCGGGCACAGACCTTTGCCCACCCTTACCGGACAGTGTAATCAGAGACGACTCGATATTTCTTTCTTAGTTCCGAGTTGTGTTAAATTTGGCTAACTGCTTTTTTCTCTTTTGTCTATACAGCAGTGACGAGGGTTAGCGATGCAAACAGCAATACCATCGCACCTAGTAACAGCAGCATGGTGATAGAAACATTAACCTCAACACACACTCTAGAGTCAATGATCACATGGGCCCCAACCACAACATCGACTGAACCGACCACATCAGCCTCAACATCAACATCGGCTGAACCGACCACATCAGCCTCAACAACAACATCGGCTGAACCAACCACGTCAGCCTCCACAACAACATCGGCTGACCCGACCACATCAGCCTTAACAACAACATCGGCTGACCCGACCACATCAGCCTCAACCACAACATTGACTGAACCGACCACATCAGCCTCAACATCAACATCGGCTGAACCGACCACATCAGCCTCAACATCAACATCGGCTGAACCGACCACATCAGCCTCCACAACAACATCGGCTGAACCAACCACATCAGCCTCCACAACAACATTGGTTGAACCAACCACGTCAGCCTCCACAACAACATCGGCTGACCCGACCACATCAGCCTCAACAACAACATCGACTGAACCAACCACGTCAGCCTCCACATCAACATCGGCTGACCCGACCACATCAGCCTCAACAACAACATCGACTGAACCGACCACATCAGCCTCCACAACAACATCGGCTGACCCGACCACATCAGCCTCAACAACAACATCGACTGACCCGACCACATCAGCTTCCACAACAACATTGACTGAACCGACCACATCAGCCTCAACAACAACATCGACTGACCCGACCACATCAGCTTCCACAACAACATTGACTGAACCGACCACATCAGCCTCAACAACAACATCGACTGACCCGACCACATCAGCTTCCACAACAACATTGACTGAACCGACCACATCAGCCTCAACATCAACGTCGGATGAACCAACCACATCCAGCCTCAACGACAATATTGACTGAACCAACCACATCAGCCTCAACGACAATATTGACTGAACCGACCACATCAGCCTCAACATCAACATCGGCTGACCCGACCACATCAGCTTCAACGACAACATTGACTGAACCGACCACATCAGCCTCAACATCAACATCGGTTGAACCAACCACATCAGCCTCAACGACAATATTGACTGAACCAACCACATCAGCCTCAACGACAATATTGACTGAACCGACCACATCAGCCTCAACATCAACATCGGCTGACCCGACCACATCAGCTTCAACGACAACATTGACTGAACCGACCACATCAGCCTCAACATCAACATCGGCTGACCCGACCACATCAGCCTCAACAACAACATCGACTGAACCAACCACGTCAGCCTCCACATCAACATCGGCTGACCCGACCACATCAGCCTCAACAACAACATCGACTGAACCAACCACATCAGCCTCAACAACAACATCGACTGACCCGACCACATCAGCTTCCACAACAACATTGACTGAACCGACCACATCAGCCTCAACAACAACATCGACTGAACCAACCACATCAGCCTCAACATCAACATCGGCTGACCCGATCACATCAGCTTCAACGACAACATTGACTGAACCGACCACATCAGCCTCAACATCAACGTCGGTTGAACCAACCACATCAGCCTCAACGACAATATTGACTGAACCGACCACATCAGCCTCAACATCAACATCGGCTGACCCGACCACATCAGCTTCCACAACAACATTGACTGAACCGACCACATCAGCCTCAACATCAACATCGGCTGACCCGACCACATCAGCCTCAACAACAACATCGGCTGACCCGACCACATCAGCTTCCACAACAACATTGACTGAACCGACCACATCAGCCTCAACATCAACGTCGGTTGAACCAACCACATCAGCCTCAACAACAATATTGACTGAACCGACCACATCAGCCTCAACATCAACATCGGCTGACCCGACCACATCAGCTTCCACAACAACATTGACTGAACCGACCACATCAGCCTCAACATCAACATCGGCTGACCTGACCACATCAGCCTCAACGACAACATTGACTGAACCGACCACATCAGCCTCAACAACAATATTGACTGAACCGACCACATCAGCCTCAACATCAACATCGGCTGACCCGACCACATCAGCTTCAACGACAACATTGACTGAACCGACCACATCAGCCTCAACATCAACATCGGCTGACCTGACCACATCAGCCTCAACGACAACATTGACTGACCCGACCACATCAGCCTCAACAACAACATTGACTGACCCGACCACATCAGCCTCAACGACAACATTGACTGAACCGACCACATCAGCCTCAACATCAACATCGGCTGACCCGACCACATCAGCTTCAACGACAACATTGACTGAACCGACCACATCAGCCTCAACATCAACATTGACTGACCCGACCACATCAGCCTCAACATCAACATCGGTTGAACCAACCACACCAGCCTCAACGACAACATTGACTGACCCGACCACATTAGCCTCAACATCAACATCGACTGACCCGACCACATCAGCCTCAACAACAACATTGACTGACCCAACCACATCAGCCCCAACCACAACATCGGCTGCAACCACAACCTCAGCCCCAACCACAACATCAACTACAACCACAACCTCAGCCTCAACCACAACATTGACTACAACCTCAGCCTCAACCACAACATCAACTACAACCACATCAGTCCCAACCACAACATCGACTACAACCACAACCTCAGCCTCAACCACAACATTGACTACAACCTCAGCCTCAACCACAACATCAACTACAACCACATCAGTCCCAACCACAACATCGACTACAACCACAACCTCAGCCTCAACCACAACATTAACTACAACCACATCAGTCCCAACCACAACATCGACTACAACCACAACCTCAGCCTCAACCACAACATTGACTACAACCTCAGCCTCAACCACAACATCAACTACAACCACATCAGTCCCAACCATAACATTGACTACAACCACCACATCAGCCCCAACCACCACTTCCACCCCAATCACCATGCCGATTCAGTGTCAGAATGGGGGCCTCCTAGAAAATGAGGTCTGCCTTTGTACTGATGACTACGTTGGAGAGTTTTGTGAAATATGTAAGTCCTACCATCTTCTCTCTGTTTCCTTTTTTTTATAACTGAAATTGATCTATAATATTGTGACATAGCTGTCGCTCAAGTAGTAGGGCCTTTAGCCGCGAACCCTATTTAATAATATCCAGAGAAGCATGTCAATGAAATTACCTGCTCATGTCTTTTTTAGTTTCACAATGGGCATTTTTACACCTTCGAAATATTTCTGAGGAGATATAAGATTACCCACTTGCGTAAAGGAGGTGAAAGGCGAAGGAACATGGGTGAACAATTAGGGGTTTCCAAAACTGGAGTTAATTAGAAGCTATAGAAAATGGGCTTCCTAACAACCACCTGAAATACTTGGTAGACCCAACAACACCATCCCCATCAGATAAACAGCACTTTCATCTTTGATAGAGAGAGGAGAACATCAAGCTCCACTCCTGCCCCAGATCTGAAAACATTCACAGGTGTTTAGGTCCATCTCTCCACTCTGCGTTGCCAGAATGGGCGATTTCCTGCCAAATCAATGTGGCAGGTGAACAAAAGGCTTATCCTTTACTTGTGGCACCTTATGCATTTTGGCTGGAAATAACTGAAGCAGTCTGGCAACCCTGCTTCCGCTGTGAGTAGACACCTCAGTGCTATGGGCCTGAAAGGAAAGCACCAAATCTGTAGGTCGGAGGTGATTCAGCGAGCAGTGATGCCCTCCATGAGTCATCCTGCACAACACAGGACTACATGCACACAGACTGTTACTGTGACTCCTATCAACACCACGTCACCGTCACCAAAGACTGCAGTGGTGTTGTACCAGACTGTCATGGAGGGACTCAGAATGGCAGCGGGTCATCTTCAGTGACGAGTCCCGCTTTAGTCTTGGTGTAGACGCCCAACGAATCCGTGTGTGGAGGCACCGTGGTCAGCACCAAGATGAACGGTGTGTTGTCACATGTCCAGAAGGCCTGGTGTCGCTCCACCTCCACCGCACCACCACACCACCTCCTAAAGCAACATCTGCAGGAGCTATGTGAGGATGTTCAAGCTGCATGGGATGGATTATCACAGGACACCATTAGGAACCTCTACAGCTCCATACCGAGACGTCTGGCGTATTGGGTTAGCAAACACGGCGGCCCGACTCTGCCATACTGAGAGTCACCTGGTCCTGGTCACCTTCATCTTCCTTCCCAACAGCACCGCAATCCCATACCTCCTTCTGGGTGCAGCTGGTCTTTTGATGTTGAAGGTGTAAAAGGTGGAAAAAAGAGCAGAAAAAAATCTAGTATGAATGCATTAAAATTAAGTGTCGGGGTTGAAGATCTAGAATACCTACTGATGTGTGGTTCAGTCTAACCTTTCCGTTTTTCCCAACAGCAAACTTCTGTTCTGAACAAAATTCTGGCGGGTTCACTTTTAACAAAACTGTTTTTGGGCAGTTTAGTTATTCAGCAGAGCGCTGTCCAGGAGGAACATTCAATGGTAAAGTGCTCTCTGCCTACTACCCTTGTAATTTTATTATTATTCTTAATAAGCCCACCAGACAAAAAAAATGAAAATTGAGCCTCTTGTTTGTTTGTTTTTAAAAGTAGTAGTAACTTCAGGCTCCCTGCAGATGGCGCTGCTGTGAGCTGTATCGAGGATGATGGGGCTATAATAAATCCCCTGTGGGTGTGGGAAGTGACGGGATCCATCATAGATTGGGGAGGGAGGAGGTGCTAACAGTGCAGGGAAATGTCTTCGTTCCATGGTGTGGGAAAACGCTCCAGAGGCAGATGTTAATGATTGGCTGAAAGGAGTGGACTGAGGCATTGTGGGCGTGGGGCCAAACGAGACCATAGTGGGTGAAGAAAAATGAGCTGAATTCTGCAGGTGTAAATGGAAGGCGTATCTGTCCGGTCATACGGGTCTACCAGCAGTGGGAAAATCCCAGTCTACAGGGAATTCTCCTCGGAATTGTGCCAGGGAAGGCCTCCACCAAATCTGGACCAACTGACCAGTTCCTTGATGGTGAGTGGCTGAACATTGACCAGGCCTACATCCAGCAACTTGTCTAGTCCAGGCCCAATCCAGTCCCAGCTGTTGTTGGTGCTGGTGGAGGTGTTAGGGCTATTAGGGACGGTTCCGTCCGAGGGGGCTCATGTCTGGTGACATTTTCAGTGACGAGTCCCGCTTTAGTCTTGGTGGAGAAGACCAACGAATCCATGTGTGGAGGCACCGTGGTCAGCACCAAGATGAACGGTGTGTTGTCACATGTCCAGAAGGCCTGGTGTCGCTCCACCTCCACCGCACCACCGCACCACCTCCTAAAGCAACATCTGCAGGAGCTATGTGAGGATGTTCAAGCTGCATGGGATGGATTATCACAGGACACCATTAGGAACCTGGAACATTAGGTACATCCAGCAACTTGTCTAGTCCAGGCCCAATCCAGTCCCAGCTGTTGTTGGTGCTGGTGGAGGTGTTAGGGCTATTAGGGACGGTTCCGTCCGAGGGGGCTCATGTCTGGTTTTGTCTGGTGAGCTTATGATGTTTGTTATTATATTCTAACATTACTAATTTGATATTTCGACATTTGAAACATCTTCCTCCTCCTCCCTTTGTATTCGGGTCTTGCAGCTGGTTTTCCAAAGGCCACTGCTCGTTGCTTGAACGGCTTATTTGATGTGCCCCGAGAACTGCTGTGCAACTTGACCCTCGATATGATTAATGTAAATGTAAGTAAACTGCAACTCAAAACTCCCTGAAACTCATCCAGGGTTTTTGCTGTTTGTACACGACCGTGGTATTTGACCTCTGGACTGAACCATACAAAACAGTTACCCCTCAAAATGCTGCGGCGTGTAAAATCTCTGGTGGACTCTCTTGTTTTTTAGCTTTCAATTTCCAATGAAAACCAGAAGCCGTTAGCATCCAGCACCCAAATCCTCACATCCAGACCTTCTGATCTAACACCGCAAAACATCAGCGCTGCTGCCCAGATAGCCAGCATTCTGCTGTCATCAAAGGACATCACCGAGGTAGGTTACTCCTCACACGACTGAGATATGACAGTGCCATGAAGCAGCCAAAGAATGAAGCAGTAGAACAGTTCATGCAGATCTCCAGCTGGACCAACCGACGGAGCGTTTAGGCTTTGTCATATGCTGCGTCCGAAACTGACTCAAGTCAGACTCAAGTCTCTGTTTATCTGCATACCATGCTTCATTACCATCCATCTTCTTCTTATGCCGCCTCATCCAGTGGCCAAGAGAGTCCTGTCCCGGTGGGGATCCCAAGCCGTTCCCTAGTCTATCCAGTATGTCCCATTTGGCCATGTCCTGGGGGATATCCGATATAACTTGCTTGTTTCGTTGTGGAGGCATAGCAGCTCTACTTTGAGCTCCTCCTGGGTGACTTTGCTCCTCAAGCACTCAAGTAGAGTGCGCCCGCCACCCAGCAAAGAAATGTGGTCATTAGCCAAAGCTCATAAAGCTGGGATGTAGACTGCCTCTACACCACAGTTCGCTACAGCGACTGCACTTCACAGGAGTAGAGGCAAGGCAGTCCCCACACTGAATGAGTTTGCCTTAATCCTAGGGAGTCACAGCTCTAGTTCCATCAGTACAGGGACCAAATTGTTCGTGGTGGTGGCCCCGGCCCCTCATACTCCCAGAAGACCTCCTGAAGAACATGGTCATAAGCTTTCTCCATTAAAGACTTGCTCAAGGCCACGTCAGTCCTTACCGTTGGTTCAGGGACTCGAACCGGCAACCCTCCGGTCACAAGGCTGGTTCCCAAACCTCCAGCCCATGACTGCCTAGAGGTGTGAGACTCAAACCCAAGCTTCCGCTCAGCCACTGCATCTTAACGGCCATTAAATAGACGGATGGTGGTCTCTGACTTTTGCACAGCGCTGTACATTTGACAGTGTAACAGTAAGCACCCTGAATGACTGTGCTTTTATCTTTCTGCTCAGGAAATCAAAATCGCCACAGTGACCACGATCAGTCAGCTTCTTAATGCCAGTGTGAAGCAGTTCTCCGATACAACTGTGAATTCTACCAGCAAGTATGGCCACTGATTTCAACCAAGACATATATATCTTGCCTTAGGCATTATGTAACTTATTTTACCTTACCTGTAACGTCCCAGGCTGCTGCTACGTCACCCCCGGCCACCAGAGGGCGGCAGAGAAAAGGAGCTGGCTGAGCCAGATGCTACATACTCCTCACATATTAAATCTACCTAACAGTAGTATACAGTTTGTAGTATGTGACCAATCTGAAGAGCTGTAGTCTACTGAAGATCCCCGGGTGGTGTTCTACTCCAGCCAGAGGTTCTAGTATACAGGTGGAGCTATCTTCATGGTGTCCTGTATCCCATCATGCACCGGGGCCTCACCAGCTCTCAGCCTGCTTCGGACAGAGAAAATGGCGCCGGGTAACACTGGGGAGCTAAACCCAGCCCACTCAGAGTATAAATGTGGGTGTAGTGATGGTAGTGGGGTGTGTGTTCATCAGAATGAGCCTCAGGAAGTTAAATATACAGGTCTGAAGATTAATAAAAGATGAACTCGCTTTAGAGGATCAGTTTTAGAGTGAAATAGCCGAGGGGAGCTAGCCGCTAGGCTAACCGTATCAGGTGAACTGAGAAGCGTTAGCAGCAGCTAGCTCTAAAGAGTGGATACAGTAATAACAGCTCTGAGGTAAATGTGGGTGTAGTGATGGTAGTGGGGTGTGTGCTCATCAGAATGAGCCTCAGAAAGTTAAATATACAGGTCTGAAGATTAATAAAAGATGAACTCGCTTTAGAGGATCAGTTTTAGAGTGAAATAGCCAAGGCTAGCTAACAGCTAGGCTAACCGTATCTCAGGTGAACTGAGCAGCGTTAGCAGCAGCTAGCTCTAAACAGTGGATACAGTAATAACAGCTCTGAGGTAAATGTGGGTGTAGTGATTGTAGTGGGTGTGTGTTCATCAGAATGAGCCTCAGAAAGTTAAATATACAGGTCTGAAGATTAATAAAAGATGAACTCGCTTTAGAAGATCAGTTTTAGAGTGAATCAGCCGAGGGGAGCTAACCGCTAGGCTAACAGTATCTCAGGCGTTACTCTTCCTGTGGTGGAATCGAGCTGCACACGTGGAGAAAATAGGTTTGGTTGTGACAACCTGAGGCTGTATTCGAAATGGCACATGACCAGTTACCTCACATTTACCTCAGAGCTGTTATTACTGTATCCACTCTTTAGAGCTAGCTGCTGCTAACGCTGCTCAGTTCACCTGAGATACGGTTAGCCTAGCGGTTAGCTCCCCTCGGCTATTTCACTCTAAAACTGATCCTCTAAAGCGAGTTCATCTTTTATTATTCTTCAGACCTGTATATTTAACTTTCTGAGGCTCATTCTGATAAACACACACCCCGCTACAACCACTACACCCACATTTATACTTGGAGTGGGCTGCGGTTAGCCCCCCAGTGTTACCCACCGCCATTTTCTCTGAAAGCTGGTGAGGTCACGGTGCATGATGGGATACAGTAAACCATGAAGATAGCTCCACCTGTATACTAGAACCTCTGGCAGGAGTAGAACACCATCCGGGGATCTCCAGTACACCATGAAGATAGCTCCACCTGTACACTAGAACCTCTGACTGGAGTAGAACACCATCCGGGTATCTCCAATCCACCATGAAGATAGCTCCACCTGTACACTAGAACCTCTGACTGGAGTAGAACACCATCCGGGTATCTCCAATCCACCATGAAGATAGCTCCACCTGTACACTAGAACCTCTGACTGGAGTAGAACACCATCCGGGTATCTCCAATCCACCATGAAGATAGCTCCACCTGTACACTAGGACATCTGACTGGAGTAGAACACCATCTAGGTATCTTAGTGCACTACAGATACTCAGGTTGGTCCCATTCTACACACTACAGTACTGTTAGGTAGATTTAGTACATGAGTAGTATGTAGCTCTGTCTCCCTCTGGTGGCTGGGTGTGGCCTAGCAGGAGCCCGGAACGCTACAACAACAAAATCAGCAGAGCTTCGTTTGACCATGGGCACACAGCTTTGCATATGACTGTGTGTGGTTTGTGTGCTGATGTGTCCACAGCCTCACCCAGACTCTGCAAAATTTCTCATTGAGATTGGGAAAAGCAGAACCTGCAGGTTCACTGCTGGTGCAACCTAATCTGGTGATCCAGTCACTGAAGCTCCAACCTGCAACATCTGAGGTCCATTTCATGGCTTTTAAAGGTCAGTGTGGCTGCAGAACAGTTCTGGTGTCTCAAGTCCATCCACTGTCTCTCTTTTGTGAGTAGCGTAGTGGTTAAAGGAATTCTGAAAGTATGTTAGCGCTATGCTAGCGCTGCTGTTCATGGCTGTTCTGGACTAAGGATGGATATTTGAAGGCCTGTCCAAGTCAGTGATAAATTTAGAACGTCTAGACTCTCCAACAAATGAGAATGTAGATCCACAAAGTCATTGTTTGGTGAAGATGGCTGCACCACTCAGAACTACATGCACACAGACCGTTACCACGACTGTCCTTAACACCACGTCACCGTCACCAAAGACTGCAGTGGTGTCGTACCAGACTGTCATGGAGTGAGTCAGAATGGCAGCGGGTCATCTTCAGTGACGAGTCCCGCTTTAGTCTTGGTGGAGACGCCCAACGAATCCGTGTGTGGAGGCACCGTGGTCAGCACCAAGATGAACATTTACATTTACATTTACATTTAAGGCATTTAGCAGACGCTCTTATCCAGAGCGACTTACAACCGTGCTTAGTGATCTGTTGAACGGTTTGTTGTCCCTCCACCTCCACCCCTACTGCACCATCTGCAGGAACTGTGTGAGGATGTTCAAGCTGCATGGGATGGATTATCACAGGACACCATTAAGAACCTCTACAGCTCCATACCGAGACGTCTGGCGTGTTGGGTTAGCAAACACGGCGGCCCGAGAGACGCCATACTGAGAGACAGACTTCACCTCCTTCTGGGTGCAGCTGTTCTTTTGGACGATGAGTGCATTTCGTTGGTTCTGGTTTGATCAGTTGGGTTTCCTTTTTTATAGAAGTTCTAAAGGGTTCACAAACTTTCAGGCACCACTGTATATGTAAACTGAATGGCTAAACATGTCCATGTGGACGAGCGTTAGCTTTGTGCCTACATGCTATTTGAAATCCAGTAGGGAGCTAGCAGACATTAGCATCATCCTGCTACGTTTGCCGCTAATGCATTTAGAACCCCTGACTTTGGCGGTGCTGTTCTGTTCCTAGCTGTGTGATCCATGGTTTGCATCACTGACCTGTGATGTCACTGACCTGTGATGTCCCTGTCCTGTAGGTTTGTCGGACACCTTTTTGCCCAACAGAATCAACGTTACTCAAACCAACGTTACTCCTCAGGATACGTTTCCCCTTGATGTCCTGATGTCCATCAATGTCAAAGGTGTACATCACACATTGTATCTTTTTGCGGTGTTACACAACTTTACATCATCACACTGTGTTTGAAAGGCACTGTGCTCTTCTGTCAATGACTGAATGTTGAGGTGTACGTTAAAAGGTTCTCCAGTAGTGTGTGGGAGGGTTATGGATGTTCTTCTTCACAAGATACGACGGTTCTGTGTCATTTCAGGCTGCACTCTCAATCACCGTAAACTCCCATTACACTGTTACTCAGACACAGTAAACTCCCCTTACACTGTTACTCAGTCACCGTAAACTCCCCTTACACTGTTACTCAGTCACCGTAAACTCCCCTTACACTGTTACTCAGTCACCGTAAACTCCCCTTACCCTGTTACTCAGTCACCGTAAACTCCCCTTACACTGTTACTCAGTCACCGTAAACTCCCCCTACACTGTTACTCAGTCACCGTAAACTCCCCTTACCCTGTTACTCAGTCACCGTAAACTCCCCTTACCCTGTTACTCAGTCACCGTAAACTCCCCCTACACTGTTACTCAGTCACCGTAAACTCCCCCTACACTGTTACTCAGTCACCGTAAACTCCCCTTACACTGTTACTCAGTCACCGTAAACTCCCCTTACCCTGTTACTCAGTCACCGTAAACTCCCCTTACACTGTTACTCAGTCACCGTAAACTCCCCTTACCCTGTTACTCAGTCATCGTAAACTCCCCTTACACTGTTACTCAGTCATCGTAAACTCCCCTTACACTGTTACTCAGTCACTGTGAACTCCCCCTACACTGTTACTCAGTCACCGTAAACTCCCCCTACACTGTTACTCAGTCACTGTAAACTCCTCCTACACTGTTACTCAGTCACCGTAAACTCCCCCTACACTGTTACTCAGTCACCTTAAACTTCCCCTACACTGTTACTCAGTCACCGTCAACTCCCCCTTCACTGTTACTCAATCACCGTAAACTCCCCCTACACTGTTACTCAATCACCGTAAACTCCCCCTACACTGTTACTCAGTCACTGTAAACTCCTTCTACACTGTTACTGAGTCTCAGTAAACTCCTCCTACACTGTTACTCAGTCACCGTAAACTCCTCCTACACTGTTACTCAGTCACCATAAACTCCCACTACACTGTTACTCAGTCACTGTAAACTCCCCTTACACTGTTACTCAGTCACCATAAACTCCCACTACACTGTTACTCAGTCACTGTAAACTCCCCCTACACTGTTACTCAGTCACCGTAAACTCCTCCTACACTGTTACTCAGTCACCGTAAACTCCCCCTACACTGTTACTCAGTCACCGTAAACTCCCCCTACACTGTTACTCAGTCACCGTAAACTCCCCCTACACTGTTACTCAGTCACCTTGAACTCCCCTTACACTGTTACTCAGTCACCGTAAACTCCCCCTACACTGTTACTCAGTCACCGTGAACTCCTCCTACACTGTTACGCAGTCACCGTAAACTCCTTCACTGTTACTCAGTCACAATAAACTCCTCCTACACTGTTACGCAGTCACCGTAAACTCCCCCTAAACTGTTACTCAGTCCCAGTAAACTCCTCCTACACAGTCAGTCAATCACAGTAGACTTTCCCTACACTGTCAATCACAGTAATCTCCACCTACACTGTTACTCAGTCACATTAAACTCCTCCTACACTGTTACTCAGTCACCGTAAACTCCCCCTACACTGTCACTCAGTCACTGTAATCTCCTCCTACACTGTTACTCAGTCACTGTAATCTCCTCCTACACTGTTACTCAGTCACTGTAAACTCCCCCTACACTGTTACTCAGACACAGTAAACTCCCCCTACACTGCTACTCAGTCACCGTAAACTCCTCCTACACTGTTACTCAGTCCCAGTAAACTCCCCCTACACTGTTACTCAATCACCATAAACTCCTCCTACACTGTTACTCAGTCATCGTAAACTCCCCCTACACTGTTACTCAATCACCATAAACTCCTCCTACACTGCTACTCAGTCACTGTAAACTCCTCCTACACTGTTACTCAGTCACCGTAAACTCCCCCTACACTGTTACTCAATCACCATAAACTCCTCCTACACTGCTACTCAGTCACCGTAAACTCCTCCTACACTGTTACGCAGTCGCCGTAAACTCCTCCTACACTGTTACTCAGTCACAATAAACTCCTCCTACACTGTCACTCACAGTAAACTCTCCCTACACTGTCAATCACAGTAATCTCCCCCTACACTGTCACTCAGTCACAGTAAACTCCTCCTACACTGTCACTCAGAGTAAACACTTCCTACACTCTCAGTCAATCACATTAAACTCCTGCGCTGTCAGTTACAGGAAACTCCTCCTACTCTGTCAGTCAATCACCATAAACTCCTACTACACTGTCAGCCAATCATAGTAAACTCCTCCCACACTGTCAGTCACTGTACACTGTAACTTAAAAACTTGGAAACGATGGAAAAGGCTTTCAGTGAAAGTCTCGTACCGTGTCTAGTTGGTTACATGTGGTCTCTGTAGTTACGTGTCTTGTTAAAGGGAGCTCCTGTTGCTTCTAGCCTCCCCGAAAAAAGATGAACCGGACGCAGCTCCTTCAGATGCTGACTCTGACGTCGGGTTTGTGCTCTACAATAACGACCAGTTCTTCAAGTCTAAAGTGTTTGAAGATCCTCTGGACACCAAGAGAAGAGTGATCTCAGGAAATTTGGGAAATTTGCGAAACATCGTCCTCGACTCGATCTCGATCAGTTTCAACACGAGTGACCGGGTAAGTGATTCACTACTAGTTTGAACTGGTTGGAAAGCTGCCATGTCACCACACTGTAAACGTTTGACCACCAGCAACTGATTTCATATGAGAAGTACACAGACTGACCACTTCATATACCAGATCTACACTCGTCTTTAAAAGACCAGCTGCACCCAGAAGGAGGTGTGGGAGTGCGGTGGTGTTGGGAAGGAGGATAAAGGTGACCAGGATCAATAACTGATGATAAATTTAGACTAATATGATCAATATTTATTGAGCTACACATACAGAAGTCTGTCTCTCAGTATGGCGCCGGGCCGCCATGTTTGCTAACCCAACACGCCAGACGTCTCGGTATGGAGCTGTAGAGGTTCCTGATGGAGTCCTGTGATAATCCATCCCATGCAGCTTGAACATCCTCACACAGTTCCTGCAGATGGTGCGGTAGGGGTGGAGGTGGAGCGACACCAGGTCTTCTGGACGTGTGACGACAAACCGTCCATCTTGGTGCTGACCACGGTGCCTCCACACACGGATTCGTTGGGCGTCTCCACCAAGACTAAAGCGGGACTCGTCACTGAAGATGACCCGCTGCCATTCTGAGTCCCTCCATGACAGTCTGGTACGACACCACTGCAGTCTTTGGTGACGGTGACGTGGTGTTAAGGACAGTCGTGGTAACGGTCTGTGTGCATGTAGTCCTGCGTGGTGCAGCCGTCTCCAATGGTGCTGCACTAACAGGACGACTCATGGAGGACACCACTGCTCGCTGAACACTCACAGTCATGGTTGTTGGGTCAGTCAGGTTCGGAGATCCACCCACCAGCGCGTGACGAGTTTATGAGATCCCGTGTCCTCTGAAAACAGGAATCTGTGGTGGAGGTCGGTTCTAAACACGGTTTATGCTAATATGGTAGTGCTAATCCGGCTGCTGCCGGTGTCTGTTTTCAGGAACCGTCCTCCATGAGATTCCAGGACTTTGCGTGTGTGTTCTGGGACTACGAAAAAGGAGACTGGAGTACAGACGGCTGCGACAAGGTCCTGAAGCCACCCAGTAGCTCAAACGCCTCCACTATCCTGACCTGCAGCTGTCGACATGCTACTAACTTCGCCGTGCTGATGGTGAGGCGGAGTTGTTCTCGTGTCTCGGGATTTCAGAAGGCAGGGTTTTCATTCTCGTGATAAAGAAGCAGTGGGATATCGTCAAGGATGGTGTAGCATGGGGTTGTTCACTCACCCGCAACACTGAATTAGGGGCCACAAGCCCAACCGGCAAACGTGTAACATTCGTGATGATTAAAAAAAACAAAAAAAAAAACACATCAGTTATTTTCAGTTATTTTCATCCTTGTTTCTTGTTGTCATGTCAACGCCGCCTTTGATCAGACCAGGATGTAAATTGGCCCAAATGCTAATTAGGCCATAAACTTACACCAGCGTTGAAATTATGAATTTTGTTTCTTGTTTATTAATGAATTTTGTGTTTCTTTGCAGAGTTTCAGCCCAAAGTATGAATATTCCCTGGCTTTGAGCGTGATCAGTACAATCGGCTGTGCTCTGTCGGTTGCGGGCTTGGTCATTACGGTACTGTTCCAGATCCTGACGAGGTAAGGAGAACGTACGCCCTACACTTCACTACACCCATCAGCCGTAACATTAAACTCACTGTCCATCTTATCAGCTCCACTGACCACTCTGTAGTTCTACAGGTCCAGACTGTAGTCCATCTGTTTCTCTGTGTACTGTATTACCCTGTTCTTCAATGGTCAGGACCCCCACCGGACCCCCACAGAGCAGGTAGTATGTGGGTGGTGGATCATTCTCAGCACTGCAGGGACACTGACGTGCTGGTGGTGTGTTAGTGTGGGTGGTGCTGGTGTGAGTGGATCAGACACAGCAGTGCTGCTGGAGTGTTGAGACACTGTGTCCACTCACTGTCCACTCTATTAGACACTCCTACCTTGCTGCTCCACCTTGTAGATGGACAGTCAGAGACGATAGCTCATCTGCTGCTGCACAGTGCAGTGTTGGTCATCCTCTAGTCCTGAGTCAGTGGTCACAGGACGCTGCCCACGGGACACTTCCCACAGGACGCTGCCCCACAGGACACTGCCCCACAGGACACTGCTCACAGGACGCTGCCCACAGGACGCTGCCACAGGACACTGCTTACAGGACGCTGCCCACAGGACGCTGCCCCACAGGACGCTGCCCCACAGGACGCTGTTGGCTGGATAGTTTTGGTTGGTGGACGATTCTCAATCCAGCAGTGACACTGAGGTGTCCAGCAGCACTGCTGTGTCTGATCCACTCACACCAGCACCACCCACACTAACACACCACCACCACATTGTCACTGCAGGGCTGAGAATGATTCACCACCCACATCATACCTGCTCTGTGGGGGTCCTGTGGGGGTCCTGACCATTGAAGAACAGGGTAATACAGTATACAGAGAAACAGATGGACTACAGTCTGGAACTGTACACCTACAGAGTGTCCTGTATGGTCAGTGGAGCTGACCAGTTAACATCTGTGCCGGTTAGCAACCATAGACGCTGTCCTGAAATGATGAATTATGAAACTGATATAATAAAATCTTTAGCTGCTCAGCACTCTGTGCAGCACAACCCTGTATTCCTGTTGCTATTGTTGCATAGCAGCTTCTGTACACCAGGTGGCGCCAATAACTCTACCAACCTTCCTGAGGAAGGAGCCAATTGTTTATGGCATTATTAATTCCTAATAACTAATAAATAGTATAATTATCTGTTTAGAGATCTCTTTTCATAGCCACTTTTCAAATTTGAGGTATTAGATATATTTTTATTTTATAAATGAACTGCAGTCGCATGTAAAGGATATTATTTTATTATTACTTTATTAGTTTTGATTTTAATATGTCGTTGTAATATTAATTACTTAATACTAGATGTAACGTATGTATGTAAGTATATGTAATATTAATGTTTCATTTATTTAAAATTTGTATTATTTTTATTTTATTAAATTTATTAAATAGATAAACAGACAAATCAGTCACTGATACATACATATATATATATATATATATATAATATATATATATATATATATATATATATATATATATATATATTTATATATATTTATATATATATATATACATATATATATATATACATATATATATGTAGTTATATAGTTATAGTTAGTGTAATTATTAGTTTATGGCTACTTCTTGTCAAATTGGCCCCAATGAAACTTTATTGGGGATAATTTGAACTTCTCGGAAGGTCTCGGTTAGTAATGACACGCTGGCATGTTCTCCATGATTGGAATCGCACTGTGAAGGACGTTTCAGATAAGGCATATTATTTTATGAGTTATTCATTTTAGTTTTGTTATTAATGAATTTAGTTATCCAAAATTTAAATTTATCCCCAATGAGATT
Organism: Prochilodus magdalenae; assembly: GCA_024036415.1. Lineage (NCBI taxonomy): Eukaryota > Metazoa > Chordata > Actinopteri > Characiformes > Prochilodontidae > Prochilodus > Prochilodus magdalenae. Next base: position 97,528 of record JAMWET010001237.1, on the reverse strand, counting down.
TCATCACCATGTTTAAATTTTAGGCACTCGAGGTACCTAGATATTATATTTAGTCAAACTGTTAAGTTATTAATGGCACGCTGGTATAATAAATAATAATAATAATAGGTTACACTTCTATAGCGCCTTTCACAAACCCAAGGACGCTTTACAAACACAAAATATTCTTAATGATTGGAATTACATTGCAAATGAACATTTTAGATAAAGCGTATTATTTTATAATTTATTACGTTTATTTTTGTTCTTTATTCATTTTGATATTGGATTTCTGTGACTAATTTTAATATGACAAATTGTTAAAATAATATTTTATTTATTTATTTAGTATTTATTTAATATTTAATCAAATGGATCATCCAACAAATCAGTCACTCCACCTGATAAAATAGAATTATTAAAAAATCTGGAATATTTAAATACTAGTATTATCTGTTTAGAGCTACTGTTGAGATTACATCACCACGTTTCAAATGTGAGATATAAGAGGTATCTAGAACGTCTCAGTTATTACCGGCAAACTGGTTTTATTTAACTTTGAATTCTTATGATGTATTATAACATTTATTTGTAACATAATGAACAAAACCTTGTAATTTTATACTTTTTACATTTACACTGTGGCAACAGACCAGCAGACATGAACCGAAATATCGTAGAATAAAAATTAAAATTTAAGAATGACCTTTTTTTTGAGCAGACAAATATACTTATGATTACTAAATACTTAAATAATTATATATTTAAAATATATATATATATATAATAAATAAATAAATAATAATAATAAAAAAATAATATATATATATATATATATATATATATATATATATATATATATATATATATATATATATATATATATATATAAATAAATAAATAACTTAAAATATATATATATATATACATACATATATAAAATAAATAAATAATAAAAAATATAAATAAATAAATAATTTTTTTTATATATATATAAATATAAATATATATATATATATATATATATACATTTATTTTATATAAATCATACATAATATAAAATAAATGTTGAGCGCAAAACTCAACAACATCGTTACACTATATCTGTGATCTGTATCTGTCACCCCTAATAAATCCACTAGCTCAAGCTGCATCCAAGTCTTCATGAAGGTCATGCAGAATTCCCAGTAGGAATACAGAGCAGGGTTTCTCAACCTGTAAACCGGGGACGAGCAACGGACCGTGAAACACCCTCTAGGGTCCATGTGCTTGTCCTCTGGGTGGAGACAGTAATGGGCTGGTAACGTCGGCTTGTGGAAATATAATGACATAAGGTTTCAAACTGAAGAATCGATTTTTAAAATGAGAAACGAAAATAAATATTAATAGAGACATGAGCAAATAGAGGCAAGACAGCCATGGGGGGTATGATGGAGACATTCAGCTAGCTGGAGTTGGAGAAGGTTCTCAGGGTACCTCCACAGCCACCTTTGTCTGGTGTTTCCCCAGCACAGCTTCTCTTTAGTTTAATTTGAACACCCCACGTGTATGAACGGTGGGCCTTGGGTTGGGAACCTTTGGCATAGAGGACAGTACGACTTGAGTTCACCGTTGTCCCTGGAGACAGCCTCTTTGGACAACAGGTGTTGTGCTGTACCTTGGCACTCGTACGTCATGCGTGCACATGGACCCTAGATTGCATAGGTTTCCTGTAGCCTCCATATTGGCCCACCATCCAGTATAGCTAGACAGGTCTGCACCTCCCCAATGAAGACCTGGATGCGGTTTGAGCGGGCTGAGAGACGTTCTGCTGTTTGGGTGACTATTGACGTCTAGTGTTTGTTAGCAGTGTTGGCCTCGTAGCGCCAAAGAACCAAAATGTGGACCACACCCCTAACTCACCCCCACCCTTCTGTCTGCAGGAAGTCCAGAGGAGTCAGCCCCACTCTTCTGATGGTCAGCATCTGTACATGCATGACCTTCTACTACCTCCTCTTCATCTTCGGCATTAACAACCAGGCCGGAGAGAGCGCTGCGTCTGAACGATCAGAGTCCAACATCATCCCAGCCTCCAGTTACTATGTGAAGCCTGACCCAGGCCCATGTACGGTCATCACTGTCCTGCTTCAGTACTTCCTGTTAGCCGCCTTCACCTGGAGCACCCTGTACGCTGCCCACATCGCCTACCTGATCAAAAACGCCATCTCGGGTCCGCCACGAAACTTCTGCACCTTTTCAGTCATAATCGGCTGGGGTAAGACAACACCGCCCGTCAGAGGTGCTGCTGACTTGTGTAGGGTTTATAGTGGCGATCCAAAACAACGGAGAACCTTCAAGCACTAACTTGCTCAAGCTCGGTCTGGGTCAACCACAAAGTAGACCACAGCTCGGAAAAATTCTGGTCCTTGTAGATGGAATCGTTCCACTGGGAGACCTTTCCAAGCTCCTTTCCGGCGAAAGCTGTCCACCATGTCCACATCCTCTTCATCAATGGCAGTCTTTCCTGGCGGCATGATCTTAGTCTTCCTTATCTATTCCCTTTACATAAGAGGCTACATGTCTTCCAGAATTCCTTTTTATGAGTGTCGTATCACCCGCATATCACCGAAATCTGGAATCTCCCTTCATCTTCCTTTCGTTCTGCTTATCTAATGATATGCCAGACAGGCATGGAGATAGTGGGCAGCCTTGCCGTACCCCTTTGCCAACATTTAGCCAGTCTGCTAGTCCATGGCCGTGGTTTGTTGACCAGGGTAGTGAGTCCTCGTTAGACCGAGAAGATGCTCGGGTATTCCCGTTTTCCTCAGGACGCTCCATAAGTTTACATTATATCTGGCGGGAATTTGCTACCCCGGACAGTTTTCTGACTCGAGAATGACGCGTGACTGATCGATCAGTGGTCTACACCATGTCCAGCTCGTCTCCTATGTCCCAGTTCTGCTCATCCACAGTACAGTTCACTTCAAGAGTCCAGTGCCGGAATCAGACTACACAAATTAAGCAAGTTTTGTTGTGGCCAGCAAATTTCCAACACTGGGCCTGAATATGAGCACACCAGTGAACTGTCTATCTTGGAATCCTATAGCACATTCCTTGCTAACGACCAAGGGGATAACGGTGTGCTGTCTGGCGCTGCCAACATGGAGAATAGGATTTGGCATGTCTTCAAGGGACAGAGTCCAAACAGATAACCCTTGGCGAGAAACGGCATTTACAGCATCAATTTACATCCAGTGATTCCGGTACCGGAATTTATGTAATGATCTTCACATGTTAACACATCGGTTACCTCGAGGTCTCTTTGAAGGAGAGACGGCCCCTACTGTAAATGGCCCCACAGTCGTTAAACCGCACCACAGGACTTCTGTAGCCATGACTGAGAGTTCCCTGGCCTGCCTCCACGGAGATCTATGAATGCCGATGATTGGTCAGCGTGGTGCCAGTCCCCCATTAAAGAAAAAGAAGAATTCAATGCTGTTAATCTGACATTTCGGGGGCCCAACCGACACAACACAACCGATGCTAGAGAATTTTGCACCACGTTACACCAGAGAGGTCTTCGAGCACCTCAACATTTACAGAGTGTGAAGTAAACAGTCGACATTGCTAGAACTCCAATCCTACAATGGTCACTTTTCCCCAGTGCCGCTATCACCATGGCAGCGTTTTAGCACCGCTATGGGTGCCGCACCACAACGAGGAACAACCTCCTTGCAGTACTGAGGCTTGGGTGGATGGAGTCCTCAGGCAGCTGTAAAAGTCCAGGAGGTTGGAGAGCTGAACCTTGGTGATGTACTGAGTTCTCTGCACCAGCGTCTTCAGAGCGTTCACTCCAAATCCAGGGCAGTTGCCAGAGCGGGTGGAGCTGGAGCCTGTTGATATGCTCTTCCGATGATCTGCGTAAAGTGGTCTGGAAGTTTGGGCCAAACCTCCTCAGCCATCTGATTTAGAGAAGGTGCTGTTGAGGAACTTGAAGGTGCCACTGTGTCCCCGGTAATGGTGATGGGTTGGGGCGCACTCTGTCCTGCTTCCTGAAGTCCACTATCAGCTCCCTGGTCTTGTCTTCTGAGTGAGAGGTTATCCTCCAGGTGTCACGAAGCTGACCTCCTCTCTGCAGGCCTCCTTGTTGTTGTTGGAGATTAGGTCATGTGTGCACAGGGAGTCGAGAGAGGGCTGAGCACACAGCCCCGAGGGGGTTGAAGGTCAATGAGGAGGATGCGGTGCTGCCCATCCTTACCACCTGGTTTTGGCCTGTCAAGAAGTTCAGGATCACCAATCAACACAAGGAACAGTTCAGACCCAGATCCCGACCTTGAGGTTCAAGGGGACGTTGGTGTTGAGCTATAGTCCGCTAACAGCATTCCCACATAGGTGTTCCTTTATTCCATCATCAGTGGATCCCTTCTGTGGACTTGCAGTCGGTCCAGGATGGCAGGTAGTGAGGAGCAGATGACGTCTCCAGGCAGCTCCTCAAAGCACCTGCTCATGAGAATCTCCGTCATGGTCAGACACAGCTCCAAGGTCAGATGACACAGCGATTATGGGCCTTGTCTCTATCATCATCAACAAGGAGGTCTTCAGAGAGGAGGTCAGCTCCCCGACAGATGTGTTGGTGGCCAGGAGAACTTACTTTCCTCTCAGCGTCCACAAGACCCAGGAGCTGATAGCAGACTTCAGGAAGCAGGACAGAGTCCACACCCCAGCCCATCAACCTTAATACAGACATCATGGCACCCTCAAGTTCCTCAAGAGCGTCTCCTCCACCTCAGGTGTCTGAGGAGCTTTGGCATGAACCTCCCATCCCACTGAGCAGAGCCGTATGGTAGGGTAGGGTTGTTTGCGGTTCAGCAAATCAGCAGGACCAAGAATGCCATCAACTCGGGCTGCCTTGTAGGACTTGGTGAGCTTGAGGGCTCTGCCCACGTCAGCCACCAAGCTGGGGTGCGAGTCACCGTAGGGTTTCCTGCTGAGCCAGCCTCTCTGATAAAGCCTGGTATAGTATTTCACCCCCGCCCCAGGCCTCACGTGTCGGTGGTGCTGAACTGTGATCCCCCCGCAGTGCTGTGTACTCACGCTTTGCTGCGTTTATGGTTTTACGGCTTTATGGTGTCGCCTTGACCAAGATTTTTTCCTGTCAGCCGTTGCGGTGTTCTGAGAAATCTAGCAAGACTTTCAGTCTGCCACGTCTCTTTTATGTCCAGTATCTCGTTCGGTTTGATTGCTCAGAACAGGCATCATTAGAGGAAATTCAGTTTGTATTCGGAATGGTTTACTCCGTTCCAGACTCTATATACAGATTGGGATTTTAACGAGTGGGTTTTAAAGTTTAAAGTGTTAATCTGATTCCCTCTTTCCTTCCTCACCTTCAGGTTTACCTGCTGTGATAGTTAGCATCTCGCTAGCAGTCGCATACCGACCAGAAACACCCCTAAACTACCGACAGGAGGAGTTGTGAGTAGCAGTTTTCCCAGTTTCTCTGCTTTGTTAAGCTCTAGGAGCCGGAATTCCATCAGCAAGTCCATCAGCTTTTCCCAAAATTCTGTCATTCGGATATAAGTTTCCACTAGCGGTGCCATAGACTGTTTTTTTCAGGGTTCTGTAGGGTTCTACACCCACAGTATGTAGAATGAAACGAGCAGTTTTTCCTTTTTCGGTGGGCTCATGAGTAATTAGATGAGCTCTGCTCTGATTGGCTGGATTACAGCGAAGCACCGCCCACAATGATCACACAGAAGCAACGTGTGAAAATAGCCTATATAAAATAAGCCTCTGTGTAAATAAGCTCCGCCCTCATACTGTTCACTTAGCTATGCTAGTTAGCTAGCATACTTAGCTAATGCTAGTAGCTAACGTTACCTGTACTAGCTACTGGCTTTCCATCTGGACATCAACACCCAGTCATCATTAAGGAACAGCTGCACCCAGACGGAATCAACGGACAGGAATGAAACTTGGTGGGTAGGTTTGACATCGTGAGGCATTTCACACTCGGCCGCTCATGTGACGTTAGCCATGACCGCGACCTCCACCCCTACCGCACCATCTGCCGGAACTGTGTGAGGATGTTCAAGCTGCATGGGATGGATTATCACAGGACTCCATTAGGAACCTCTACAGCTCCATACCGAGACGTCTGGCGTGTTGGGTTAGCGAACACGGCAGCCCGACGCCATACTGAGAGACAGACTTCTGTATGTGTAGCTCAATAAATATTGATCATATCAGTTTAAATTTATCATCAGTTATTGATCCTGGTCACCTTTATCCTCCTTCCCAACACCACCGCACTCCCACACCTCCTTCAACGTATGACAATGTAAATACAGTTTTATATATTCCATGGGACATTGAGCAGTACTGGCCACTGGCGCTGACCGTGGTGCCAAATTCAAATTCATGGAGGACTGGATGTCTGTAATGGTGGCTGTTGGGTCAGTCAGGTACAGAGATATGTCACATGTGCGGCCGAGCGTGAAACTTGAATCGTTAGCATGTCTCAGGATGTCAAACCCACCTACCAAGCTTCATTCCAGTCGGTTGATTCCTTCTGGGTGCAGCTGTTTATTTGATGGTGGCTGTATGCTGTATGTACATTACTGTATACTGCGTATATCAGCGTTTATGAAAATAGCTCATCTCACTTTTACCATATACCAAAATCACTTCATGTAATCATAAGTCCCTGTTAGCCATTCATATCTGATTCGGTGTATGTGTCCGTGTGTTGCAGTTGTTGGCTGGCTGCGTTGGATCTCGGGAAGAATTCCGACGAGCAGAGGTTTGACGCGCGGAAGCCCATGCTGTGGGGTTTCCTCATCCCCGTCGCTGTGATGCTGCTTTTCAACATCGGTGTACTCTTGTACTTCGCGCACACCACCTGCACACCCGACGCGTCACTCAACAGGTGCGTACCGGTGTAGCTCATAGTCATTTCCCATACTACGTTATATGGCCATAAGTATGTGGACACTCAGACGTCTTACCCAGCCATGTCCTTTGCTGGAACATGCTTCTCTGTTTGTGCAGCTCCCAGGTGTCCACTCTGAGGAAGAAGATGCTGAGCTGCATGTCCCTAGCCATAGTGCTGGGGCTCTCCTGGACCATCAGCTACTTCCTGCTCATCTCCAACGGCCCAGGGGTGACCCATACCATTCTCAACTACGTCTTCTGTCTGTGCAACACCACACAGGTGTGGCTGAGAGTCGTTGCTGTTGCGGTATAGCTTCGTATACTGTCCTCTAACTGGAGTTCAGTAGCCGTACTAGGGTTGTAGACATGGATGTAGCCTAATCCAGAACTCGATTGCAGGTGTCAGTTGTGAAGGAGCATTGAAATTTTTTTTTAGTCCAGGTTTAGGCTTAATTTCCAGGTGCTGAAGTGTGTTCTTTGCAGATGATGTGTTAACGTATATTCAGGTTGGGAGATTTTTGGGTCAATGTCATGACAACAACCTTTAACCTTCATGGTTTGAAGAAAGAAGGGGCAAGCTACTACATCATGAGGGGGACCCTAAGTGGCCTTCATGGTGCAAGCCTTCTACTAATGTTGTCTGAAATTCAAAATACACTCATCATCGGTAGAACAGCTGCACCAGACGGAGGTGTGGGATTGGGGTGGTGTTGGGAAGGAAGATAAAGGCTACCAGGATCAATAACTGATGATGAATTTAGACGGATATGATCAATATTTATTGAGCTACACATACAGAAGTCTGTCTCTCAGTATGGAGTCGGGCCGCCGTGTTTGCTAACCCAACACGCCAGACGTCTCGGTATGGACCTGTAGAGGTTCCTAATGGTGTCCTGTGATAATCCATCCCATGCAGCTTGAACATCCTCACACAGTTCCTGCAGATGGTGCGGTAGGGGTGGAGGTGGAGGGGCCTTCTGGACGTGTGACGACAAACCGTTCATCTTGGTGCTGACCACGGTGCCTCCACACACGGATTCGTTGGGCGTCTCCACCAAGACTAAAGCGGGACTCGTCACTGAAGATGACCCGCTGCCATTCTGAGTCGCTCCATGACAGTCTGGTACGACACCACTGCAGTCTTTGGTGACGGTGACGTGGTGTTAAGGACAGTCGTGGTAACGGTCTGTGTGCATGTAGTCCTGCGTGGTGCAGCCGTCTGCCAATGGTGCTGCACTAACAGGATGACTCATGGAGGACACCACTGCTCGCTGGATGTCTGCAATCGTGGCTGTTGGGTCACTCTGAGGTATATACTTCACTTGCAAAGGATGCTACCAACACAACAGCACAAGTCGGAATGGTGAGCAGGCCCAAGAGGGCGACCTTATATAGTCAGGTATAGCGATCCCGTCCTTGCATGGCTGAGCGTGAAACTCGATTCGTTGGCATGTCTCACTATGCCAGATCTACCCACCAAGTTTCATTCCAGTGGGTTGATTCCTCCAGAGTGCAGCTGTTTAGATGCTCTTTAACTAGAACTGAATATTAATTTTAGAATACTATATGCTATATACTATAATAGTGGACTATAATACTATATACAGTGTTTGTTCTATGGTGGTATGTGTTGAACGTTTGCTCTATCAAGTCTCGTGTTCTCTTTCTAAAGGGCGTTCAGATCTTCATCCTGTTCACCGTCAGAACAAAAGTATTCAAGGAGAGGTTCACCGCCTTGTTGAAGTCCATTCCTGTTCCTGAGGTGGCCTTGCACAGGGTGAGCTTTCAGCTATGGTCAATCAGAGGGAAGGATCTCCCAGAAAGCTACAGGTCCACAGCCTTTGACCAGTTAGATGAACAAGCACTGACCCACACGGACAACGGAACGGAAAACCCACCGTAAAATGTTTGAGCAGCTACTGGGAGCACTGGAACGGGACTTTCAATGCTCAGGGTTTGCAAAGCAGTCTCAGCACTGCAGTGACACTGATGTGGTGGTGGTGGTGTTAGTGTGTGTGGTGCAGGTGTGAGTGGAGCAGACACAGCAGGGCTGCTGGACACCTCCGTGTCACTGCTGGACTGAGAATCGTCTACCAACCCCAACTATTTAGTACAACAGCGTCCTGTGGGCAGCATCCTGTGGGCAATGTCCTGTGGGCAGCGTCCTGTGGGCAGCGTCCTGTGGGCAGCGTCCTCTGGGTAGCGTCCTGTGGGCAGCATCCTGTGGGCAGCATCCTGTGGGCAATGTCCTGTGGGCAGCGTCCTGTGGGCAGCGTCCTGTGGGCAGCGTCCTGTGGGGCAGCGTCCTGTGACCACTGATGAAGGACTAGAGGATGACCAACACTGCACTGTGCAGCAGCATTTCAACAACTGTTATCTCTAACTTTCTACCCACATAATACCGACTCTGTGGGGGTCCTGTAGGGGTCCTGACCATTGAAGAACAGGGTAATATGACTTTTGACCTTCTGAGCATGGACTGGATTTGGACTATGTTTCATCTTCAGCTTATAGAATTTCTTAGGAATTCTCCGATACAGAAACTAATGGCAAGGCCTGGTCCCGAGGTTGGCAAACACCTTGCCACTACCGCCGCCATGTTTAAACGTTAGTGTAGGCAACTCCAGAAATACTGTCGATAGCCCTAAAGGAAGTGAGCAAACCGGTATCAGTTGCAGGTTATGCGTCCCGTGATTCTTTTTTTTCCTCAAATACTTAATCAATTAATTTAATTTTATTTAATTTTATTTAATTTTATTTCATTTTATTTCATTTTAATTTAATTGACTTTAATTTAATTTAATTTAATTGACTTTTAATTTAATTGACTTTTAATTTAATTGACTTTTAATTTAATTTTAATTGACTTTAATTTCATTTCATTTCATTTCATTTCATTTCATTTCATTTCAATTTAATTTAATTTAATTTAATTTAATTTAATTTAATTTAATTTAATTTATCCAATAAAGATCATTCCTGCAAACTTGTTGTTTCTGCTACAAACACATTTTCAAAAAATAAGTGACCCCCTTAAAAATCACCATACACTCACATGACGAGTTCACCGGCCTCCATCCTTTTCATCCAACTCGCTTCCAATTCCTCAAAGAGACACATCCAGATGACCCCCCACCCAC
>JAMWET010001237.1:65000-82500 GCA_024036415.1 Prochilodus magdalenae | reverse complement strand
TTTTTTTTTTACTCAGAATTTGCTGCTTTGAAAATGTTGATGGCTGAATACTGAATATTCTGCTCTGAATTTATTCAGCATTTCATGACAATAGATAAACAGGACTAATAAGTATGTAAATAAAGTTGATGGCTGAAAATAAAATACAAAACAAAAGGCACATGAAGAAAAAAACTTGTTGCCAGTTACTGGATGGCAATTTTCTCCATATAGTTGTCGGTTAATAGGTTTTATGAAAAATAATTGCTTAGAATTTGAAGGATGCTGTGAAATTCTCTACAGATTCTCAATATAAATACAGAAACGCCTTCCTCTGAGCAGGGGTGTACACTTTTCCGTTACAGCTGACGCTGTAAGACTCAGTAAAAGCCATTTCCAGTAACATCCAGTAGTGTCTTTAACAGAAACGTGTTTGTGTAGTATACCGTCACTGTCTCCAAAACGGCAACTTTACAGGAGAGGCCAAAAACCTCATTTCATTTGAATGGAAGTCAATGGAACCAGACGTCTTTCCAAGCAGTTCTGGCCCACTTCTTTTGGTCCATTCATCATGAAATTTCTCCTCAGTGTAAACAGCGGCTCATGTGATCAAATGAAGCATAAAAGTAAAAATCAACAAAAATGGAGATACATGTTTGTCTTTGGACAGCGACGATATACAAACCCTATCCCTAAACTGCCTGCATCCAAATATGGGTTGACACCTGTGAGCCTATGATATAAAGACCCCCGCTGTGTTTACAGGAGCTGAGGAACTTCCTCGTGTAGCTGTGGGCTGGATAGCACTGCAGTAAAGCTTCATTGGGCTTGTTATGGTTTAAGCGCTGATGATAAACATGGTGGATCTCCGTCTGCTGTTCATTCTTGCTGCAGGTACGTTTTATTGTTGCATTTTTGGGGGGCTTTGGTTTATTTGTAAAATTCAAAATCAAGTCATTCAGTCATTCAGATCAATATGAAATGGATACCTTTGGAAAAGCGTACCAGGTCATATGTCTGTTACGGTGGTGGTGGAATGGGAACCGGTAGTCACCCGAAACCATCAGTGTCCTGTTAGTTTACGTTTGTGATAAATAAACAAAAATTCTTTGGACGGGTAGCTTTTCACCAGAGGTGAACAGTCCGTGTGTATCTTCCATTCCCCACCACATTTTATTCAAAAGTGAATTTAATCAAAGACAGATGTGTCAAGCCGTTTTCTCTATTTCTTTAAATTTTTCAGATTTTATTCAAATTTAAATTTCTGTGAACTCTTGTAACTGCTATGAACACTAAATGACTGCCTGAATATACAATGCAAGTGGCAATCTCCGGGGCCCAAGCATCATATAGCATGATGGAACCAGTTGAACAAAATGATGGGCAAAGCTTTAGAATGGCCCCTATTTTTAATATATATGAACCATAAACAGAGATTACTGGCCAAACTATTTTGAACTTGGTATGCCACAAATAAGTATAAATATCTAAAATATCTAAAAAGCTGTTCATTTTATATGAACAAGTGTGTATCAGTTTAAATGTAAATCAGTTAACTGTAAATCAGTTTATATGAACAAGTGTGTATGCCCAGATGTAAAACAAACAAACAAACAAACAAACAAACAAACAAACAAGTAAATAAATAAATAAATAAATAAATAAATAAATAAATAAAATGTTCTCCCAGAAAAGATAGATTCCCGCCTACAAGGCATTGGTCTGTATGTTGTGCTGTCTTAGTAACCATGCAATTACTATGTAATATCATTTATGTTGAAGTAACTGTATAATAATAACAACTATATTTAAATATTGGGATTTTCAAACAATATATCTGTCAAATTGGTAAATGATAGTTCTTTCTTATGTCCTAAATTGTTTAGTAAGCTACATTGAGTTACTCAGTGATTTGATTGTAACTGGAGTTTGGGAAAGATCAGATTTCCTACCATTTTCACAAAGCTGCTTTTTCCATCCGTCCAGTTTACATACGTGTCCAACTCATACACCATTTACTACAGCTGTACGTTTCTGTTTTTGGTCTGTTGGTGGTTAAACAGTTTAAAAGAGGCTTCACTTGTACATTCAGATTAGCTGACCCTAGTCAACAAAGTCATTGACTGTACAGTACCATGCAAAAGTCAGAGACCACCCATTTCATTTACACTCAAAGCAGCAAGTAGGAACGAGCTGTTACGTTTTTCAGGATCCGGAAACATAAATTTTGACTATTTCTGTTTCTCAATAAGCTGTGTTTTTGTCAGGTATATGGTCGTATGCAAACGTTAAGCACCCCGGTCAAATTATGTTCCGGATAATTCAACTTGTTTTTAGACTGAACCACTTAAAATTAAATATCTACACTCGCCATCAAAAAAATAGCTGCACCCAGAAGAATCAACCGACAGGAAACTTGGTGGGTAGGTTTGATATCATGAGACATGCACAGGATTCAAGTTTCATGCTTAGCAGCGCATGTGACGTAAGCAAGGACGGGCCTTATCACTGTACCTGACTTGGCTTTGTAAGGTTGTCCTGTTGCATCAGTTAGAAGAGGTAGAGAGGGTTCACAGCGTAGGGCTCTGGGAAGCGGGATGGTCTCATCATCACATTGCCCCCCATACCGGTCGTACCGATACTACCATAGCATGCTGTTGGTGGCAGTGGGTAGAAGAAGGCACGCACCATTGACATTAAGGATCTGGAGGACCCACACGAACCCCGGAGAGAGAGAACCAATAAATTGTCCGACATGTGCAGAGTGACCCAGCAACCACATCTGCAGACATCCAGCGAGCAGTGGTGTCCTCCATGAGTCATCCTGCTAGTGCACCACCATTGGCAGACGGCTGCACCACGCAGGACTGCATGCACACAGACCTTAACACCACGTCACCGTCACCAAAGACCGGTTTAGTTCCAAGTGGTATGGAAGTTAAAGGCTAACTGTTTTTTCTCTTTTGCCCATACAGCGATGATGAGGGTTAGCGACGCTCTGACCAGTAGCATCGCGCCTACTGACAGCACTGCGACAAGCAGCACCGTATCTCCAACAACAAACGCCACGGATACAAACACCACAACAGTGTTAACGCCAGGAGTGGCCACGACATTCCCAACAAGCATCCCCACCATCCCTGATCCAACAACCAAGCCTGGCCCAACAACCACACCTGATACAACAGCCAAGCCTGGCCCAACAACCACACCTGATACAACAGCCAAGCCTGGCCCAATAACCACACCTCACACAACAACTATAAGAACCTCAGCAACCATGCCTCACACAACAACCACACCTGATCCACCAACCACACCTGATACAACAGCCAAGCCTGGCCCAACAACCACACCTGATACAACAGCCAAGCCTGGCCCAACCACCACACCTGATACAACAGCCAAGCCTGGCCCAACAACCACACCTGATACAACAGCCAAGCCTGGCCCAACCACCACATCTGATACAACAGCCAAGCCTGGCCCAACCACCACGTCTGATACAACAGCCAAGCCTGGCCCAACAACCACACCTGATACAACAGCCAAGCCTGGCCCAACAACCACACCTGATACAACAGCCATGCCTGACACAACAACCACACCTGATCCAACAACCACACCTGGCCCAATAACCATGCCTCACACAACAACCACACCTGATACAACAGCCATGCCTGACACAACAACCACACCTGATCCAACAACCACACCTGGCCCAATAACCATGCCTCACACAACAACCACACCTGATCCAACAGCCATGCCTGACACAACAACCACACCTAATCCTACAACCACACCTGGCCCAATAACCATGCCTCACACAACAACCACACCTGACCCAACAACCATGCCTCACACAACAACCACGGCAAATTTACCAACCACAACCACCACAACGGCCTCCACCAGTGCAACATCTACAACAAGCCATTCTACTGCTGCACCTAATTGTAAGAATAATGGCCACCCAGAAAACGGTGTCTGCCTCTGTCCTGATGACTACAGCGGACCGTTATGTGAAATCCGTAAGTCGTATCATCGTCTCTTTATTCTTCTTTTATTTTCGTTCAACTTTTGATCTTAAATCTTGGGCCACGGCTGTTTTTAGCTTTTAGCTGACGCTCTTATCCAGAGCGACTTACAAGATTAACCCGATTACAGGGAGGCCAATGTAGTGTTAGGAGTCTTGCCCAAGGACTCTTATTGGTGAAGCACAACGTTCCAAACCTGGGATTCCAACACCTGTCTCCCACATGTAGAGGTGGCTCCCTGGGTAGTGGTGTTACCCGAGGGGAACATCAACCAACCATTTAAGATGCGCAATCATTTGGGGTTTCCTTCAGTAGATACACTTTTACACATACACACTGAACTCTTAGCCGAATTCTTGATTGACCAGCACCATCAAACATTCATAAGGAAACCTACAGTGAACCAGTTTTATTTAAGCAGTTATGTGACAGTTTAATCTAACGGATCATATTATACTCCTTATATAACTGAATAATCATATCCCATCCACCATATCACCATGTCATATCGGCACACTCCCAGTTCCGGTTTGGGTGAGAACTGACAACATGATAAACAAAGATAAACAAAGGGGAGGTCATGATCAGTTCTCTTTAAGCTCTACAGGCTGACCTAAGCCTTGTATAACCCAGACAAACACCAATTAGGGTCAGAGAAGGTCATTAAGTACAGTTAATTCAAAATTTGAATTCTATAAGATAAAATACAGGGGTCGGACAATGAAACTGAAACCACCTGTCATTTTAGTGTGGGAGATCTCATGGCTAAATTGGACCAGCCTGGTGGCCAATCTTCATTAACTGCACATTGCACCAGTAAGAGCAGAGTGTGAAGGTTCAGTTAGCAGGTAAGAGCACAGTTCTGCTCAAAATACTGCAATGCACACAGCATTATGGGTGACATACCAGAGTTCAAAAGAGGACAAACTGTTGGTGCACGTCTTGCTGGCGCATCTGTGACCAAGACAGCAAGTCTTTGTGATGTATCAAGAGCCACGGTATCCAGGGTAATGTCAGCATACCACCAAGAAGGACGAACCTCCACCAGCATCACGTAGTGACCTGGCCACTATCCTGCAAGAGGAATGGCTTAAACTCCCTCTGACCACTGTGCAGGACGCAGTATATGTCATTCCCAAGACCAACTGACGCTGTATTGGCCGCAAAAGGAGGCCCTACACCATACTAATAAATGATGGTGGTCTAAAACCAGGTGTTTCAGCTTCATTGTCCAACCCCTGTACCCCTGTATATTCAGATGGAAAAATGAAGGTAAACCACACGACGGTGAATAAGTGGAAAGAAAAGTGAACACCTTCTCCACGGAGGAAACTTTCTGCAAATCTTAGTGTAGAATTTTGGTTTAGTTGTTAGGTTTGACATATTGGATAAAATACACATACAATATAACGGGTGCCATAACTTTCGCACAGGCCACGTTTTTACGACACGTGTTAAACACTTAGAAAACCAGTATATACTACGGTATGTTATATAGTACAGTATATATAGTAATTAGAATGCTAATTTTATATAGTAACAATTTGCAAACTAAAGTAAGTGCAGTATATAAATAGGGTATTATATTATATAGGGTTAAAAAAAAGAAGAGTAGAAAAACAATCTATTAAATATTAATGCCTGAAAATAAAAATGTCGGGAGTGAATATCTAGAGTTCCTACTGATGTATGTTTCAGTCTAACGTTTCCATTTTCCCCAACAGCAAACTTCTGTGCTGAGCAAACTTCCGGCCGGTTCAGTTTTCCCAAAACCGTCTTTGGGCAGTTTAGTTATTCAAAAGAGCGCTGTCCAGCAGGAACAATCAATGGTAAGGTGCTCTCTGCCTACTACCTGTAATTATTATTATTATTAATGAGCCCACCTGACAAAAAAATTAGTCCCCTTGCCTGTTTAAGGTGTAGTACCTTCAGGCTCCTGCAGATGGCACTGCACAAGGATGATGGGGCTATAAGTACCTGTGTGGTGTGTGAAAAAACGCTCCAGAGCAGATGTTAATGATTGGCTAAAAGGAGGGACTGCATGTGGGCGTGGCCAAAGACCATAGTGTGAAGGAAGTAGCTGAATCTGCAGGTGTGTGGAAGCGTACGCTCATCTGGGTCTCCCAGCGGTGGGAAAATCCCAGTCTACAGGGAATTCTCCTCAAAATTGTTCCAGGGAAGGCTTCCACCAAATCTGGCCCAACTGACCAATGCTTTGATGTAAGAGTGTCTGAACACTGATGTGGCTACATCCAGAAACGTGTCCAGTCCATGTCCAGTCCAGCCCCAGCTCTTACTGGTGCCTGTGGAGGGGCTACTGGTGTTAGGGACGGTTCAGTCACGGGGGGCTCATTTTCTTGTCCAGTCTTATATTCTAACATTACTGATTTGATAGTTTGCTACTTGGCTGCAGGTTCAGGTACCTGTATGAAATGGAACTGACCCAAATGCCATAATACCTGAAGAAATTCGTTTGGCTTTCACAGGTGGTTTGCCGCAGGCCACCGCTCGCTGCGTGAATGGCTCATTTGCTGCGCCCCAGGAACTGCTGTGCGAACTGACGCTTGATTTGATTAATGGGAACGTAAGTAAACTACGGCTTCGGTCTTCCTCTACACTTCATCAAACACAAGCTCAGTACACACGACTGAAAACTGAAGATTACTGAAGTTGTCGTTAGGATGCAGTGGTCCGCAGGGTGGGGAAATGTCACTGCAGGAAGAAAACGAATTAGTGGTGCGGCTGAGTTGGCGCCCCTGAGTGGTAGCCTAAGTGATACGTTGGACTGCTATGCCTTACATCGCTTTTTCTTTTCCAGCTTTCGATGTCTGAGGCAAACAAGGAGCAGTTAGCATCCAGCACCCAAATCCTGACGTCCAAGCCAGCTGATCTAACCCCGCAAAACATCAGCTCTGCTGCCCAGATAGCTAGCATTCTGCTGTCATCAGGGAACGTCACCGAGGTAGGCTCCGTCTGGTCTGGTCTTTTGGGGAGATGTCTGAGAAGTCCACTCCACTACCCTCTCTGTCTCTGCGATACAGTTATACATAGCATAACAGCATAATTTGGCTTTTGCTAGTGGGTGCTAGCATTAGCTAGGTTTGGCTAGCGATAGCTAGCTAACATTAGAGCTACAGGTGTCCCATAATCCACAGGTACAGGATCATGAAACAATTAAAAATGATATAAGAAAATAAATTAAATAAGAAATAAAGACAGCTAAAGAAATTAAATTAAAGGACGGGGTGGGGGCGGGGCGGGGCGGGGCCCGTGGGGGAGGGGCATGGTCATGACTGAGTGACATGTTCAAAATAGCTGATTTCGGAGATCATTCATGTTTGTGTGACAGACGTGTATACCGGACATTCACGGAAATACGGTACAAATTTACAGACATTCACGGAAATACGGAACAAATTTACGGACATTAACGGAAATACGGAACAAATTTACGGATATTCACGGAAATACGGTACAAATTCACGGACATTAACGGAAATACGGAACAAATTTACGGATATTCACGGAAATACGGAACAAATTTACGGACATTCACGGAAATATGGAACAAATTTATGGACATTAACGGAAATACGGAACAAATTTATGGACATTCACGAAAATATGGTACAAATTTACGGACATTCACGGAAATACGGTACAAATTTATGGACATTCACGGAAATATGGAACAAATTTAAGGACATTCACGGAATACGGAACATTTAATTGCCAAATAAATGACGATTCCGTTTTTAACGTAAAGTCACTTATGCATTCAGCCTATTCAGTAATGGACCGACTCGACGTCCGATTCCTCCAAAAATTCCAAAAACAAATTTATACGGTGTAATAAAAAAAAACACTCATGAATTTTTGTGAACAATTAAAAAAAAAATTGAAAATTTTGTGAAATGTATTGTTTCCTAAAATTGTATATGACGATAACTCTCGCATGGTCATGACTGAGTGACATGTTCAAAATAGCTGATTTCGGAGATCATTCATGTTTGTGTGACAGACGTGTATACCGGACATTAACGGAAATATGGTACAAATTTACGGACATTCACAGAAATACGGTACAAATTTACGGACACTCACGGAAATACGGAACAAATTTACGGACATTAACGGAAATACGGAACAAATTTACGGATATTCACGGAAATACGGTACAAATTCACGGACATTAACGGAAATACGGAACAAATTTACGGACATTCACGGAAATACGGAACAAATTTACGGACATTCACGGAAATATGGAACAAATTTATGGACATTCACGGAAATATGGTACAAATTTACGGACATTCACGGAAATACGGTACAAATTTATGGACATTCACGGAACTACGGTACAAATTTACGGACATTTATGGAATACGGAACATTTCATTGCCAAATAAATGATGATTCCGTTTTTAACGTAAAGTCACTTATGCATTCAGCCTATTCAGTAATGGACCGACTCGACGTCCGATTCCTCCAAAATTTCCAAAAACAAATTTATACGGTGTAATAAAAAAAAACACTCAAGTTTATGAATTTTTGTGAACAATTTTTAAAAAATTTGAAAATTTTGTGAAATTTATTGTTTCCTAAAATTGTGTATGACGATAACTCTCTCAGCGTGATGCGTACATACCTTTGAGCAGTGTATATGTATTCGATGGTCATTTTGTCAGGAAATTAAATACATGGATGCTGGTCTCTGACTTTCGCACAGTGCTGTACATTTGATAGCAAACTGGTAAGCACTCTGAATACCTGTGCTTGTGTCTGTCTGCTCAGGGCGTCAAGTTGGCCGCGGTGACCACGATCAGCCAGCTTCTAAATGCCAGCGCGGAGCAGTTCTCCGATACAACCGTTCATTCTACCAGCAAGTACGGCCACTGAGGATTTAGTGTCAGCCACCTTCCGGCTCATTTTACCGCACACTCTCTATTTATTACTGAGTTTCACTCCCTGGAAAAAAATTCAAACGGCAGCCCATGAAATGTCCCGTAGGGTTAACCGTGTTTGATGTGTCCACAGCCTCACCCAGACTCTGCAGGACTTCTCGGTGAACTCTGAAAACGCAGAACCTGCAGGTTCACTGGTGGTGCAGCCAAACCTGGCAATACAGTCACTGAAGATCAACGCTACCGGAACATCCGAGATCCAGTTCACGGCTTTTAAAGGTCAGTGTGGCCGGAGAGCGCTGTCTGGCTTCTCACGTCCCTCAGTGTCTCCGTTTTTGTCGATGCCGTAGTTTCTTAAAACCAGCTCACAAATGAGAAGAACTCTGGTACAAGTGGTTCAGAGAATTCGGGAAGTACGTTAGCACTGAGCTAGCGCTGCTGTACATGGCTGTTCTAGACTGAAGACGGACATCTGAGGCCTGTCCAAGTCAGTGACGGGTCTAAAACGTCTAGAAGGCCCAGAATAAAGTTTCTTCTCCGAAACTGATCGGCTGGTTCCTTAGGGTTCCTGAGGGTTACAGAACCAGCCTTGTGACCGGAGGGGTCGCTGGTTAGATTTCCTGAGGTCACTGGAATCCTTGAGCACGGAACCCCCAACTGCTCCCCAGGCATCCCCGGCAGGGCTGCCCACTACTCCGGGCATGTGTGCTCACAGCTCCCTAGTTATGGATCTCCTGACGTTGCCCTAAACTTCGGGTCCGGACAAAAGAGCTAGTACCATCAGAACCTGTAGGATTCTCCTGGTGGTTGCGAATCACAACGTCAAAAGTCAAAACAAAGTATGCAAGCTTCTGAGCTTCTGAAATTCGAGTTGAGTGTTTGATGGCAGTGGGATGTGCTCAGGTGTGGGTGGCCTCCTGTTGTATTTAAGGAACAGGGATCTATCAAAGATCTATCAAAGCAAAACCATCTCCAAAGGGTTTGGACTCCCTGGACTGGCCCCTGTTGCGCTCCCCAGGACTGGTTGACAAACGACGTTCACTCCACGAGCAAGATCTGCGATAGTCTGCGAGGCCATCAAGGAACCCAGGGTGACTTCTAAGCAGCTGAAGGCCTTCCTCACATTGGCTAATGTTAACGTCCACCATTAGTAGAGCGCTGGACAACAGCGGCGGCATGTCAGGCTTGCAAATCCGAAAAGACGTTTGCTTAAAGACCACATGGACAAGTCCACTCACGTCTACTCTGTCTTGGTGGAGACGACCAATAAATCTGGCACCAACCGTCCCACGCCACATGTCTAGAAGGCCTGGTGTCCCTCCACCTTCACCTCTATCGCACCATCTGCAGGAACTGTGTGAGGATGTTCAAGCTGCATGGGATGGATTATCACAGGACACCATTAGGAACCTCTACAGCTCCATACCGAGACGTCTGGCGTGTTGGGTTAGCGAACACGGCGGCCCGACGCCATACTGAGAGACTTCTGTATGTGTAGCTCAATAAATGTTGATCATATCAGTCTAAATTTATCATCAGTTATTGATCCTGGTCACCTTTATCCTCCTTCCCAACACCACCGCACTCCCACACCTCCTTCTGGGTGTAGCTGTTCTTTGATGATGAGTGTGTATTAAGGAGATTTGGAAAAACGAGCAAGCAAGGCTTCCAGCCTGGCTTACTTACGATGTCCCTCTCTCCCTGTCCTGTAGGTCTGACGGACACCTTTTCGCCCAACAGAATCGACGTTACTCAAACTGGTGCTGCTTCTCACGAAGGGTTTCCCATCGATGTCCTGATGTCCATCAAACTCAAAAACACTACAGGTGTGCATCACATGTTCTATCCTCCTTGAAGCTTCAGAGATAGCGGATCAACGTTCTTTTCTAAAATGTGGTCGACCGTCATCACAGACATACAACAGCTTACAGAAGCCCCTCCTACGCCGTCAGCCCGTCCCAGTTCCACGAAGTGTTTTGGTTGTAGCGATAGGGACTACCATAGCACAGAACCATAAAGGTTCCTCACCAGAGAACCCATGACCATAACTGAAGTTTAACAACTTCAACCTTTCTCAGGCGCTAGCCATCGCAGAAGCATGTACAGAATATGGGTCTATTGAGACTTGGTGATAGGTTGGAGGGCCTTGAGAATCCAAAAACGAGGAAGCGTTCGAGGGGTGGCGTTGTAGGGCTCTGGGAAGCAGGAAGGTCTTATCTTCGGTGACGAGTCCCGCTTTAGTCTTGGTGGGTACGCCCAGCGAATCCGTGTGTGGAGGCACCGTGGTCAAGATGAACGGTTTGCTGTCACACGCCAGAAGGTCTGGTGTCCCTCCACCTCCACCCCTACCGCACCATCTGCAGGAACTGTGTGAGGATGTCCAAGTTGCATGGGATGGATTATCACAGGACTCCATTAGGAACCTCTACAGCTCCATACCGAGACGTCTGGCGTGTTGGGTTAGCAAACACGGCGGCCCGACGCCATACTGAGAGACAGACTTCTGTATGTGTAGCTCAATAAATATTGATCATATCAGTCTAAACTTATCACCAGTTATTGATCCTGGTCACCTTTATCCTCCTTCCCAACATCACCGCACTACCACACCTCCTTCTGGGTGCAGCTGTTGTTTTGACGTGAGCAGTGCTGCGTTAAATTCTCATGTTTATTTTCTTTCCGTCCCTCAATAGACCCATCTCGGAGTAAAGCTGCCTCTGATGCCGCTGCCTCCGATGCTGACTCTGACGTCGGGTTTGTGCTCTACAATAACGATCAGTTCTTCAAGTCTAAAGTCTTCGAAGACCTGCTGGGGACCAAGAGAAGAGTGATCTCAGGAAACGTGGGAAAAAGCAATCTCCTCGACTCGATCTCGATCAGGTTCAACATGAGTGGTGCGGTACGAGTCTCTGTTAATTACGGTGGGGTTAGCACAGGTCGGGAAGTTACCGTAAATGTTTGGACACCACCAACTGGTTACGGGTGGTATCACACGAACAATGCACGGTATATGGAAATCGGATCACCAGCACTGTCGCTAACAGCACTTTCATCATTAGCTACAGTGAACTTGAGGCTCCTAACAACCACCTGGAAGGCCTGGTAGAGCACCAACAGTGTCCCCATCAAATAACCAGCTCTCTTAAAGCTTTGAGAGAGAGGAGAACATCAGGTTCTGAGAATGATCCACCACCCACATTGTACCTGCTCTGTGGGGGTCCTGTGGGGGTCCTGACTATTGAAGAACAGGGTAATACAGTATGCAGAGGAACAGATGGACTACAGTCTGGACCTGTACACCTACAGGGTGTCCTATATGGACAGTGGAGCTGGTACAACGGACATTGAGGGTAGATACAAGTGGTAGGGGGTTACGGTGTTACGGTGCTCCACCCACAAGAGCTGGAGGTTAGGGAACCAGCCTGGTGACCGGAGGGTCATTTGTTTGCTTCCCTGAACCAACAGTAACGACTGAGGTGCCCTTGAGCGAGTCACCTACCTCCAACTGCTACCCCGGTGCCATGGATAGAGCTGACCACCGCTCTGGGCGAGTGTGCTATCTGCCCCCTAGTGTGTATGTGGGTGTTTATGGGTGGCCCAGCTTTGTGCCCTGGCGAGTTTGATGAGTTATGAGGTCCGTCTGAACACGGCACATGCATTTCCGGAGTTGGGAATCTGTGGGTTAAGGTTGGGGTTGGGGGGGGTCTGGTTTGAACACGGTTCATGCTAATATGGTCTAAGTGCTAATCCGGCTGCTGTCGTGGTTGTTTTCAGGAACCAACCTTCATGACCATCCAGGACTTCGCATGTGTGTTTTGGGACTATGGACGAAACGACTGGAGTACAGAAGGGTGCGACAAGATCCTGAACCCCTCCAACTGCTCCGAACTCTCACCCATCCTGACCTGCAGCTGTGGACACGCGACTAACTTTGCTGTGCTGGTGGTGAGGCTGAGTTGTTATGGGAGCTCGGGGGCAGGGCCATGTTCATGAATACTGATTAAACACGTGGGTTATTATCACAGGCGCCAGCTGTTTGGTGGTGGCTGTTGGGGCAGGGGGCTTTTCGGTTGTTTACCCACGTCAAACTGATTTAGGGGGCAACAGCAAATTACTTTTACATTTTCATTTTGAAGATGTTGTAAATTTCATAAAAATAAAAAAAGCCTCTTTTAATTTTTAAATCAAATTGCTGTATTTTTTCTTTATTACCTTTAAATTAAATTAAATTAAATTAAATTAAATTAAATTAAGATTAAAATAAATTAAATTAAGATTAAAATTAAGTTAAATTAAAATTAATTAAAATAAATTCAAATAAAATAAATTAAATTAAATTTAATCAAATTGCTGTATTTTTCTTTATTACCTTTAAATTAAATTAAATTAAATTAAATTAAATTAAATTAAATTAAATTAAATTAAATTAAATTAAGATTAAAATTTAATTTAATTTAATCAAATTGCTGTATTTTTCTTTATTACCTTTAAATTAAATTAAATTAAGATTAAAATAAATAAAATTAAGATTAAAATTAAGTTAAATTAAAATAAATTAAAATAAATTAAATTAGGATTAAAATTAGGATTAAAATTAAATTAAATTAAATTAAATTAAATTAAATTAAATTAAATTAAATTAAATTAAAATTTTAAATGATTAAAATTAAGTTAAATTAAAGTTCAATCTGTTTAATGCTGGACCACATTCTGACTTGACTGAAGATATCATTTCAGGCTGGTGGACCAAGCGGGAAATTTGATTAAGGTCATTTAAATATTGTTTAAAAAATCTATTTTCTTACGTATGATCTACACATAATGTTCAGCAGAGCTATTCGCTCATGTAAGATCCTTTTTTTATCAAGTGTGTAAAAATATATGATAATAAAAATTTAATCAATTATTTTATTCAATTATTATTAAAATAATCATTTATTACTTCAACCATTATTTTACATTTTATGGCAGCGTCCTTCCCCAAAACCAAATGTCTGGGACATAGCCTTGTTTAATTTCCCTCAATGTTTCTTTTTTATCCAAGTTAGCCCAGATGCTTACTAAGCGTCCATATGCAGAAGTGTTGAAATGATGAATATGAATGTTATATGTATATATGAAGATGAATATTATGTTATATGTTAATTATATGACGTGTGTGTTTCTTTGCAGAGTTTCAGGACGAACAATTACAAAGCTCTGAGCCTGATCAGTGTCATCGGCTGTGCTCTGTCGGTTTCCGGCTTGGTCCTTACGATACTGTTCCAGATCCTGACGAGGTAAGGAGAACGTACAGGCTGTAGTGAACTGCGACACTATATATTGATGGCTGCTCAATTCTGTTTTACAGCGGTGAGGCTAATGTGGCTAACAGCTAGCTGCTACCCCACCAGTTACCATCTAGAGGTCTGAAAATGAACTGAACCACATTAACGAGTCCAAAATTCTGCCGGTACCCCATATTAGCTTTAGCAGAAACCTGGTATTTATAATTACAGTGCCGGGCTAAATAGTTTGTGAAGCTGTAATAATAGCTGTCATAATTAGATCATTACTTATTTAATACTGAAAATTAAAATATCCAATAAAATCTCTACCTGTCAGATCAAGTTGATGCTCATCTTTCCGGTAGTGCAGCGTAGCACTGTACTCCTGTTGTAGTTGTAGCCTAGCAGCTCCTGGACACCAGGTGGCCCCGATGAGTCTACAAAGCCTCCTGGAGGCTGAAGAAGAAGCCAGTTTTTCATTGGTGCACTTCAAAGATCACTTTCTGCTTACTAGTGTTGGTTTTTCATCGTCCGAACACCAAATCTTCAAATCACGTTAAAAACAGTTTTTATTTAATTTATAATCACTTTATGATAATCATTATTATCATATTAAATAATTAGACAGTGTAAATAACTGAATTTACACTTAATAGTTAAATAAAATAATGAAATAAAATAATAGTTAAATAATTAATAGTTAAATTAAAGCATTACATAAAATAATAGTTAAATAGTTAATAGTTCAATTAAATAATTAAATAAAATAATAGTTAATAGTTCAATTAAATAATTAAATAAAATAATAGTTAAATAATTAATAGTTAAATTAAATAATTAAATAAAATAGTAGTTAAATAATTAATAGTTAAATGAAAATAATTAAATAAAATAATAGTTAAACAGTTAATAGTTAAATAAAATAATGAAATAAAATAATAGTTAAATAATTAATAATTAAATAATTAAATAAAATAATAGTTAAATAGTTAATAGTTAAATAAAATAATTAAATAAAATAATTAAATAAAATAATAATTAATAGTTAAACAAAATAATGAAATAAAATATTAGTTAAATAATTAATAATTAAATAATTAAATAAAATAATAGTTAAATAGTTAATAGTTAAATAAAATAATTAAATAAAATAATTAAATAAAATAATAATTAATAGTTAAATAAAATAATTAAATAAAATAATAGTTAAATAATTAATAGTTAAATTAAATAATTAAATAAAACAATAGTTAATAGTTAAATAAAAATAATTAAATAAAATAATAGTTAATAGTTAAATTAAATAAATAAATAAAAGAATAGTTAAATAGTTAATAGTTAAATTAAATAATTAAATAAAATAATAGTTAATAGTTAAATTAAATAATTAAATAAAATAATAGTTAATCGTTAATAGTTAAATTAAATAATTAAATAATATATAAACTTAATAGAGCTTATAAACAGAACAAACTGTTTAATTACTTCTTGTCAAATTATCCAATCAACGTCAAAATTTTTTTTAAATATCAGATATTACAGATCTTCTTCTAACCTCTCAATTCCCAATGTTATTTTCCTAATAAGTGGAAATTTAGGATGTTTAATTTTTAATAATACATTATGGAATACACAGTCGAGTTGATTACACAGTCAGTTCTGACCACTTGCTACTTTTGACCGTGAGCTGGCTTGGTGGGTACATTTACATTTAAGGCAGATGCTCTTATCCAGAGCGACTTACAGCCGTGCTTGGTGTTCCGTTGGATAATGTTTCCCAGCTAGTAAAACTCTAAAATGCACCATGAGCTCAGACACTGCCCGATGATGGGGTTACTTACACCCATCATCAAGACTTCCATAGACTACCCTGGGCCATAGTTCCCCAGACTTGAGCCCAGTGGAGCATCTGTGGGAGCACCTCGCTCGTCGTGTTCACTCTATGGAACACAGAACGCAGCTAGACAGGCTGGGAGTGACTCAACAAGGTCCTATCTAGAGCCATGCTGACTGCTGGAGGGTCCCTTACCAGGACCACCTACCAGGACCTTGTTGAGTTACTTCCAGCACACGGCGGTCACTTTGGATAATGTGACTTCACCATGTATCTTCATTGTTGAAGGAAAAAAAAACTCACCCCCACCCTTCTGTCTGCAGGAAGTCCAGAAGAGTCAGCCCCACTCTGCTGATGGTCAGCATCTGCACATGCATGACCATCTACTACCTCCTCTTCATCTTTGGCACTGAGAACCCGAATTTCCAAGAAGACGATACATGTACCCAGTCAAAGACAAACGACATCTCAAAGTCCAGTTATCACGTGGAACCCGACCGAGGCTCGTGTACGGCCGTCGCTGCCCTGCTGCAGTACTTCCTGTTAGCCACGTTCACCTGGAGCGCCCTGTACGCTGCCCACATCGCCTACCTGATCAAATCCATCGCAGGTCCTCCCCGACACTTCAGCACATTCTCCATCTTAGTCGGCTGGGGTAAGATAACACCGCCCGCCAGAGAGGCTGCTGACTCGTGTAGGGTTTATAGTCGTAGTCAACAGAAACTTGATCACGGTAATGGATCTCTTACAGCAGAGTGGATCACTGTAATGGTTCTCTTACAGTAGAGTGGATCACTGTAATGGTTCTCTCACAGCAGAGTGGATCACTGTAATGGTTCTCTCACAGCAGAGTGGATCACTGTACTGATCCTCTTACAGCAGAGTGGATCACTGTAATGGTCCTCTTACAGCAGAGTGGATCGCTATTACAGTGATCCACTCTGCTGTAAGAGGACCATTGATTACAGTGATTGATTACAGCAGAGTTGATCACTGTAATGGTTCTCTCACAGCAGAGTGGATCACTGTACTGATCCTCATACAGCAGAGTGGATCACTGTAATGGTTCTCTCACAGCAGAGTGGATCACTGTACTGATCCTCATACAGCAGAGTGGATCACTGTAATGGTTTTCCTATAGCACAGTCAATCACTGTAATGGTCCTCTTACAGCAGGGTGGATCACTGTAACGGTTCTCTTACAGCAGGGTGGATCTCTGTAATGGTTCTCATACAGAAGAGTGGATCACTGTAATGGTTCTCTTACAGCAGAGTGGACCACTGCAATGGCCCTCTTACAGCAGAGTGGATCACTGTAATGGTTCTCTTACAGAAGAGTTGATCACTGTAATGGTCCTCTTACAGCAGAGTGGATCACTGTAATGGTCCTCTTACAGCAGAGTGGATCACTGTACTGATCCTCATACAGAAGAGTGGATCACTGTAATGGTTCTCTCACAGCAGAGTGGATCC
>JAMWET010001237.1:15000-60000 GCA_024036415.1 Prochilodus magdalenae | reverse complement strand
TAGATCTGATTTAGGGTCCCCCAGTGCCACTCACTGTCCTGTCCGTGTGTTGACCCAGGAGTGAGCCTTGTGGGACTCCTTTGGCTATAGGAGTTAGATCTGATTTAGGGTTCTGGAGCGCCACTTACTGTCCTGACTCGGTATTACCCAGGATTGACCCTTGTGGGACTCCTTTGGCTATAGGAGTTAGATCTGATTTAGGGTCCCCCAGTGCCACTCACCGTCCCAACTGTGTATGACCCAGGACTGGACCTTGTGGGACTCCTTTGGCTCTAGGAGTTAGATCTGATTTAGGGTTCTGGAGCGCCACTTACTGTCCTGACTCGGTATTACCCAGGATTGAGCCTTGTGGGACTCCTTTGGCTATAGGAGTTAAATCTGATTTAGGGTTCTGGAGCGCCACTTACTGTCCCCACTGTGTATGACCCAGGATTGACTTTCGTGGGACTCCTTTGGCTATAGGAGTTAGATCTGATTCATGGTCCCCAGTGCCACTCACCGTCCCAACTGTGTATGACCCAGGACTGGGCCTTGTGGGACTCCTTTGGCTATAGGAGTTAGATCTGATTCATGGTCCCCAGTGCCACTCACCGTCCCAACTGTGTATGACCCAGGACTGGGCCTTGTGGGACTCGTTTGGCTACAGGAGTTAGATTTGGATCATGGTCCCCAGTGCCACTCCCTCACATAGTTATTTATATCTGAGGTGTTCTGAGATTTATACAACATTCTGTTGAACTAGAATGAACTCTACAATTTAGAGTTTAAAAATTGAGTTTTATTAAAATAACTAATATTAAATCTTCACATTAATATGTGTAATATTTACGGTGCTTGTTCTATGGACGTACGTGTTACGAGCTGTTCTCCTATTGTTCTCTTTCTAAAGGGCATTCAGATCTTCATCCTGTTCACCGTCAGAACAAAAGTATTCCAGAAGAGGTTCACCACGGCCTTGAAGTCCGGTCCTGTCCCGGAGGTGGCCAAGCACAGGAAGAGCTACTTCTTATGGGCCACCAAAAATAAAGATAGCCCAGGAAGCTACAGGTCCACAGAGTCTGACATATTCGATCAGCAAGGGCTGAAAAACAAGAACAAGAAAAGCAGGAAGTACAAAAAGAAAAGCTCCCAGACCAAACAGGTGTCATAAACTTCTCAGGGCCTGCGGAACAAAGCTGGGTGAATGAACACAAGAGGCGGCTGGGAACGTGGTGGTTTCTGCATTGCAGTGCACAGCTATACTGTTATTCCATTCTTCTTCTTCTTCTTCTTCTTCTTATTATTATTATTATTATTATTATTTTTCTGCCGTTTCCTCGCCGATTAACTCGCCCCGCAGTTTTCAACTCCATGTTGTCCGGTATGATCCGCTGATGTGGGCTTGTATACAGCTTTGGGATCGGATGTAAGAATTCCGAGCAGGAAGGAATTTTTCCGGAATTTTTTCCCATAGAGAATGAATGGGATCGAAAAACGCGTGCCAATCTAACCCACTTCCACTCGACCTAGAGACATCAAATCGGAAACACTGGCTCGGGGCAAAGCCCTGAGCAGGAATTCAGTGTTGGATTGACCCGCACTCGTTCGTTACTCTTTCTTTTCGCATCCCTTTTTCCTCCCATAGAGAATGAATGGGAAGGAAAATTCTTTGCCTACGTACTCTACTCCCGCTCGACCTAAAGCCTCCAAATC
The DNA here is from genome assembly GCA_024036415.1 of Prochilodus magdalenae. Lineage (NCBI taxonomy): Eukaryota > Metazoa > Chordata > Actinopteri > Characiformes > Prochilodontidae > Prochilodus > Prochilodus magdalenae. The sequence goes on along the minus strand of JAMWET010001237.1, from coordinate 58,308 downwards.
AGACACAAGGGCTCGGGGCTTTGCATTTGGTGATGGATTGACCCGCACTCGTTCATCTCTCCTTTTTTCCCCGCATCCCTCGTTCTTCCCATAGAGTCCCAGTCAATTTTAGACACATCTAAAGCCGGCTGTTTCATTCGCCCGAGAGGCACGAATCTTCACATACACACTGTGGGGCAGGTCCCCAAGCACTGACCCACAGTCATACTGACCTGTACTCGTCTATCTGTTGTTTATTCATCCCCCGTTCCTCCCATAGAGTCCCAGTCATTTTTGACCCAAACCAAACCCTGCTGTTTCCTTCGCCAGAGAGCCACCAGACTTCACATGCTCACTAATGGGAGGTCCCCAAGCACTAATCCACAGCCATACTGACCCGCACTCGTCTATCTGTTGTTTTTTCTTCCCTCGTTCCTCCCATTGAACCCCATTCATTTTGGACAACATCTAGCAAACACTCCGCAAAAAACCCTGACACCATAGCAGCAGCCTAGCAACCCCTTAGCAGCAACCTGAGACATAGTAACTGGCTAGCAACACCATAGCAACCACCTGGGATACCATAGCAACCAGCTAGCAACACCATAGCAACCACCTGGGATACCATAGCAAGTGCTTAGCAACCACCTTGGGCACCATAGCATCTGCCTAGCAACACCTTAGCAACCGCCTAGCAACCACCTGGGATACCATAGCAACCGCCTAGCAACTGCCTGGGATACCATAGCAACCGCCTAGCAACACCATAGCAACCACCTGGTATACCATAGCAACCGCCTAGCAACCACCTAGCAACACCTTAGCAACTGCCTAGTAACACCATAGCAACCACCTAGCAACACCTTAGCAACCATCTAGCCACCGCCTGGGATAACATAGCAACCGCCTAGCAACACCATAGCAACCGCCTAGCAACACTCACTGTTCTGACTATGTATGACCCAGGATTGACCCTTGTGGGACTCCTTTAGATGTAGGAGTTAGATCTGATTCATGATCCCCAGCACCACTCCCTCACATAGTTATTTAGATCTGCCGCCTCTCATCCTATATGCAGCAGGATGTCATGAGCTGTTTTCCAGATACTGGGAATTCTCACGGATAAAATGGAAAGTTTAAAAATGTATGCAATATGTTCTAAAGGTTGCAAAATGCAGAAGGTAGGAGTCCAGACCGTCCTCACCTGTCATTCTTAGTGGGTTAATAGCAGTAAGAGCGTTAGTCACTATATACGGAGCGCTAGTCAAGAGAACGTGGTTCTATGTAGCAGGAATTGTGATGCCAGACTGTTGGCAGGTTTATCTCAGTATTTCCGAATATATGATCAACTGTACATTAAAAATGTATTTTAAAAACTTTGTCTGGTCAATATCAGATGATTATCATCTAAAACTTTGGATGGGATAACAGAGGAGTTAAGGGAATTTTTGAGTGAATTTATTGCTTTCCAGAAATTTGGAATGTTGGAAAAGTTGGCGATCTAGCTAAACTGATTTAGCATTGCTAATCGCAGAGGTACATTTATTTCTCAGTTGCCTGAATGTAAGCCAATTCCCACTCTCACATGTGTACCTGCTAAGACTCCAAGCCCGATATCCTGCTTTAGGCCCAGAGGAAATTCCATTGTAATTTTTTACTTCATTTTTGAATTTATAATATATGAATTTATATATATATATATGTTTTTGTACCACTTGATCAAGTGCTAGGAATGATTTACGGGCATGCTCTAGCGCTAATTCGACATCTCCGATATTGAATGTAAAGTGAACTTCACTTATTGCTAGGTCAGTAAGCGACGACCGCTCATTAAAGTTTTTAAGATGTCTTCTAACCATCATCCCAGAGCTTGTTTTTTTTTCTCCTCCCCCGAAACCCTGTTTCCAATTCGTCTGATCAGGCAACGATCACTGGAACAGAGATCAAAAACTTCTCTGAGGCGGTAATTTTGTTTATTCTGTTCCAAGTTGTCACCCAGTGAAGATTGAAAGTGGTCCATGGTGGGCCTGTGGAGAAGAACGGTGTTTCTGCTTAAGGCGTTTGGTGGGGGGGGCCATGAATAGTAGTGGTGGGTCCGCTGTGCAGGGGGCTTTCAAAACAAATCCAGCATAAAGAGGATCGCGGGTAGAGCACATTATTGAAATAATGGCACCACAGTGGCTCTTGGGAGGCTTGTGGGCTGTTTTGCGGCCAGTGGTCCTAGGGCTCCTCATCTCAGGGTCTTCGACATAATGAGCTCCGTTCAGCTTCCTTGCTAGAAGACCATAACCGGGCCGTGCTTGGCTCCTCCAACAAGACTCTGACCTGACCTCCACATCAGAATCGACCAAGACACGCAGAGACACACTACAGACATGAACCCAATTGAAAACCTGTGGTCTCAACTAAAGAGGGCCCCGGTGGTCTTTATGGGATGCTGGAAGGCCTCAGCTGACATGTGACTGCGTGAAGTCCAGAATGTGTCCGCTCTCGACTGGTAGATTTAAACAAATAAAGCGGCGAGGCTAAGCTGCCGTTCGGAGTGTGTAATATTGACATTACTAAATGAAACGTGACCGTTCGGTTGTTTGGGCCAAACCCTGACGCGCTGTCTCTTTTCAAGTCTGGTGGTGAGGTAAGCGGAGTTGAGCAGAGGGCGGGTGTTGGGTGAGGGAAGAATTCCGGTATTTGTGCGCGTGTCCAGACGGACTTCTGTCCGATTTCCATATATCCTGGTGTGCCGGCTCCATGTGACTGCTAACACGGGAAATCTATTTTTGGGACTGCTTCTGCTGTTACCTGCGTTTCGGCTCTTCCTTCGTAGACACTGACCACACGCTTTTCTATTCGAAGGGTCTGACCACCATGGATGATGATTAGGAGGGGAAAAAAACAAACAAAAAAACAAACCAAAAAAAAAACATCCCTTGTGCTAAACGTGCTACAGTTGCGTTCCTCAAGGCTCCATTGCAGAAAGCTGCAGATACAGCCGTGGCCACTAGAGGGCACTGTAATACCACAGCACGTGTTGTAGTTGAGGACGGAGGCCTTGCTTCTCTGGACAGGTACACATGCTTTTGTTTATGTTCTAGATATCATGTTTCCCAGTTTCCAAGATCTAACAACTGGTGCTGTAATTTTGGGATTTGATGTCCATTTGGCCATATGCCTTAACAAACACTTGGGTGGTTTTTACAGCGCTGTGCAAAAGTCAAAGACACTCCCTCGTTCATTTCATTTCCAGTCATCGTAGCCTTTAAGCACATGGCTGGTAACCATGTACCTCTAGTTGCAGGTCAGGGCAACATGGCAAACTTGGCTAGCCAGGCTAATGAACCAGTTGACCACAAACCTTAATATGGAGCTTCTTAAACGTTATAGCCCATGACCCCTTGCTGACCTGTACCTGGAGGAAGCTGGCTATGGCGGATTATCTCCTTCACCTTGAGCAACACTTAATCCGGTTCCTTTCACGTCTGCGCGAAAGTCCTTCCTCTCTTGCAAAGCTCTGAGGCTCGCGTGATCGTCAGGTGTTGCTATCAAGCGAGTCATGTTTGGTTCTTTAGTTTTAAACTGGGGCTGCGAGAAGCGTGGTCACTTTCACGTCACCAAAATGGCCGACATCATAAAGGGGGTGACTGGGCACGATAACCTAACCTGTATAACACATACATGATGCTTTACTCACCTAATCCGGTGGAATGGATGACATTCGTGAATCAGACGGGGGCTAATTGACTAGCATTAAGAGAGCTGACCTGCGGTTAGCTATTAGGTCAGTAACAATGTCACATGACCTTGGTAAAGCAATGAAATGCAAGGCATGTCTTTCGAAACGGACGTGAGCCAATGGCTTTTGTTGGCGAAAAGAGTTCCGTCCAGGTAAAACCGGACGTGTGGCCATGCTAGCTGCGAGGCTAATGCTAACAAGTAGTCTAAATCATCAGACACTTGCCTCAAACTGCATTAACCTGCCAAGACTTGTGTAAGACAGCCATGAGAGGACAACGTCTACAGCGAATGTAGAGGTTGAGAACCGATCCATGTAGGTTCCAGTGGCTGACCATGACTATTAGAGCTAGGCCAGTTCTGGCCATAAAGATCAAAACTATGCTAATTTTCTGCTAGCAGTTTTTTGGGATCCTGATGGACGTTAGGGATAAGGTAACAGTGACGACGGTTCTGGAGTGGACGTAAACAGCTTGTGAAAGACCCTATAGGGGTTAGGGTTGCCCCCTTCTCAACGACACAATGGTCCTTGCACTAACAGGGCCAGCCTCTTGGAGGACACCACTGCTCACTCAATCGAATGGGTCACTCCATTCATGCTGGACAATGTGTCAGTTCTCTCTCTCCATGGTTCATCTAGGTCTCCCAGATCCTCCATGTCGCTGGTGCGAGCCGCCTTCTGTTCACTGCGGTAGTATCTATTAGTCGGGTACAGCGATAAAGCCCGTCCTTGTTTTGGATTTTGGAGACCAGACAAGACTCCTGTTTCGTAATACCACAGTGTACCTGAAGAGGCGATAGTGAGTCACTGTAGCACTGTAGGACTGGACTCAGTCCAACTTTAGAGGATGAGGAAGTAGCTCTGCTGCCCTGAGGGCATATCCTAACCTCTTATCAGTCATGGTGAAGGTGCTGCTCCTGGTTACATCACTTAAGGACAGGTACGCCTGAAGCTCTTGGCGAGCGTCCGCCGCCACCGCTGCCCGCTATCGCCAATAAACCGCCACCCATAAGAAGTTAAGCAGCTTAGATCATTTAAGGACAGGTATCCAATGAAAGGAGCACTGAGCACAACAATGCCTGAAGCTCTTGGCGAGCAACTGCCGCCACCGCTGCCCGTTGTCGCCAAGAAACCACCTTCAGCACCACCCAAAAGAAGTTAAGCACCGGTGCTGCTTTCCACCGCTGAAGAAAAATGGTGAAACAGCCTAGACTTTTTCAACTTGGTGAGTTTTACCAAAACAGGTAACCGACATTTCCTGACTGGACAAGAGAATGTGCGATGCGGACCTTCGGTTCTGTTCTGAGGTTTTACCCTCATGCCCAGTGTGAAACCCGGTTTGGCCGAGGGCTCTGTGTACTGCTTGGAAAATTGCGCCCCGCTCGTTTGATTATAGGAGTCAGCTGTTGTCTCCTCGCTGGCTTGGCCTGGAAAAAGAACCTTGGGGCCTTTAGGATCCGTTCCAGACAACTTCTATAACATTTACTGCTTCATTACATGGGTTTACTGTAAAGGTCCTATATGTGTGTGTGTGTTCTGGCTGGCATGGAGCGGGCTCTCAGGCTACACGCTGGCCCAGAGGGTTCTCAGAACAGCTGACGTGACGCTTTTGTTCATTTAATACGCACATGTTGGGTTTTACTACAGGAGTCATTAGACTCTCCCCTCTGTGACCTTCTCCTTCTCTCGTTCTTTCTCCTTCTCCCCTCTTTCCTGGACGTGTGCGTCAACACCGGGTTCTGGGAAGCCAGCGGAAGATCTCTTGCGTCTCTGTGGTCGCGATGTGTGGCCGTAAGTGCCTCATTAGTGACTCGTTAATATCCTGTTAGTTGGGTTTCTCTGCCCATCTACTCAGGGGTCATCTCCCTGGAGCCTCATGGGCACATTCATTCCTCAGGATATTCAAGACGAGGACTTGCGTGCTTAGAGACCATTTGGAGATGCTAAATGGAAAATGCTTAGGGTGTTTTCTGAGGAAGCTAGGAATTGTCATGTGACACCATCTACCACATAGCGCCTAAAGTAGTCCAGGCCAGGTCAATCCGAGTGGCCGGCTTCCAGAGTTGGCCAATCCTTGGCGAAGAATGAAATTGACATCACGTTCCCATTTTCTCAAATGTATCCTGGATCCGCCAGGAAATTAATGGTGTCTAAGGTTTGGCACTGAAGCCACCAACTATAGGCTACTACTGAGTTTAGCTATGGGGTGCACTTTCGAAATGGACAGGAAGTTCACATCATGACCAAATCTTCACACCTATGTCTTATAGGTCCAAATTCCCAGATTCCGGGCTTAAAACTTTCCGAACTATGAAGAAATAACAGTTCGGCAAAGACCTCGATGTATCTGTATACACTGGACTTGACTCATCTTGTCCTGTAATACCACCTTGTACCTGAAGAGGCAGTAGTGAGTCCTTGCAGCACTGTAGAAGTGGAACATGAGAGGATGAAGAAGTAGAGCTTCTAATCTCTAGCCATTCACGTTGAAGGTTCTGCTCCCATCGCTTTGATCATTTAAGATCATCCGCTGCCGCCACCGCCGCCACTGCCACCACCGCCACCACCGCCGCCACTGCTTACTCTCGGCAGGAAACCACATTCGGTACCAAACTAACGAAGTGTGATGAAGCCAGTGAAGGGAACGCAGCAGTGGAGTGAGGTAGGTGAACTTGGGACGATTGAAGATGAGTCGAGCTGCTGCGTTCTGGACCAGTTGCAGGGCCTGATGGCCCAAGAAGGAAGACCAGCCAGGAGCGAGGTGCGGTAGTCTAGCCTAGAGACTGGACGAGCAGCTGGGTGGCCTCCTGAGAGAGAGGAAGGGTCGTATGAGCAAGTCAGGCTCGCATTATGAGCTGAGAACAATAACTGGCCATCCGGAGTCACACCAGGGCTTCCGGCATCTTCGGTCGCGGTGACCAAGGCGTTCCCGATGACGGTAGTTTCAGCCATCTTAAGCCTTGAACTGTGTCCGTACGTTTGATCATCTAGCAACATCATGACATACGAGCTATAGGCAAAATACCTTATCCCTGGATAACCTGGGTAATCTCATATGGTGTGGTTGCTGCCTGGTCAAAACCGATTTCCTAATGTGTGAGCTCCGGCAGCTGGTTTGGTGGCATATAGCCATGATTACGCCAGAGTTGATCACGACCAAGTCATTCTTGAGAATTGGTTTTGAAACACTCGGGAGAGTTTTGCTGCTTCCTTCTTAGGAGACAACAACACCAGATTAGCAAGGCATATAAATGATTAACGGCTCACCGGGGTTATACCACGCAAGCATGCGGTGCTGTGAGTAACTCCTGACCGCACGGTGCCTCACCCGTCCCGGAGTGTGACGTCTCCTTTCAGCCGTGCTCCAGTGCTTTAATTTGAAAGGCATGGCGCGTCGATGATGCCGAAAGGCATTCGCCGCAATTTAAAACTGGTGACTTCGATCACTTTGAAAAGAATTAGGATCTGGAAAGTCCTCTATATCACCACGCTGACACACATGCTGTCTCTCGTTACACTCAAAACAAACTCCCCCATCTCATAGTCCTTCAAAACACAACAGTCTGTTACCATGGTATCTCCTCTGTCTGTTTCCCAGATCACTGAGAGTAAGGTGTGTGGTGGTGGTGGTGGGGGGGGATGTGGAGAATCCCTGGCCGTTGGCCTGTTTCAAAGCATGGAGAGAGAGGCACAAAGCCATCGGGCCATTCCAGAGCTGTGAGTTAGACGGAGTGAAACAGGGCTGCAGTTTTCTCGCTGTTTTTTTTTTTTTTCCCCTAAGCAATTAATCTGTTGACTATTATTCAATTCATCTAATAAAACCATTGTGCCTTCTGCGGTTTCCTGTCTCTTTCCTCTCACTTTGTCATCCTTTTCAGAGCTCAGATGATGAGATACAGAGTGAGCTACGGAGCAACCGCCTCATTCCAGAACTCATAGAGAGAAAGAGAAAGAACACACAGTGATGGGGATCCCTGGAACCCACACGGTTTGGCCTATTCCAGAGCCGAAACTGACTCATGGGTTTTTCCTAGATCTGAGACAAAGGCGTCGAGCCATTAGCCTGTTCCAATACCTAAAGACAAACACCGAGAGACACCCACCTATATCAGCCTGTCCCGGAATCCAGAGAGAGACGTAAATCCTTCAGCCTGCTCCACGTCCCGCAGAGAGAGGTCTCCGAGAGTGACCAAGATGTTCTAAAGCCTGACAAGGGACTTCTCCGCATGCTCCGCTGCCAAAGGGACACTTCCATATCTACCAAACCTGCTGAGGAATTGATGATTCGTGCTTATTTGAGCAGAGACATAGCCCAACATGAGACGTGTCGCCCGTTCCTGTCTGAAAGAGCTTCTCAAGGGCCAATATATTCTAAAGCCCAGAAAGAGACGTTGGCTGGTTTTACTTCCTCCAGGCCCAAAAGAGGCAGGGATTTGGGAAAGGCCATTGCGCCACGGTGATGCCCGCTTGATCAGCTTTTCCTTTCGGGATTTTTAATCCAGGCCCACCCCTGGTCAGGATTATAACGGGCTGTTCCATCTCGTTAACCCACACGTTAAAGAACAAGGAACGAATAAGGGTCTAACTTCAACCTCACGTTCTGGGGTTCGATTTTTTTCTGGGTGTTCAAGTTCGAGTTACGCAAGTGCAGTAGAGGAGAAGAGCAATTCCTTCGCCAGATTTCAGGTGCTACAGAATAGACCTAGACTCTCTAGATCAAAGTCCAGAGGTAACTTCTCCCTCCACACCCCCGTTTTCTTCTTTGTTAGGATCCCATGGGAACCTCCAGAGTGGCTAGAGTCACCAGAGCCTCACCTCCACCGTGGGTCTCCTGGCCTGGTTTCTTCAGTTCCTCACCCGACATGACTACAGCGTCAACAGCGACCAGTGTCTGGCTCTGATCATAAAATCTATCTATGGGTTGGCTCCACCTGTGCAGTTACTCCATCCTGGACTAATCAGACTGGATCTAATATATGTTCTAAGCTCCTCCTCCTGTTAGTCCTGTCTTCTTCTCTTCATCCAGGATCGACCTGAGGAGGCTGGTTGTTGCCCTTGAGCCTGGTTCCTCTTATGGTTTCTTCCTTACCCAAGGGTGATTCTCCTCACCACCGTTGCCTCAGGCTTGCTCACAGGGGGCTTGGACCTGGACATCTCTTACGTCTGTACGTGGACTTATTGTAGCCTCTATGGGAACCTAGATAGTGAAACCAATCCTTCAGGCTATTGCAGGTACGAGAGAACGGTTCTAGAAAGTGACCAGAGTGGCCAGTTCCAGTAGCCTAAACCATAACCAGATCCTACTGAGTCACCAAAACCCAGAGGGAACTTTTCAAGCCTGTTCAAAGAGAATTCCACAAAGCCACACACCTACACTACGTGGCCCAAAGTTGGTGGACACCTGGTAGAACGTTTATTCGTCAATTCGGAGATGTTTGTCCTGCTTTGCTGCACTAACAGCCTCCACTCTTCTCGGAAGGCTTTATATAAGATGGTGGAGCTTTGCTGAGGCCATGTACTAATGTTGAACGATCAGTTCTGGACCACTACAACTTCTATCCCAAAGGTATTGGATGGAGCTCCATCAGTCAAAAGAACACAGCTCCACGGCTGGGAGCCTTTCTACCCCACTAGCCCACAACTGGTGGGCAGTGTGGTGATATCCTGTTCCGATGTCGGCCCCGTCCTATGGCAGCAGTTACGTTTGGACCGGCAGTGTATGTCAGGCTGTCCCAAAGCCTAAAAGAGACGCAGAGGGAACCTGCTACCCAACGAATCTAACACAACTACCCAACACAAACCACGGTTACTTGAAAATGACCTCACTGTGCAGAACTCCAGCCCTCCAGCACCAGGAGTTCCGGGAGTGAGCCGTACCATCTAAGAGGGAGCTGCTGGTGCTGTTCCAGAGCCAAAGGAAACAGGTTTCGGGCCTTTCCAGAGGCATACACTTCTCTTAGCCTGTCCAGAAGGCCTGGTGTCCCTCCACCCGTACCGCACCATCTGCAGGAACTGTGTGAGGATGTTCAAGCTGCATGGGATGGATTATCACAGGACAGCATTAGGAACCACCACAGCTCCATACCGAGACATCTGGCGTGTTGGGTTAGCAAACATGGTGGCCTGATGGTAGGGTTCCCATTTTGAATCTAACGCAACTACCCAACACAAATCACGGTTACTTGAAAATGACCTCACTGTGCAGAACTCCGGCCCTCCAGCACCAGGAGTTCCGGGAGTGAGCCGTACCATCTAAGAGGGAGCTGCTGGTGCTGTTCCAGAGCCAAAGGAAAAAGGTTATGGGCCATTCCAGAGGCATACACTTCCTTTAGCCTGTCCAGAAGGCCTGATGTCCCTCCACCCGTACCGCACCATCTGCAGGAACGGTGTGAGGGTGTTCAAGCTGCATGAGATGGATTATCACAGGAGGTTGTGTATCACAAAGATACACAACCTTGAGCCCACTGGAGAACAGAGCCACCCAAAGCCACCAGGCCTAGCAGAGCTGTGTGCATCCCTCAGTCCAGTCCTGGAGTACTTGGGATGGATGGGGGGGAGGGTGGGAGACTAAGGTGGGAAATAAGCTTCACTGCTTGCAGGGGATCTTCAAGGAATGCTGGGAAACCTTGCTCTGCAGGTGTGTGTGCCTGAGCCTCGCCTAGGGACGTCTGACTTCACTGTATGTGAACGGAGGCTTCCAGATGCTGCAGTCATTCATTCCATCTCTCGCTCCCCCTCGTTCTCGCTGTCTCTCATGGCTCACGGATGGAAAGCCTCATTGTTTTGTTTCATCGCTGGCGCTCGACGTAGCCAAGAAAACACACACACGGCGTGTTTAATCTGCTCCCACAGTTCGGTGGTAGTTATTCACTGGTTGTCAAGAGCGACCCAACTGACCCAATTCGTAAATCAAAGTTTGCTTTGTCGTTTACTGTGTCGATTCTGTTGCGGGTTGACAGATTAGGCTGGTAAACAATACGGTATTGTTCCAGTGGCGTTAAATTCAATCCTAGATGTTAACAAAGTGGTTCCAAGTGGTTGATGTGCTTGTTTGAGGAGTAGCTGACCAATTTCTGCACAGTAGTGGTGATAAGAACCAGCGCTCGACGTCTGCAGCCCAAATATAGCCACCAGTGAGGTAAATCTGTAAACACACCCATCCTGAAAAGAAGAGCTGCACCCAGAAGGAAACAACCAACAGGAATAGAACTTGGTGGGTGGGTTGGACGTGGTGAGACATGCAACCCATTCAAGGTTCACGCTTGGCCGGGCATGTGAGGTAAGCAAGGACGAGCCTTATCGCTGTACCTGACTGACCAGTGGTGTCCTCCATGAGTGTTGGCATTGGGAGACGGCTGCACCACGCAGGACTACTTGCACGCAGACCGTTAATCAGACTGCCATTGACGCCACGTCAGCGTCACCCAACACTGCAATGGTTGGGTCATGGGCCAGACTGTCATGGAGGGACTCGGAATGGCGTTGGGTCATCTTCAGTGACGAGTCCCGCTTTAGTCTTGGTGGAGACGCCCAACGAATCCGTGTGTGGAGGCACCGTGGTCAGCACCAAGATGGACGGTTTGTCGTCACACGTCCAGAAGGCCCGGTGTCCCTCCACCTCCACCCCTACCGCACCATCTGCAGGAACTGTGTGAGGATGTTCAAGCTGCATGGGATGGATTATCACAGGACACCATTAGGAACCGCTACAGCTCCATACCGAGACGTCTGGCGTGTTGGGTTAGCGAACACGGCGGCCTGATGGCAGGGTTCCCATTTTGGCTGGCTACTCTCTCTCTGTCTCTCTCTCTCCATTTCTCTCTCTCTCTCTCTCTCTCTCTCTCTCTCTCCTCTCTCGCTCTCTGTCTCTCTCTCTCTCTGTCTGTCTCTCCCTTCTCTCTCTCTCTCCTCTCTCTCTCTCTCTGTCTCTCTCTCTCTGTCTGTCTCTCCCTTCTCTCTCTCTCTCTCTCTCTCTCTCTCCCTCCCCTCTCTCTCTCTTTCTCTCTCTCTCTCTCTCTCTTTCTCTCTGTCTCTCCCTTCTCTCTCTTTCTCTCTCTCTGCTCCATCTAGGAGCACAGTAAGGTCAGGAAGGTCTGAGCCCTATCCAGTGTCACTAAGCTAACACTATTTGATATGACCCCCTAGGACACTCGGCCCAAACCACACAGCTATCCCAGGCTAGGGTTATGTACATGTTTATAGTCACCTAAAGCCTTATGACATTTCACAGCCAGAATTTGATTTGGGCTAACAGCAGGTGTTATACGTGTGAGAGATCTGAGCAGCGATTTTTCCAAAAGCTCCATGCAGCATTTCCGAAAGAGCCAAATCATCAGTCTTTACTGTATACACTCATCATCAAAACAGTGACCTTCCTTCCTAGAGGGAGGTGTGGGGTTATGGTGGTGTTGGGAAGGAGGATAAAGGTGACCAGGATCAATAACTGATGATGAATTTAGACTGATATGATCAATATTTATTGAGCTACACATACAGAAGTCTGTCTCTCAGTATGGCGTCGGGCCGCCATGTTTGCTAACCCAACACGCCAGACGTCTCGGTATGGAGCTGTAGAGGTTCCTAATGGTGTCCTGTGATAATCCATCCCATGCAGCTTGAACATCCTCACACAGTTCCTGCAGATGGTGCGGTAGGGGTGGAGGTGGAGGGACACCAGGCCTTCTGGACGTGTGACAACAACCCGTTCATCTTGGTGCTGACCACGGTGCCTCCACACACGGATTCGTTGGGCGTCTCCACCAAGACTAAAGCAGGACTCGTCACTGAAGATGACCCGCTGCCATTCTGAGTCTCTCCATGACAGTCTGGTACGACACCACTGCAGTCTTTGGTGACGGTGACGTGGTGTTAAGGAGTCCTGCATGGTGCAGCCGTCTGCCAATGGTGCTGCACTAACAGGACGACACGAGAGCTACAGAGAAACAGGGACCTGCTAGACCCAACAATACTGTCCCACCAGCTTAACCGCACCAAGTTTCCATTCCTGAGATAGAGGAGAACATCCAGCTCCACTGTGGCCTCAGATCTGAGAACATCCACAGGTGTTGCTGTCCACCCCTCCATTGTGAAGACACCTCAACGCTATGGAGGTCTGAAAGGAGGTGTAGCTGTTCAAGAAGCTCCTCCCTGAGAAAAGGAAAGTCCAGAAGCTGCTGGTGTTCTCAGAACAATGGACTGACCACCCCAGAGTCCAGAACCTCAACACCCCTGAAAGTATGTGACCCCAACCCCTCGATTTGGGAGCTCCCTCTGCTTCAGGCTGAGCCGTTATTCCACCGGAGTAAGCCGGTTTCAGATTGGACTTCTCTCTCCGCCTCTGGATACAGCAGGGAAAGCGCACGAGGCCTGGGATAGCGAACCGGCGCTGGCTCGGGGCGCTGAAAGGATTTTTTAAAATCCGCTGCTGTTGGCTGCACCATCCATCACTCACAGTTCAGAACCGCCGCTGAGCGTCTTACTGAGCCCTTGGAAACGTTAACCGACTGCTTCAGCCCCTGGATAAGGCCGGCTAGCTGTTGAGGGCCACTTCAACACAGGATAATCCCTCTTTCTGACAGAGCGCTGCTTTTTAAGGCCCTTGTAAAGCCCGAGGATATGCACGGGAGATGTGTCGTTATGAGAGATCGCTGCCTGCTGTTCCTTGATTGCTTTTTAAAGGAATGATAGAGCGGAGAAACTGAAGAAACTGAAGCACCAGAAGAAACTGATCTGGTGCTTCAGGACTGCTTTGACACTACAGATTGGGAGGTGTTCAGAACTGCTGCTGTAGGAGAGGACTGTACTGTTGACTTAGAGGACTATGCCTCTGGAGTAACCAGCTACATCAGCACCTGCATAGAAACCATTGTTCCAACAAAGCGCTGCAGAACCTATCCCAACCAGAAACCCTGGATAAACTGTGATGTTCGGTCCATGCTACGTGCTCGCTCCACTGCTTTTCTCTCAGGCAACGCTGAAGACTACAAAAGGGCCAGATACGACCTGCGTAGATCTATCAGACAGGCCAAGAGACAGTACAGGGTGAAGCTGGAGGGATGCTACACCTCTGCGGACTCCAGGCGCATGTGGCAAGGACTGAGACACATCACAGACTATCAACAGAGAAGCAGAGAGGTCACTACCAGCCACACTACACTACCAGACCAGCTAAATGAGTTCTATGCACGATTTGAGGCCCTCAACCCCGACAGACAGAGAGGGGTTATGGCCGAGGGGAGCACGCAGAACTCATCGCTCGCTGTGACATTGGTGGAGGTCTGCAAGAGAATAAACCCACGGAAGGCCGCCGGCCCAGACAATATCCCCCGGCGGGCACTCAAGGTTTGCTCTTCAGAGCTGGCTGGTGTGTTTGTGGACATATTAAACCTGTCCCTTGCACAATCTTCTGTGCCATCTTGCTTCAAGACCACCACCATCGTCCCCCTCCCTAAGAAAAGTGTCGTGACCTGCCTGAATGACTATCGCCCTGTTGCACTCACCCCAATTGTGATGAAGTGCTTCGAGAGGATAGTCATGAGTCACATCCAGGAGACCATTCCCGACACTCTAGATCCGCTACAGTTTGCGTACCGCCAGAACCGTTCCACTGACGACGCAGTCAACACTGCCATTCACACAGCCCTCACACACCTGGAGGGCAAGGACACATATGTGAGAATGCTGTTTATCGACTACAAGATCAGCGGTCAACACGGTCATTCCCACCAAACTGGCAGGAACAGCTCCTCACCCTCGGACGTGACACCCACCCTCTGCCAACTGGGTGCTGAACTTCCTGACCGACAGACCCCATGTCAGTCAGAATTGGCAGCCGCACATCCCAGCACAAGAACTGTTAGCACTGGGACCCCCCAGGGCTGTGTGCTGAGCCCCCTCCTGTACACACTCTTCACGTATGACTGCGTGGCCTCCCAGAGCAACACCAGTATCATCAAGTTTGCTGATGATACTACAGTCATCGGACTGATCACTGGTGGGGATGAGACAGCGTACAGGAGGGAGGTGGTCTGAGCTGGTGGACTGGTGTGACCACAACAATCTCTCCTTGAATACAGACAAGACCAAAGGAAATGATTGTTGATCCAAGGAGGAGGGAGGCGGGAGCTACACACACCCCTGTTCATAGGTGGGACAGAGGTGGAGAGGGTGAAAAACCTTCAAATTCCTCGGCGTTCACATCAGCGAGGATCTAACCTGGTCACACAACACGCACTACATTGTCCGGAAGTCCCAGCAGCGGTTGTACTTTCTGAGAAGGCTGAGGAAATTTGGCATGTCAGCCCAAATTCTCAGCAACTTCTACAGAAGTACAATCGAGAGCGTCCTTACCAGCTCCATCACAGTCTGGTACGGAAACTGCACCGCTCAGGATAGGAAGGCTCTCCAGCGAGTGATCAAGACTGCACAGTTAATTTCCGGAGCAGCCTTCCCCTCACTGCAGGACATCTACAGGACCAGGGTCATCAGGAGGGCCCACAGCATCATCAGGGACAGTACACACCCCCAACACAGCCTCTTCACGCTCCTACCGTCGGGCCGACGCTACAGGAGTGTGAAGTCCAGAACAGCCAGGCTGACAGACAGTTTTTTTAACATCCATCAGGCTTGTGAACACCTCCTCCCCCCTTCCACTCTGAAAACTGGCCTGAACTCTGAATCTGACGTGTGACTCCATTACTATGAGCCCAATACACATTCTGCTGAAACTGTTATACTTTTATACCATACTGTTTACTTCTGTACTTGCACAGCGCACTTTACACATGCATATGCACCGTACTTGCATCCATACAGTACTGTACTCTCCCTTCCTTTACTTAGTGTTTTTCTTTACTTAGTGTACATATATATATATTATTTTTCTCTCTCCTTTTATATTGATATTTATTTTTTAAAACTGTCGGGAATGGAGGAACTGCAAAGTAAGAATTTCATTGTACAATGTAACTGCTTGTTATGCTGTGCATATGACAATAAAACTCTTGAATCTTGAATCTTGAGAGTGTACGCCATTTTCCCTACGTCCCAAAAGCTGCCATGAGCCGGGATATGCCTGGCACCCAACGTTTGTTTGATCGGAGGCTAATGTAATGTAGGACCTATCCTAGGAAACCAACCACGTACCAACCATGTACCTCAACGACTTGCTTATGAGGGTGGCTGGCATAGTTTGTCCATTTTGTCCAACTGTTAGCTACATTAGCCTACATTAGCCAGTCCTCTGTCCGGCGCAGTACCTGGACAGACCCCTGTTAGTCCTCTTTTTGGGGTATACTCTTTAGAATGTTCACTTGCCTTGCGTTTCATTGGTTTACCAAGGTCATGTGACATCATGACTTGCCTACCAGCCAACCGCAGGTGGCCAATCAGGTGAGTAAAGCAACCTGTGTGTTATATAGTTTGGGTTATGATCTTAATTCTGTTCTAGTGTATTGTCCCCGATCCCCCCACAACCCCTTCATGATGTCCTCCTTCTGGGGGTGGGATGCCCTCCGTTTTGGGGTCATGAAATGAGCCCACCTACCCTCGCACCAGTTCAAGACTTTAGAAACCCTACACGTTGGACGTCAAACCAAGTCCGGGGTCTACGTGGAGTGTTTTCTCATCACCCTGTTCCTTAAACGAGGCCGTGCGGAGATGACGGATGCCGAAACAGATCCGTGTGAAATGCATCAGCCACCGTGCGATGCCGAAAGGCATGATGTCATACGGTAAAAATGCCCCCCCATCCAATATTTCATCACTCGTAATGCAGGGCTAAAGCCTCTGTAACTGGCGTCCCCTGACGACAGGTCCCGCTGACCTGCCAAGCATGTGGTCCCGCAGCCCCGTCACTCGAACACACATAAATAACCGCAGGCCTCAATCCGCAGCATCCATCCACCAAACAGGTGCGCACACATGAGCCAACCTGGCCAGCCTTTGACAACGGGACAGTGAGGGATGGGGGGCCATTTTTACCGTACGACATCATGCCTATTGTCTTAGGATTGAAGCTTGCGGTTATTTATGCGTGTTTGAGTGACGGGGCTGCGCGACCACGTGCTTGGCAGGTCAGCGGGACGTGTCGTCAGGGGAGGCCGGTACCGAGGCTTTAGCCCTGCATTACGCGTGATGAATTACTGGATGGAGATTAGACTCCCGTGAAGGAGTCCACGTTTGAAAAGCCTGGCTGTGTCGATGGCGTTTGGAGCGAGTAAGTGAGTGAGTGAGTGAGTGGTGAGAGATTTTGTACGTGAGCATTAAAGAATGAGGCATGAGGTAACGACGTGTGAGCGTCTCTCTCCATTCACTCCGTTCACTATTCATTCCAGTCACTACAGCCCCTAATAGACTTGCCTATGTCTCGACACGGTACGGCCTGCCAGAGGTGAGCTCAAGTTTGGGCCATATACAACGCTAATTTCTGCTAGAGGCATGCTAAGTGTGCTAAGCTAACGCTTTTTTGAAGTTGGTAATACTGGTAGTAACTCCAGGCTCCTGCAGATGGCGCTGCTGTACGAGGAGGATGGGGCTAGAAATACCGGCGGGGTGTGAGTGACGGGATCCATAGATTGGGAAGAGGTGCTACAGTGCAGGGAATGTCTCGCTCCATGTGTGGAAAACGCTCCAGAGCAGATGTTAATGATTGGCTAAAAGGCGTGACTGCATGTGGGTGTGGTCAAAGACCATAGTGTGAAGGAAGTAGCTGAATCTGCAGGTGTGTGGAAGCGTACGGTCATACGGGGTCTACCAGCAGTGGATAAAATCCCAGTCTACAGGGAATTCCCCTTGGAATTGTGCCAGGGAAGGCGTCCACCAAATCTGGCCCGACTCACCAATTCTTTAATGGATGTGGCCGGCATCCAGAAACTTGTCTAGTCATGCCGTCCAGTCCATGGTCAAAAATTTGTCGTGAGCTGGAGGGTAGGGCACCAGCCTTGTGACCAGACCAGAGGGGAGGGAGACTGATGTGCCCTTGAGCAAGGCACCCAACCCCCAACTGCTTCTCTGTGGATAGGGGCACCTACTGCTCTGGGCAAGCATGCTTACTGGCCCCTAGCGTGCATTCACTAGCATGTGTGTGTGCGGGTGCTTCACAAAGGACAAATTCTTCGGTGTGCAAGCACAACTGAGAAAATGAAGGGCCCTAGGAACATGCCCCTGTCACCGCAACCTGCCTCAACACACTCAGAGGAGAACACTAACTGCCAGTTACCTCAGCTAACAGCAAGGCTGGCCTGACATGGGCACCATGCTTACATAGTACGGTACCATCTTTGAATAGCTTCAGATGCTGATTGGCTACATCTGGGCCCAGGTCCAAACTGGGCGGGCTCTTTAACAGAGACTGACCTGTGCTTGGGTCAGGCTATTCTTAGAACCCATCTGATCCCCCAGCTCTGTCCCGGCTGCTCTGTGTACACACACTCTCTCAAATAAAGGATGATGAAGTGTTTCCTCCCTGAGGGTTACTTAACAGGGGTTTTCCTGTCTCCCTGACCACGGCTCAGAACTGGGGCACAACAAACCCACAGCTGATGGGCCTCACAGGAAAGAAACACCCCATAACTCTCAACCTCATCCCCCCGAAACTGTCCCCGAATATGGCAGAGCCGAGGGCGTCTACTGGACGTTTGGACAGGCACATCTGGGTAGTGTCATCTCAGCAGCGGGGGATGATGGACGATAAGGCTAAGGCTGCGTTCAGGTCGCACGCTGTATTTTCTTGAAGCAGCCTTGAATTCTTCGCCCAAGCGGATCAGATGTACAGAGCTCTGTTTTGGAGGGCCCAGATCATGGAAAACCAAACTGAGCTGAGCTGGCCAAGCCATTTCTTTTTTCAGCAAGGTAAAACCAGATAGGATCTAATGGGATATTTTTACATTTCACATATTTTGGCCCATGTAAAATTTCGATTTTGATTGACACTGCCTGGGATTGATACCACTGAGTAAGCGCGTCCTTGATAGACAGCAGCTTGGGTTTCAAATATGGCGGCTACTCGCTGAGAAGAGCTGAGCCAACTACTCTGCCAACTACTGAGTTCTGTTTTCTGGACGGTGGATAAAAGAACACCTGCACCCAGAAGGAACCACCTGACAGGAAGGAAACTTGGTGGGTAGGTTTGACATGGTGAGACATGCGAATGATTCAAGTGTCATGTCATTGCTTGTGACATAAGCGAGGACAGACCTCCAAGAGTCCTCCTGTTAGAGCTGTTACAGCAACTGTCCTTAACACCACGTCACCGTCACCAAAGACTGCAGTGGTGTCGTACCAGACTGTCATGGAGTGATCCCGAATGGCAGCGGGTCATCTTCAGTGACGAGTCTCGCTTTAGTCTTGGTGGAGACGCCCAACGAATCCGTGTGTGGAGGCACCGTGGTCAGCACCAAGATGGACGGTTTGTCCAGACAGTTCGTCCAGAAGGTCTGGTGTCCCTCCACCTCCACCCCTACCGCACCATCTCCAGGAACTGTGTGAGGATATTCAAGCCGCATGGGATGGATTACGCAGCTGGGACTGGATTGGGCATGGACCGGACAAGGTTCTGGACGTAGACCACATCAGTGTTCAGACACTCTTACATCAAAGAATCTGTCAGTGGGTCCAGATTGGGTGGATGCCTTCCCTGGCACCATTCTGAAGAGAAGTCCCTGTATCCACTGGGATTTTAGCCACCGCTGGTAGACCTGTATGACCGTACGCTTCCATACACCTGCAGATTCAGCTACTTCCTTCACACTATGGTCTTGGGCCACGCCCACATGCTCAGTCACTCTTTTTAACCAATCATTACCATCTGCTTCTGAGCGTTTTCCACACATGAAACCAGACATTCCCTGCACTGTAGCACCTCTTCCCAATCTCTGGATCCCGTCACTCACACCCCGCAGGTATTTATAGCCCTATCATCCAAATATAATTGTTAGCTGATAGGCTTAGCAGTTAGCATTCTCCTCCAAGTGTGTTGAGGTGTCCAACAACCCTGTGTTAAAGCTTGTGATGGTGCCTCTTGTGACTGGGCTTCATCTTCCCCTTCCACATGTGAGCAAGGCGGAGAACTAGTCAGCGGGTGGCGCTGGCCGTGACTGACCTCGCACTTAAAGTCCTCAAAATACTGGAGAGCAAAGTGAGCCAACAGATGCAACCTCAAACAACTCAAGCCTCAGCTTTGCCCAGATAGCTAAGATCTGGATATATACTTATAGGAACCAATTCATGACCCTAATGTTTAATAGCAGAAGAGGATGCAGTCGTAATCACGAACAAGCCATTCAGAAGCCTGAAGACCTGAACAGAAGGCCATCTTGATCCTCGACACTTCTGAGCTAAGTAACAGAACACAAGACCTGCTGTAACCTGGTGCTACCAGTAGGAGGTAGTGTAGCGCCGGTTGAGTGAACTCTATTCAGTCCATAGAGGCATTAGCAAAAACACAACACAAGTTTTTTCTTCTTTTTTCCCAGTATTTTTCTGCTGAACACTAAAATGCCCTGAAACCTCATAAACTACTCCATGCAGCACACGGGTACGTAGTTTTAGCTTGATGCTGAATCGTACATGAAGCAGATGTTTATTATCTTGGTAATGTGGACATGCTGAACCAGAAAACAGGGCTGTATCTTCATTGAACACTGTTTTTGCTCCAGGACAATCAATTCTGTTATATCTATGGGTGATGGTTTTTAAAATGTGCTGTATGTACTATATACTATATACAATATTGAGGACAGTAAACACTATAGTCATGAGTTAAGGTCCCAGTTTACCATTTGCCTACTACTTACTATACCGAGGCCATGAGGTTCTACAGTGAGGTGCCATTTTACTATATTGAACCCAAAACTGATTACACTGAGGCCACAAGTTATTATACTGAGGCCACATCTTACTATACTGGGTTATATTGAGGCCACAACTTACTTTTTTGAGGCCACAAGTTACTATACTGAGGCTACAACTTACTATATTGAGGCCACCACCTACTATACTGAGGCCATAACTTACTATACTCAGCTCATCATTTACTATACTGAGGCTACAACTAACTATACAGAGCCCACTACTTACTATACAGAGCCCACAACTTACTATACTGAGCCCACAACTTACCATACTGAGGCCACAATTTACTATACTGAGCCCACTACTTACTATACTGAGGCCACAACCTACTATACTGAGCCCACAACTTAGTATACTGAGCCCACAACTTGCTATACTGAGGCCAAAACTTACTATACGGAGGCCACAACTTACTATATTGAGGTCACAGCTTACTATACTGAGGCCACAACTTACTATACCGAGGCCACAACTTACTATACCGAGGCCACAACTTACTATACTGAGCCCACAACTTACTATACCGAGCCCACTACTTACTATACTGAGGCCACAACCTACTATACTGAGCCCACTACTTACTATACTGAGGCCATAACTTACTATACTGAGCCCACTACTTACTATACTGAGGCCACAACTTATTATACTGAGGCCACAACTTACTATACCGAGGTCACAGCTTACTATACTGAGGCCACAACTTACTATACAGAGGCCACAACTTATTATACTGAGGCCACAACTTACTATTCTGAGCCCACAACTTACTATACTGAGGCCACTACTTATTATACTGAGCCCACAACCTACTATACTGAGGTCACAACTTACTATACCGAGGCCACAATTTACTATATTGAGGCCACTACTTACTCTACTGAGCCCACAACGTACTATACTGAGGCCACAACTTACTATACTGAGGTCACAAGTTACTATACTGGGTCCACAATTTACTATATTTAGGCCAAAATCTACTATACTGCAGCCACAACTTACTATACTCAGCTCACAACTTACTATACTGAGGCCACAACTTACTATACTGAGCCCACTACTTACTATACTGAGCCATCTACTTACTATACTGAGCCCACTACTTACTATACTGAGCCCACTACTTACAATACTGAGGCCACTACTTACTATACTGAGGTCACAAGTTACTATATTGAGACCAAAATTTACTATACTGCGGCCTCAACACACTATACTGAGGCCACAACTTACTATACCGAGGCCACAACTTACTATACCGAGGCCACAACTTACTATACCGAGG
This sequence comes from Prochilodus magdalenae, assembly GCA_024036415.1. Taxonomy (NCBI): domain Eukaryota; kingdom Metazoa; phylum Chordata; class Actinopteri; order Characiformes; family Prochilodontidae; genus Prochilodus; species Prochilodus magdalenae. The sequence continues at coordinate 36,463 of JAMWET010001237.1, read as the reverse complement.
CCACAGCTTACTATACCGTGGCCACAGCTTACTATACCGAGGCCACAGCTTACTATACCGTGGCCACAGCTTACTATACCGAGGCCACAGCTTACTATACTGAGCCCGCAACTAACTATACAGAGCCCACAACTTACTATACCGTGGCCACAACTTACTATACCGAGGCCACAGCTTACCATACTGAGGCCACAACTTACTATACTGAGACCACTACTTGCTATACTGAGGCCACAACCTACTATACTGAGCCCACTACTTACTATACTGAGGCCACAACCTACTATACTGAGCCCACTACTTACTATACCGAGCCCACAACCTACTATACCGAGCCCACAGCCTACTATACTGAGCCCACTACTTACTATACTGAGCCCACTACTTACTATTTTGAGGCCACAACTTACTATACTGAGGTCACAGTTTATTACATTGAGGCCATTTACTTTATTGAGGCTACTGGTTACTATATTGAGGTTACAGTTTGCTTTCGAGGCCCCGAAAAGCACTCTAATAAATATCTGGAAGGTTCGTTAGCCTTATCTGAGACAAAAATATGACAAACCAAAAAAAGCCGCTATAAAAATAGCAACAGGAGCCGTTTCGTTTCTGAGGGAATGACTTACTGAAGTGGGTCAACGGTGATTGACTGACCTCTCCTGGCGGTCCCCCTCTTAAAGGACAGGACGCTAAGGCTTCCAGCGCGTCACAAGACCCTCCGCAGTCAGCAGAATTAGGTCACGCAGCCCTCGACGGGCCCAGGTGTATCTCAGCACGCGGGGCTGCTCGGGAGCGGGCGTATATTTAAGTCGCGGGTGAGCGATGCCGAGCGGAGCCGAGATAAATCAGCAGCTTCTGGCAGAGAGAAAGCCGTGCGCTCGGTAATTTGGGCTCATAAATTAGGGCCATGAATCTATTCGGGCCTACTCGTCCGCGGAGCAAGGGGAAAGGGGATTCCTGAGAGCTGGAGTCGTCCTGGCGATTAGAGCGTTCTCTCTCTCTGCCCTCCTGGTGCTGCTGAGAACCTTCAACCGCTTGGCTAAAGAAGGCAGTGGCTTTAAATCAACAGGACAGATGAGGCATCTGGCTGCCTCCGTCTCACCTTGTCTTTCCGTCTCTGGCCTGTACGTGTAATGTCTTCGCCATGTAGGTGATAGATCAGCGAAGCCTTGCATATCTCATGTATATCTCGTCCCCGGGGACACGCTCCCAGCATTAACAAGCTTAAAGCTGTCTCGGGTTTGAGCGACTGCTGGAGCCGAGGGTTGGCGCTTTGGTCCAATGATTACATGACGTGAAGAAAACAACCATTTAAATGTTACGCCGTCAGAGAGGACAAGGTCGGGCCTTTGTTTACGTGGAGATAAACTGCAGGTCTACGTCCAGCTCTCTGCTTGAGCCTGTCAGACATAACGTCTCAATTATTTTAGGGATGTTGACGAATGGCACTTCGAGGTGGGCTTCCAGCCACAGCTTGGTCCTTAGGACGTAAACAAAGTCGTTGAGAATGTTTTGATGGGGGGATGCACCGTTGCGGGGAGACTCACAGAGTTGCAGTGATAGGAACCAGACCTCGGAAGACACAACGCAGATACGTTGTTTGTTTTAAGCTCATCATCAAAAGACCCCCAGAAGGAGGTGTGGGAGGGCGGTGGTGTTGGGAAGGAAGGTAAAGGGTACCAGGATCAATAACTGATGATAAATTTAGACTGATATGATCAATATTTATTGAGCTACACATACAGAAGTCTGTCTCTCAGTATGGTGGAGTCGGGCCGCCGTGTTTGCTAACCCGCCAGACGTGGTCCCGTATACCAGATAGCTTCTTTTTGGGTCATTCCTTTGATGTCCTCTAGGGGTCACCAGCAGAAGCGGTTCTTTCTCTACTCGTAAAGGGAAGTAGGGTAGTACTTCCTGGGTAACAGCTGGGCGTGTCGTTTGGTTATGTGCTTAGACGTGAGTACTTTTGCAAATGCTTGTGTTTCGTTTCTGTAGTTTGTGTTTGAGTTTCATGTGGACTACACTGATAAGCTGAATCAATACTACATGCTAATGTAATAACATGCTATATGCTATGCTGTGCTATGCTAAGATATGCTGTGCTTTGCTATGCCATGCTATGCTATACTGTGCTATGCTGTGCTATGCCATGCTATACTGTGCTAAGATATGCTGTGCTATACTGTGCTGTGATGTGCTGGGCTGTGCTGTGCTGGGCTGTGCTATGCTGGGCTGTGCTATGCTGGGCTGTGCTATGCTGGGCTGTGCTATGCTGGGCTGTGCTATGCTGGGCTGTGCTATACTATGCTGTGCTGTGGTCTGCTATACTGTGCTAAAATATGCTGTGCAATGCTCAGATATGCTGTGCTATACTGTGCTATGCTATGCTGTGCTATGCTGTGCTATACTGTGCTATGCTATGCTGTGCTATGCTATGCTGTGCTATGTTGTGCTATGATATACTGTGCTATGCTATGCTGTGCTGTGCTATGCTATGCTGTGCTATACTGTGCTATACTGTGCTATGCTAAGTTAATTTACAATACGTTAAGATATGCTGAACTCAAATAATCTAAGAAACTATAATGTGCTATGCTGTGCTATGCTAAGATATCCTGTTTCATGCTATACTGTGCTATGCTATACTGTGCTGTGCTATGCTAAGTTAATTTACGATACGTTAAGATATGCTGAACTCAAATAATCTAAGAAACTGAAATAAGATAAGCTAATATGTTGTTTGTGTTTGCCCCAGTGCTAGGCAAACATGCTAGGCCAGGCTTGCCTGTTTGTTTGTATACACAAGGGGTTTTTGTAATACATCAAAAGTGGGTTTGCTGGGAGTTTATTAAAATTTAAAACTTAAGCTGATGTGAGATGAATCTTCTCAGCTGAGAATACCTGAGGAACTAAAAGACTCTCGGTTTTGAACCGAGTTGGACCCGCCTTGGGCTATAAGGTGGCGTGTGTGTATGTAAATATCAGTGTTGGGTTTGTTATTGTTGTTTGTTCTTGTTTTTTGTGATCTTGGGTCCGTTGGGTTGCTTTTTTGAGTAAATTTTAGAAGACTAGAAAATTTAGGTAGACCCCCCCCCTTAGAATAATGGACACACCAGCATGATCCACCATCCACATACTACCTGCTCTGTGGTGGTCCTGTGGGGGTCCTGACCATTGAAGATCAGGGTAATAAGGTATACAAAGAAACAGATGAGCTGAAACCGTAGATCTACAACTGTGGTAGAAGTTGGAGTTCTGTGGTGTAATGCTTAGCGGGACCTTCCAGTGGATAACACCACTACCTGCCAGTAAGCTACCATCACATGTGGGAGACTGGGGTTCAATTCCCGGCTTGGGTGACTATGCTGGGCACCAATAGGAGGACTTGGGCAAGACTCCTAACACTAAGTTGGCCTACCTGTAATGGTGCTCATGCTCATTGTGGGTATTAGCTCGTGTTGCCTGTTAGCTACATTAGCCTCGTAGCTCCGGTGGAATAATAGCTTTGGGAAAAGGAGAAAACCGTAATCTTGTTGCCCTATTATTCCTCCGAACCACATGACGGATTAGGCACGAGGAAAAACCAGGCCACGATCCTTCATCACGGCAATGGCGGGACAGTTCGCCTAGTAAATCAAAGGAGTTTGTTATTATGGTGTCATCGCTGACGAGTTCGGTGTTCTTGTTGGAAAGCCGTCAATAAAGCGGGCCCATCTACTGCGCCGATTCTTGGCCGAAGCTTTGACCTCCTACACGTTGAACGTTTGAAACGTTGGAAAGGGAGTGTTCGCTTATCGGCTCATGGCTTGTAGTCTGCTGGCCTCGGTTCTATTGGCAGGCTGGGGCTGAAACAGTGAGTACTCGCTCACTTGGCTTTCCGTTTTCTGAACGCAGGTCCAGGTTTTGGAGTGAGCTGTAGAGCTGTTTACGAAGTAGGCCATCAGGGTGTACGTGAACATCTTCTGGCTCTGGTGTTGGCCTTAGCAGCCAACTGTTTGCGGAGATATTGCATCACCTTTTACTCCATTCATTACGGGTCAGTTTCTGACTGCAACTCGGCTGTTGGGTGGTGTACCAGTCTTGCTGGCGTGGTAGTTGGTACGGCTCACAGTAGCAGTTGACCACCACCCAAAGAAACTGACTACTGGTGGAGAGCTTGAGGATAGCCACCACATACTGTCCATGTCCAGGTCGGGATAGGATAGGATGGGATGCTCTATCCGAGCCATTCGTTTATCTTCCAAGCTTCTTGTCCCTCTGGGTTGCGGGTAGTGCTGTAGCTTATCTCAGCACTCACTGGGTGAAGGAGAGAAGACAGAAAACGCCCTGGACAGGCCACCAGTCCATCACCCAGAGGGCAAGTTAGCATCTCCACTTCTCCCTTCCAGTCTCTGGAATGTAAAAGGCAGCCAGAAAGAAGCCAGATGGCACACGGGGAGAACATGCCAATTCCATACAGAGTGGACCTCGGGTGCCCCAGCCAGGAATCGAACCGAGGGCCTTCTTACTGTGAGGCGTCGGCGCTGCCCACCGCACCACTGGACCAGCCGGATTTGGACAAACTGTGATGAGCTCTAGTACAGGCTAGCATCAATCTGCATACGGTTCAGATCTGATCCTCCTCATTCAGAAAGTCAGCAGAGTCACAGGAACATATTTCTGAACTAAAAGGGGCGGGGCTTATGATGATCGGTCTGAACTGGAGCCTGATATAATTACAGTATATAGCACCGGGCAGCAGCGCGTATATATGCTAAACATTAGCGCTTATAGCTTATAGTCTTTTTAATCTCACTTCTAACAGCTTCTTCAGTAGGAGGACCCTTCGTCTTTCATCTCTCATAAATAATGACCTGCTAAATTAAACCAGATTAGTCCATATTTAAATTATTTATAGATAAAGAGAAGAATGGTAGATCTGAAACCGTTTATTATATTTCCTGCGCTAAAATCATTATCTCTCGTTTATCGGCAGGCGTATTAAGTGACTGTGCTGATCCTTAAATAAAGATAATCTCAGCTGTAGAGGAATAAATAAACATATCTGTAATTTAGGGTCTAAAATAACAGAACTATGATAAAACAAACGTCTCCGCTCCGTTTCTCCTTCACCGCAAACAGCCATTACGTCTAAACCGAAAGCCAGCTCCCTCGTTTGGAGCAGTGTTGGATGTCTGACTAACTGAAGAGCAGAATTCGGTTTCATTTGTTCAGATTCTCTTCTTCAGAAGCTCCTCCTCTTTCTCTGAGACATCATTCCCCCCCGTGTTTCTCAGCTTCACAGCTTCAGCTTCCTTCAGTGGTAAACCGCCAGCGCACACCGTCACGTGGGTTTAATTTTTTTGCAAGCATGCGTCACAGCCCAGCTAGACCTTACATATATATTTATTATTCCCCTTTAATATTTAATAACATGTCTTTTTACATGTGCATTTTTGTAAGCTTTAGTCTGTTTTACGAAGAAAAAAAAAGGTCACTGTTGTCAGTCGACTTGAAGAGTCTCAGTCGACTTAAAGGGTCGCTGACTGACTATTCGAGTCTTCGACTTCTAGAGGGCAGCCCTACCGGGAACTATAGCATGCTTTACACGGTTTTACACGGTTAATCCCAAAAAATAAACCAACAAATCTCTAGACATCTCGCGCTATATTACACCATATTTACAACCTTTACACCAAATTTACAACTTTCACACCAAATTTACAACTTGTACATCACATATACAATGTTTTACACCATATTTACAACTTTTACATCACATTTACAACGTTTTACACCATATTTACAACTTTTACACCACATGTACAACTTTTACACCATATTTACAACTTTTTACACCATATTTACAACTTTTTACACCATATTTACAACTTTTTACACCACATTTACAACTTTTTACACCATATTTACAACTTTTTACACCATATTTACAACTTTTTACACCACATTTACAACTTTTTACACCATATTTACAACTTTTACACAACATTTACATCTTTTTACACCACATTTACAACTTTTACACCACATTTACAACTTTTACACCATATTTACAACTTTAACATCACATTTACAACGTTTTACACCATATTGACAACTTTTACACCACATGTACAACTTTTACACCATATTTACAACTTTTACACAACATTTACAACTTTTTACACAACATTTACAACCTTTTACACCATATTTACAATGTTTAACTGGCCTCTGAACACAGAGCATAAATTTGACTAACCTCTTCCCAGCAGCACTCGCAGCAGACCGGAAAGGCCTAGTCTGATGCAATGCACCAAGCGGAAGCCCCGCCCCCAAGAGGGAAAGCGTATAGGAAATCAAAGCTTATTTTATTAAAAAAATAGGAAATAAATACATTTTACCAATCCCTGTTACCGAAATCAAAATGAAAGGGACAACAAACAAAAAAATTGAAGATTTTAAGTGAAGAACAATAAAAACACAAATAACACTGTTACACTAGTGTGACCCCCGGGGTAAGCCGGGCTTCCACGAGCCTGTGTTATTTTTGATTCGTCCCGTCATTGGATTATATCTGTGGAGCGGTTGTGGAATGCTGACTGGTTTATAACTGTTCGGAACAGGAATTTTTACCAGGGTAGGCTTGAAAATCCCGAGTTGGCTCCTGAGCTGAGCAGGAGCCGCTCCGCTAACCTGATGCATTCATATTTAGAGGAATTCATACGCGACTTGAAGCAGGAGCTGTCAGAACTGTCTTCTAAACAGCCCACAAAACCGACGGATTCATCAAAACAGTGACCGGGCTTGTCTCCGGGGTCAGCGGGGAGTTTTTATACAGCGTCGCTTTCGTCCTCCAACTGGCTCGGCAGCCTTCGGCTCTTCCTGCCAGCTCCTTGAGCCTGTCCTCCCCACGTCCTGCATGTGACCGGGGAACTGAATCGGCCTGATTATTATTATCCGTTATTAACTGTTGTTTTCTATTAGGGGGTTTGGCTGGTTCGCTGACGTGCATAGATCAAGTGCTGTGTCACCCCGAACTGGAGACCATCTTCCCTTTCTCTCTCTTCCAGCCCTCGTAGCACGTTTTTGGAAGGTTTCTGTCATGACGACGTGCAGGGTTGTCTCCGCCGCTGCTGGCGTGAGCTCTGCTGCTACAGTGGAACGTTTAGTTTGTTGACAGAGCAAGATATCAATTACGGATGCAGCATACCGTGAGAGACCAGCATGAACACTGGACACGGAGATCTCCGAGTGGGAGACGGTTCTGGTCTTCAGAGTTTCCCCTCATGACCACAGAGCTGGTCAAGTAGGCCCAGGGGAATCTGTGGAGGTTTGAGAAGTCCCCCAGGGGTAGTTCATGTGATGGCCCAGCCTGGAGACCAAGCACTGGAGCAAAGCAACCGATTGATTTCATTGATTGATTGATTGATTGAGTGATTGATCGATTGATTGATTGATTGATTGATCGATCGATTTTACTTTGGCCGAGCATTTCTTGACCAGGCATTGTCTACCGTAGGCCTCTACTTCCCAGATCCTGCCGGCCGTCCTGGCTGACGGCAGCGCTAGCAATGCACCCACAGCTGTCGTTACTATAACAACATCAAAGTTTGTTGTCTAGATTTTTAACGTCGGTGCTTCTGATGGGATGGGACCCACCACTGGCCATGGATGAATCACTCCGAGCTCCTCAGTGGTCTGGCACGTCCCCTGGGCCAACATATGGGACGGCTTTCTGCAACTCATGCTAAATACTTTTACAAGGTGGCCTCTTCATGCGTGTCTGTGATTTCAAAAGCCGAGTCAACATCGCGCCACTTAACGATGTTAGTCATGTCTTCGGCAGTTTACGGTGTTTGTTTAGTTGCCATGCTGTCCGACGTGGGGATGGGTTCTTCTGAAGATGCAGGATGAGGTCACAAAGCCCTGTGGTGGGACAATCAAAGAGCTAGCAACATGCTCATCACCCCCATCTATGTCGACATTTGATTGCATAATCTGGACACACTGTCCCCTCACCCTCCAACACATGTTGCTGAGTTACGAGGTCATCTAAGGGTTTGAATTATGGCCTTTGCTCTGACATTAAGGTATGATTGAGGCGTGTCTCAGAGATATCTACTGTAGTTAGCATGCTAACCAGCTAGCCTCAGCCTGTCCTGTGTTGCAATACCACCCTTTACCTGAAGAAGCGATAGTGAGTCAGTGTAGCACTGCAGGAGAGGAACCAGTCCATCATGAAAATGGCTCCAGAGCAGATGTTTATGATTGGCTAAAAGGAGTGACTGCGTGTGGGCGTGGCCAAAGACCATAGCGTGAGGAAGTAGCTGAATCTGCAGGTGTATGGAAGTGTACGGTCATACGGGTCTACCAGCAGTGGATACAATCCCAGTCCACAGGGAATTCTCCTCAGAATTGTGCCAGGGAAGGCATCCACCAAATCTGGCCCAACTGCACCATTCACCATCTCATTGTTGGGTTTCTGTCGTAGCATTTGTTTCAACTTCCTGTTGACCTCCTATTTCAGAGGATCCATTGGCCTTCAAAGAAAAGGTTTCCTGTTTCTACTGGTTCATATGTCGTCGCTGTCCAAAGAAAAACAGGGATCTCCAAAATGGCAACTTTACAGGAGAGGCCAAAAACCTCCTTTAATTTGAATGGAAGTCAATGGAACCAGACGTCTTTCCTAGCAATTTTGGGCCATTTCTGTTAGTCCTATCTTCATGAAATTTCCACATAGTGTGTATAGCAGGTCATGTGATCAAATGAGGCATGAAAGTAAAAATCAACAAAAATGGAGATACATGTTTTTCTTTGGACAGTGATGATATCCAACTTTACGATATTCCAAAAATTTACACACGACGTCTTTTGACTTTGGACAAAGCTCAGTATTCATGAGCGCAAACAAGCATGAAGACTGAGGTTCAGATTTGGCCGGTTTCCTCTCTGATGGATTCAACATTTTGAAATCCTCCTTGAGTTTTCAATGGGAGGTTGGCCAAGGCCGTTCCAGCACCTTCACCTTTTGAGTTGAGTTATTTAATTTCTGTTTAATTATTATTATTTTTATCTTGAGTTCCTTTGACTGTATGTTGGGGCTGTCTTCTTGTTGACACATCCATCTTCTCCTCCTTCTCGGCTAATAAGGTCGAATTCTCCTCCTGGTACGTAACTCCATACGTGTTTCCTTCAGTGACAGTTCCAACCAGTTCTCTTGGGAGACCACCCAGGTGCTTTTCATCTCAAGGCTTAACCACTTCAGTTGGCTGGTCTTGCTGTGTAGGCCACAAGGCAGCTGACCTCCAGTCTTCCTAGAAGTTCACCGCTAGGTTCCCTTCACTCGCTCCAGATTTAAAGCCTGGTGACCACAGGTCGCTTGACCACTGAGCCAAATAAAAAAGGCTGCTTCCCTGATTGCGACTGTTAGAACTCGAGTCTTGTTAGGCTTCAAGTACAGCTCATGGAAAATGGACATCAAGGCACTTCTCCGTCAGGTTCTCTAGCCGGGGGAATGAGCTTCCAACAGCTGTCCAAACAGTAGAGTCCCTCGCCGTCTTCGAACCGAGCACCCAGATGAACCCTAGTCCTGCCCCTGTTGATATGTAGCGTGCTGCACACATGCTAGGTCTTAATCGTTCTAGATATCAGCTCCAGCCCCTTGATGTCTGGCGATGTCTGATGTCTCAAGTTTGGACTTGTACCTCTGGGTGGACTTCAGAGCACTGTCGTAGGATACTCCGGAGAAGAACGTTGTACCGTTTCCAGAGAAGAAGCCCCATGTCAAGACGGGCCCACCCCGGGTGGAGGTGTTCTAAATTTTTGGTGAACTGTTTTCGTGTCCTAGTTGCACGTGGATGCTATTTGCACAGTGTTGCTACTCTAGAACTTATAGTAGGTTCTAGATTCACACTGGGACATCCATTCTGTGTGGACATAGCATGTTGATTGCCTCCAGTTGATTTATAGATGCTAAACTGTGGGTCATCTTCAGTGACGTCCTGCATCTCTCTTGGTGGAGACGACGAATGAATCCACGTGTGGAGGCACCGTGGTCAGCCCCAAGATGAACTGGTGTCCCTCCACCTCCACCCCTACCGCACCATCTGCAGGAACTGTGTGAGGATGTTCTAGCTGCATGGGATGGATTATCACAGGACATCATTAGGAACCTCTAGAACTTCTCTCTCCACTGAACTGAACCTGGTCCAGGGGCCCAGACTTCAAATCCAACAGTTAGTTAGACAGTTGTACGTTTCGTGAGTATGTTGAGGAACGTCCACATTGCAGGCTAGAACCCTTGAATTGAACAACCTGTAGACCCTCTTCAGCAGGATCAGCTCCACCAAACGCTTCCTGCAGCTGCAAACGAGATTTGCACAACGCTGAGAAGGAATTCTGGACCATTCCAAATACTTACAAATGTTTTTGCTCAGCCCTCTTCAGGTCCTACCACAGCATCTCAGTAGGGTTAAGGTCAGGACACGAATTGGCCATTCCAAAAAAATAATAAAACCCCCTTTTTTTTAAGAAAATGACATTAGCGTAATTGATCTGTCATGAAGCGTTACCCTGATGGACACTAAACCAGGCTCCAACGGGTTCGGTGTTCCAAAGCAGCTTTGCAGGAATCTGAGCTCAAACCACTTTGGTCAAATCATGTCAAAGTCCTTCCAGGAAAGTTTGGCTCCTTCAGGCTCAGTCCTGGTCAGGCCATGGCCAGTAATGCGAGACCACATCATGCTCTACTGACCTGTTGGCTTTGTTCTATCATTTTCTGCTGGTCCACCGAGCCTCAAATATCAGGTTCTCAACGTCTTTATCTCCATTTCCCTGACGGCTACAATAAAGGGTCGTGTGTGGGTGGAGAGGGAGCATAACGCTGTTCAGACACTTCAGGCCTCCGCCACCGGCCAGCATTTCAGTAAGCCTAGGGTGCGCCTAAGGCTAACCATACACTAGAAGACTTCGAAAAGACTCTGGAAAGACATTTAGAAGACTAAAGTCTGACACCGTCTCACATCCAAAGACAAGTCACAGACTTTTAGTCACAGACAGGGAATCACTATTTACAAGACTGCAACTAGAGTTCGAGATTATTTCCCATCATGCTCGCTGGTAGGCTAATGTAAACACCGTAGCCCAGTTCGGCAGTGTTTCAGCTAGCTAGCTAGTTAGCGTTAGCATAGCATAACTACCCTTCGTTACAAGATAGGATAACGTTTCTGCACATTAATGAACTCCTGGATGTGTTTACGTTTGTGACGTCTCGAGCCCATGACTCGGGCTAGCGTTAGCCCCGGGGATTTCGAAGGCTTCGGCAATTTCTGTCCACCTTTCCTTTTCCACTCTGTCGTGGTAGAAATGGGAAGATACGTCAAAGAGGCACTCTGGTTCACTCCACAGCTCCACCAGCTTCTCCTCCTTGTCGACAGTCCAGGAGAACCGCTGTTTCCGAACCTCGCCGGACTCCCCTCCATGTCCAGTCTCCGTCAGACATTCCTGTGCTTGGCTCATGGCGTCCCGGTTGGAGCTGAAACGAGCTCTTCTATTGGTTGCCCACAATGTCCACGTCACTATTTGCGTGAGCCGAGACTGAAGACTCACGATAATATTAAACAGGGTTGATTGTATCGGAACGCCAGGACTTAAACCTGCAGTCCTGACCACCTTACACTGAACGATCGAGATGGCGCGAGAGCGACGCAACTCTAGAAAGACTCATGATGTTGTTCCCACTTTCCCACAGTAAAATCGTTGAAAAGTCGTTAGGTGTAGTGTCAGCAGAAGTCAGACACAATTTCGCAATATTCCAGGTTCCGTATCTCCGGTTCCCCCGAGGCCAGGGGCTTGTTGGAAAGAGCATGTGGAGTCTGGCGCCCTGCCAAAAAGAATACGAAGGAAACGCAGTGCCTTAGGCAAAGTTAGCTAGACCCTCACAACCCGGCACTTAATAGCACATACGTTGACCTCCGCTTGTCTTTAACTCTACAACAAGCACAACTATGGACATGACCAAGGAGTCCAGCATTCCCATGAGCCTTTGCACACCTACAGTCACTTAAGCCAATGAAACACATTAATTGGTTTTTAACAAGGGGTTGCAAGACACTTCTGGGTGGGCAACACACTCCCACTTAGACTTAAGTAGCTCCATTTGTGTCACAGTTTACAATAAATCCAATCATAACACAATGATTAATAATCAAATAATCAAAAACAGCCAAATTCCGTTTTGTTTCCGGCTGTAATGTCAAATATCCCTGTGTATGTCATGGACTTGCTTCCGCTTTTCCTGTTTTCCAGTTTCTAAAGCAGGTGGAGCTGCTGTATTAGCCTCACTGAGGATCCTCTGTGTTTGCTAACATTAGCAGTTGAAGCTAATCCCAGTTTAGTGAATCCTATACTCTCCAGATGGAGATGAAGCTCCACCAGCACTATGATACTTCAGTAAGAGCTCCAGAGTGTAAACTAGGACGGGATGATGATGTTCTGATCCATATGTGTAGAGTTATTACTCTGTAGAGAGCATTACTACCTCAGGAGACCGGCTAGGAGAAGCTAGCGCTGTTAGCGCTTATGCTAACAAACACAGAGCGAGTGTTTCTGCTCATATTAACACTCGACAGAGGGAATACAAGCTCTGTTTGATTCTCCACATGGTTCTGTGGGTGTGCGTGAGTCTGTGTGGAGAGTAGAGCAGTAGACTAAATTGTTTCATTGCAGCCAGTAAGCTAAACAGCAAGTTAGCTAGCTAGCTAGCTAATTAGCCTAGATAGATGTTTTAAGAATCAAAAAATGACCAGAATGGTGGTTTAAAATGATGATTCTCTCTCTCTCTCTCTCTCTCTCCCTCTCTCCCTCTCTCCCTCTCTCTCTAGCAAAGCTAGAACCCCAAGTTCAGCTGGTTCCTGTTTGGGGGTCTTGTGTTTTGCAGTGTGTATGTGGGTATATTGCACTAGCTTTGCCTTTAGCTGGCTAAGGGTGGTCCTTAATCCTTCTGCTATCAGCCCAGCTCCTCCTAGCTGGCCTCCTGATGTAGTAATGCTCTACATATCTCTACATAGTAGATCCGCTAAACTGGGATTAGCTTCGGCTGCTAATGTTAGCTAGCACAGAGGATCCTCAGTAGGATCCCTTACATTCTTGGGTATATATGACGTTACAGCCTCCAACACAACGCAGTTACACTATTATGATTGAACTGATTGTAGATTGCGGGTTAAAGTGAGCTTAGGGTGGACACGCATTTGGGTTTTAGGCCGGACCATCTGGGTTTGCAACTCCCAGTCCTCCGTCCAGCAAGGTACCTGGATGGACACCTATTAGTCCCCTGTTTGGGACGAACTATTTAAAATGTACATTTGCCATTGGCATGTCATTGGTTTACCAAGGTCATGTGACATCGCTTGCTCAATTAGTAAGCTCTTGTCTCACTTATGAATGTCATCCATTCTACCTAATTAGGTGAGTGGAGGAATCATTTATGTGATATACAGCTCTGGAATAATCTAAGAGCCCACCTGAAACTGATCAGTGTCTCTATTTGATTTGACATTTTGACACTTACGGCATTTAGCTGACGCTCTTATCCAGAGCGACTTACAAGGGTAATCATATTACAGGTAGGTCAATGTGGTGTTAGGAGTCTTGCCCAGGACTCTTATTGATGTAGCACAGCATAGTCACCTAGACCGGGAATCGAATCCTAGTCTCCCACATGTGGTGGTGGTGGTGGTGGTTCCCTGGAGGGTAGTGGTGTTATCCGCTGAGCTACACCAACCACAGTCTGGTGTGCAGGTTCTGGGTTTGTGTTGGTTCTGTTTGATTCTCTACACTACTGGAACCATGTCTCCCAAACTCCAGATCAGATATTGTATTAGATCTGTTGATTTAGAAAATCACTAATGACCTCCAGAAGCCTGTTTTTAGAACCATGCTCGCTGTGCGTTTCACCCCAGCCACCGCTCGCCAGACTATATCTGTAGGTCACTCGAGGTCATCTTACGGTGGGTAAGGGTCATTGGAATGAGGTGGCGCTCATCACGGTCAGTAGAGAGTGGGTTTGGCCCTCTGCCAGTCTGTAGCTGTGTTGTCCTGTGTGTTTGCTGCTGGACCTTCTTATGAACCAGACGCTCACTGTATCTGGCAGTAAAGCTAGAACCCAACCTTCGGTTCCTCACTAAGAACCTGCTGTACATGTGGAGATGCTGGTTTAAGAAGGAGAAACTGGAGTGGGCTCCGTCTTCTGTTTGTGAGGGTGAGAAAGCAGATCCGTGAAAGTTCCAGGCCTGTAACGAGTTTTCGAAGTGCATGGTGAACGGTGGATCGGTGAATCCGAGTGCGTGTGCCACTGGCTACTTCATGGCAATGGCGCCACATGCAGGTGAGGCGGTGAACGTAGGAAAGGTCACTTCTTTGCTTCACCTTTTCAACTACAGCGGTTTCCCCAATACTCATTGCCGGTGGGGCAGTTGCAGGTGTGGCTGGGGCTAATTCATGATCTAGTTGCAAAGTTGTTCTGGTGAAATAACTCTGGATTGGTTTAAAACCCGGCACATGGGCATGATCTCTAACGATGGCACCACTTCAGAGGTCTAGTTTAGATTTTGCACGCTTAAGTGCAACAGAATTTATAAAAAGTTGAACTGGGTGTGGTTTTCACCAGACTGCAGACATCAGCAAACAGCACAGCTTTGACTGGATGGGCCCTGTTGGCCCAGTACCACAGCAGACCGGCCAGATCTCCATTACAGCATCCTCGGAGCACCGGTGATGTAATCCGAATGAAGCCTTGGTTGGTTGTGACGCGAGGGCGACCCTCCCTTGCCTCGTTATGTTGGTTTCTGCAGCCTGGACCGCATATACACTGGTGCTCTGCCAAGCGCTCTGCTGACAGCATCTTTACCGTGTGAAATCGCGGCCCGGCTGGCCAAGGCTTTGCTCAGGAGTTGCTCAGTTATAACGCAATGCCTCCCTCTCAGATTTTCCCCTTTCGGAAAATAGCGCAGACCTGCTCAGTTGTACTCTCAGGCTACTCTGTCATAGCATCATAGTGTGCAACCAAAGGCTACACTCATTAACCAAACCCGAGGCTTCATAACGCGTTGGCTTTGGGGTCGTGAAGCCGTCAGAGTTTAGAAGAGAGAGAAAAGAAAGAGGGAATATGATGAACGGAACATTTTCGGGAAAACAACGTCTTGTTTTCTAGGCCTACTAGAGATACAGAAGGCCTCTTGGGGACTGTTGAGGTGGTTCTGGGAATCTGTCAGTACCACTCACACACTGTTTTCTGCAGGGTAATTGCAGGCAGCTGCTCGATCTGGAGCTGGTTTGGAGCAGAAGTGTATTACTGGGTGAGGGGACCAGGAGCCTACTGCAGAGACGAGGCAGGAGGACCAGGATCATCACAGATCCTTCTGGAAACTTTGCCCCAGGGGACCACATACGCAAAACTTGAAATCACCCTTCAGATGATTCAACAGCCGAACGTTTCAGGGCTAGAAGACAGCACCGACTGCACAGAAGCATTCCCGACTACAACTACGACTATCAAGGAACTCCAGAACTCCGGCTTCTTGGGGGCGGAGTTCTCAAGTTCTCAAGCACGCCTGACTCGACTCCTAATCTCTTAATTCCCAGGTTTATTTGGCATGCCCAAGCATGGGTACCTCCAAACTGTGCTGGACTCCGTTCCCCATCCCTGATTTAGTGGGTCTATCATTTACAGCTTCACAAGTCCACACGTCTCCAAGGTTCAGTCGTTTAGTTGTTTGCACGGTTCATGCGTTCCCAACCTTTCGGTGATGCTGAGGTATGGACTCCGGGGTGGTCCGTCGATGGTTCTCCAGCGGTTTCTTTGTTTGATGTGTCTGTCTCCTTTCTCAGTGAGGTGCTTCTTGGCCCTTAGGCCCAGGGCGTTCTCAGTATGGAGGTATGGACAGGAACACCTGAGGATTTTTCTGGATCTAATCTGGATCGGGAGCGGGGCTTGATTTGCTTGAAAGATGAAAAGCTTGGAAAAGGTTCAGGTCCATGGAAGGATCTCAACGAGCAGCACACAATTTGGTTTTGCTGCACACTGATTAAAAACATCAGGGCTGCCAACTCTGACTTTGTGGTTGGTGGGAGATTCCAGGAGGCGGCTAGAGGGGGTGGGGGTTTGTGGGGTGATGGTGGGTGCAGGGTCAAAGGTCAGTGGTAGGTTGCCTGAAGGGATATTCTGGTGCATGTTTGTTCCTCAGTATTTTATTAATGTAAATCTGTAGAGCTGCTTTTTATTGTAAGTTCTAGGTCCATGTTTTGGTACCAGTTATGAACAAAACCATCTGGCGTGACCTTCTTGTGCAGCAACAACTGCAACTAAGCAATTCTAGTACCTGTTGTAACTGGTCCTGCCGATTGGTCCGTACAGAACATCTCCATTTGTGTAATGCTTTCACAATACTGCTATATGATTAAGGTCTGGATTTTGACTTGACCATTCCAGAACAGGAACTTGATTCTTCTGTAACCGTCTTCGGTAGAACGGCTTGTGTGGTTAGTGTCGTTGTCTTGCTTCATGATCTACGTTCTCTTGAGACTCGGCACATGCATTGCTGGTATAGTTCAGGAATCATGGTTCCATGAACGATGGAAAACGGACTGGCCCAGCCAAGGCACCAAAACCTGGCCGAACCCTGATACTACCACCACCATGTTTCACAGACTAGGTCGGGTTCTAATGCTGGACTGCAGTGTTCTCCCTTCTCCAGACTGGATGCTTCTCATTTACACCAGAGGGATCAGATTTTGGTCTGATCTGTCTTCTGGGTTGTCCATGTGATCGTTAGCGAACTGCAGACGTGCAGCAATGTTCTTTTTGGAGAGCGGTGAGTTTACACCATGCACACCATTACTGTTCAGTGTTCTCCTGATGCTGGACTCATGGACATTACCGTTGTGAGAAAGGCCTTTAGTTGCTCAGAGGGTACCTTGGGTTCCTTTGGGACCTTGCTGACTATTACACCTTTGTCTTTGTCGGTGGGCCACTCCTGGGAAGGGTAACGGTGGTCTTGAATTGCCTCCATCTGTACCCTGCCAGTCCAAACTCTCTTAGAGATGGATGGGTAACCTTTCCCAGCATGTTTCCTCTGAGGTTCCTCAGAAACCTCCTTTTGTTTGTACCATGATACGCTTCCACAAACACATGCTCTGAAGATCGGACGTTGATAGATTCCTGTTCTCTAAATAAAACCGGGCGACCGCTCGCACCTGATCATCATCCCACTGATTGAAAACACCTGGGTCTAATCTCACCTCCAAGTTGACTGCCCATCCTAATCCTCACAGATATGAACGCTATAGCGCAAGTTCTGCCAGGAAGACTCCAATGGTACGTCTCTTGTTCATTCATAACTCGTCACCTGTCAAATGAAGCTCACCCACCACTCACGTGT
This sequence comes from Prochilodus magdalenae, assembly GCA_024036415.1. Taxonomy (NCBI): domain Eukaryota; kingdom Metazoa; phylum Chordata; class Actinopteri; order Characiformes; family Prochilodontidae; genus Prochilodus; species Prochilodus magdalenae. The sequence goes on along the minus strand of JAMWET010001237.1, from coordinate 19,040 downwards.
ACCACCACCAGATTGGCCCCGGTCCTGTTGTCCAGGCCGTAGGCTCTGCCCCTGCAGTCATATCTTTCGTGTCAGATATGACGTACCGGATAATTTTCTTTAATAAATAAATGACCAAGTCTAATATTTTGATATTGGGATCCATAGATTGGATCTTGTTCCATGTGTGGAAAATGGCTCCGGACCAGATGTTAATGATTGGCTAAAAGAAGTGACTGAGCATGTGGGCGTGGCCGAAGACCATAGTGTGCAGGAAGTAGCTAAATCTGCAGGTGTATGGAAGCGTACGGTCATACCAGCAGTAGGCCTACGGGGAGTTCTCCTCGGGTCAGGGTAGGCATCCGCCAAATTTGGCCCAACTCATTGGTATCTGAACATTGATGTGGCTGAGATCCAGAAACTTGTCCAGTCTGTGGCAAATCCAGTCACAGCTGGTGTTGGTGCTTGTGGGGGTGTTACATGATGTTGGGTAGGTTTCAGTCACAGGGGGCTCATTATTTTGTCTGGTGAGCTTAGTAAAGAACCCATGGATCAATAAGTGACCTATATGGATATAGGAAAACAAGAACGGCAATGGAGGCTGGAAACCATGTATGACATGGTTAAAAAAGCTTCCCTAGCGACTCTACAGGGATACGGTGCCACAGAAATACCAGCTGCTGATTTGGGCAAGCCTTTTAGTTGTATTCTGTCCCATTACATTGCAGCCCCACACTTTTACTCCTTCTTGGTCTTGAACAATCAAGAGAAACGGCACACGGCGCTCTCGGCTCCAGCTGGTGTGACGTTTAGCACAGTTCAGAAATCCCGTTCATTTCCCGGGCAGGAGAACGAATTACCTGGAGTGTTTTGTACCTCTGGTGATGTTTACAGATGGAGCTGCTGAACTGGTCCTCTGTGTTCGGCGGGTTCAGGTCAGATGCCTGTCAGCAAACGTCTTGATGAATGTTCCCGAAGGCGTTTCCAGACCTCGGGTTGAAGGGGAAAGACCCCCGTTCGACCTTAATGCTCCAGTGGTGTTTAATTTCCTGGCTTGCTTCAGCTTGCGTCCTTCACCAGCCAAGATCTGCTCTCGGGGGGGTGGGGGGAATGACTCCAGCGTACAGCTCCTGCTTCTCGTACCCTAGATCAGGCTTCCATGATGTCTCCTTGGATTGAAGGCACGGAAGAAGGCCCATGTTGCACGGGCAAGGAACCCGTTTGCACAAAGGCCTCTCAAAAGCCTCAAGCCCGGCCTCTTGCCTTGGCCCGAATGGGTCTCGGAGCTACTAAGAGTGCTTCACCCTGCCTCGTTAGAACGAGCCCGAGCCCGAGTCCGGGCCTTGCGTGTTGTTAGAGCAGCGGGACCGGATGTGTAAACCTGTTTATGGAGCTCATTGTGGTGAGCTGAACAGAGCTGGTATTCTGTTGGGTTATGAGGTCTTTTCGGGCCTGCCGGATTGATTTACAGGTTCGGAGAAGTCACCTTCTTTCCCAAACATCCACTCCTTCCAGCCGCCTGTCAGATCTTCGCGGCAGAGCCAGGATTCTCCCCTAGTATTTTTTTGCACCTGTTACCTGGCTGAAGGCTTCGCCGCAAACGCTGGACGGAGGGAGCAGCTTTTTTACGAGGGTCGTAAGAAGATCCGGAGGAATGTGCTGTTTTTCCGAACGCAAGCGGGGACCGTTGACGAACCTCCAGGCACTCGAAAAGGATACCGCGGCGTGCTATTAGCCTGCTGATGGAGATGCATTACCCCTCTCGCCTCACTTCATTCATCTTCCCCCCCTTTCCTCCGTTATCCACCGGAGCGAGTTTTGTCATCTTAGGAAGCGCCAGAGACCCCCGCTGGGATTGTCATCATATGTGGGTAATAGCATTCCGAGGTAGACCGAGTCTCTCTGGAGAGCACCGTCGTACCAATCCGATCGAGCCGCCTCAAACCACCACCTCCACTACCATTAGCTCATCCTGGAGCTAAACCACCACCACCCGGGAATGTAAGGAAAGCTCTCGGGTTTCCTCCTTGTTGAAATCTCCTCTCTCCTTACTCCTTTGCGGCCACTCTGCGGTTCCCCTTCCTCCAGCATGATGCGCCCGGAGTATGTTGATGGAGTGGAGGAGTGCCTGGATTCGCTGTGTGATGAGAATCATGCCGAGTCGAGAGTGCCGAGTCTGAGGCCTTTGTGGTTTCAATGATTGGCCAAAGCTGACAGGTAAAGAGGGCAAGTGAAGTTCAGCAGGGAAATGAAGGGCCGTGCTAGAATGGGAAGGAGCTGGGATAGGATGGGATGGCTGTTTAGGTGCATGTAGAACTCCAAGGTAAGCTTTCCGGATGCCATTCCAGGATCAAAACGAGTCATAGTGTCTCTACAACTAGCTAAATTTGGGAATTCAATCAAAACAAGCCTCACGGTTGGAGATTTCACTTTTCCACTTTTACTGACACTGTGGCCTTGAGCGCCAGCCGACACTGATGCCAGTCCTGTGTACCAGGGGTACTAACGTCTGGTCATGGTGATCGAACGCCCTGCGAAGGGTAGCACGAATACAGCTGTGATTGGTTTTGGCATGGACGGAAAAGGTTTCTGGAAGTAGGCCACATCAATGTTTAGACACTCCTACATTAAATAATTTGGTGGGCGCCATCTGCAGGAGCTTGGAGTTACTACCACCTTAAATACACAAGGTGAGGAATGGTTTCACATTTTTGCAACTTACAATGCAAAATAAAACAAAACAAAACGAAACAAAAAACAGAAGAATCAAAGGAAATCATTCATACATACATATATATTTATAATTTGTTTAGTTACTCTACCCCACTCTATAAATGGTCCTGAAGCTGCTTCCCACAATTCACTGAAACCTAGTTAGAGTGTGTCTTGTTCTGACAGCCAGTGACGTATCGAGAATCTGTCACTTCCTAATTACACAGATCATCAGTAGAACAGCTGCACCCAGAAGGAGATGTGGGGTTGCGGTGGTGTTGGTAAGGAGATAAAGGAGACCAGGATCAATAACTGATGATAAATTTAGACTGATATGATCAATATTTACTGAGCTACACATACAGAAGTCTGTCTCTCAGTATGGCGTCGGGCCGCCGTGTTCGCTAACCCAACACGCCAGACGTCTCGGTATGGAGCTGTAGAGGTTCCTAATGGTGTCCTGTGATAATCCATCCCATGCAGCTTGAACATCCTCACACAGTTCCTGCAGATGGTGCGGTAGGGGTGGAGGTGGAGGGACACCAGGTCATCTGGACGCGTGACGACAAACCGTCCATCTTGGTGCTGACCACGGTGCCTCCACACACGGATTCGTTGGGCGTCTCCACCAAGACTAAAGCGGGACTCGTCACTGAAGATGACCCGCTGCCATTCTGAGTCACTCCATGACAGTCTGGTACGACACCACTGCAGTCTTTGGTGACGGTGACGTGGTGTTAAGGACAGTCGTGGTAACGGTCTGTGTGCATGTAGTCCTGCGTGGTGCAGCCGTCTGCCGATGGTGCTGCACTAACAGGATGACCAATGGTGGACACCATTAGTATTAGTACAGCTATGATTTTGATTTAGTAGATGGCCATCTTTTGAGCTCCTGAGGTCCTAACCAATGGAGGCCACCCTCTTGGCCACTGCATCTCGTTTCCAACCAAAACCTGGCTGGATTATTACCACACTTGCAGAGATTAAAAACAATGCTACTATTACAGATAAATGAACTAGAGATTACAGGCATCTACTTTCTGGTTCCCAGAAATCGTTGAAGGCCCCGAAGGGCCCTCACAGTATTAAATCACTGTATATAAAGTTTGATCTTGTCAACACGCATCGGAAACCTGAAACTTGTGAACCGTGTAACTCGTATTTTGTCTGATAAGTGGAACATGGGGCAGCACTCCTCCCAGTTTCATGTTTTTGGAATATTTGGCGCCATCCCTTCGGGAATAGCATGTTTTCGTGGTGGGACTCTTCTGGATCGTATTCAGGGTGCTCTCTTTTATGAACTCTGTGTTCGGTGCTGGCTAAACGGAGACACGGACTTGGCCCTTTGC
>JAMWET010001237.1:0-10000 GCA_024036415.1 Prochilodus magdalenae | reverse complement strand
TTTTTTCTGTTCTTTGTGTTACAGCGTTGTCTTGTTCTTTCACGAGCGGTCTGTTGCTGCTGAAAGCTTGTTGGGCTCTAGTTGCGAACCACTAAGACACCTAACTCGCACATGTATTCACCGGTGGATACGCGCTTTTCCAACAAACCCCCCTTTGATCGAGCGTAGGTTTACAGACGACAGTATATGCATTTTCTATAGTCAGCCCGATTAATCGCCGCGCTAATTCATTCGTGAATAGCGGGATTGCCGATATTCAGACCTCATTTTCCTCTCTTCCTACGGCTCTGTTCGTTATGCTTCGGTTGACGTTCGCGGACGATGCCGTAATGTCAGAAAAAAAGGGGGGGGGGGGGGGGGGGGGGTACTGCTGAGCCCAAAGCATCTTGCGCTAACTTTGCCCCTCGAGATTAAGTGTTGCGCGAATGTTAATCTCTTCATCATTGATATACAACATGGTTATGTTCTCGTTTTAGCCATGCTAGCGCGTATGCATGCGAGCCCTAGTTCCCCTTTGAAGGCGGACAAATTCCTAACAAGATTTTCGGCTTTATATTAGGAGGTTGGGATGTAAACAGTAGTCGCCTTCGGAATGTTTTGGAAACGTTTAAGCGAAAACAGAATCAGGACAGGTCTGGTGCATTCCTCGAGCAGCAAATACATGCTGAGTAGCTTTCTCTGCAGGCGCTGTTAGAGGCGCTACACTACGGGGGCGTTCACGAGGATGTGCCCCAGATTATTGCCCCCGGTGGTAATATAGGAAACTTAGTGTTATAGTAAGCGTTCCTCTGGGGCGTCATGCCTGGAGCGGAGCGGGTTGTGTGTAAGGTAGTCTATGCAGCTGAACTTATAAATAAGCTCACCAAGACCAAAACTGATTCAACTTTCACCTTGGGTGTATTAAGAGTTTGCTAGTAAACTGTCAGGCTCCTGCAGATGGCGCGCTCGCACTGTAAGAGATGCATGGGGCTATAAGGACCCCACAACAATGTGGGTGTTGTAAGTGATGGGACATCCCTATGGATTAGGAGGATACGGGTGGGGCTAGCTAGTGAAGGCGAGAATCGTTTATGTTTCATGTGTGGAACAATGGCAGTATGTTAATGACTGGCGTACACCCTATAACACAGCTACTGCTACAGTATGGCTTACTAACGCTATTTACACTTACTGAGTGACTGTACACGCACACGCTTACTTACTAGTAGGGCACTAACACATACACTAACACTGAGTTATGCTACACCGCACACGTACGGACAGTACACTAAACACATTACATTTACTGAGTACGCCTAACACAAACACGCTACTTTACTGAGTACCAGAACACATTACACTATAGTGACGATACAAATATTTTTTTGTAATGCTACACAACAGCTACTCAAACTACATTCTCACCCTCCTCCCCTCCCATCTCTAAACCTCTCTCCTACACTAACACTAATACAGCTCTAACTGAGTTACTGGTACACCAACACCACTACTTACAGTACTAGGCTTAACACATTACACTAACACTGAGTTACTGTACATGTCCGAGCAACCGCACGCATATCTTACAGCCCTACACTAACACATTTAACACTTCACTGCAGTTACTGTAGTCACCCAACACTGCGTACTTACCAGTACAACTATACTACGATTGAGTTACTGTAAACACCAACACAGGGCTAGGTTGCTGGTTGTTGAACTTACAGTACAACACTAAGAGAATAACGCATTACATCTCTACTGAGTTTACTGCCTCACACTAACACACTGACTATACAAGCCTACACTGTAACACATTACGCGCTTACTGAGTATTACTGCTACACCAACACACTACTTACAGTACACTAACGCCATTACACTTACTGCAGTTTATTGTACACCGAGCAAAGCATCTGCTTACAGCACACTAACACATACACTTTACTCAGTTAGCTGTAGCACGCAACACACTACTTATCAGCTATCACTAATCTACTATTACAGCTATCTGGAGTTAGCTCTGTTGTACCACAGACACACTACTTACAGTCACCTTAACGCTATTAACACTTAGCTGAGATTACTGCCTACATCGCAACACACTACTTAGCAGTCACACTAACACGCATTACAGCTTACTGAGTTAACTGTAGCAGCCCAAACAGCACACTACTCTACATGCAGGTACACTTACGCACACTTACACTTACACTTGGAGTCTACTGTGAGCACCGACACGGCTACTTAGCAGTAGCTACTAACAGCAATTACGTCATTACTGAGATTACTGTACAACCTAACACACTACTACTATCTTCTGAGCACTACACTAACAGACATGAGTTACTGTACGGACCACAAAACACGCTACATTAGCAGCCCACACTAAGGCCCAACATGTTAGCACTTAACTGAGGTTAATCTGTAGCATTCCAAACACACTACTTACAGCTAGCAGCTAAACACATTAAGCACTTTACTGAGATTACTGCCCTTACACCAACTCACTACTTACAGCACTACCTAAGCATATTTACACTATACTGGTTAACTAGTCAGCACCAAGCAGAGCTACTTACAGTATCAGCTAACACATTACATCTTCACCTGAGTGACGGTACACCGACACAACTACTTACAGCGTACACTTAATGCATTACACTTACTGAGTTACTGGGCGTTACTGTACGCCAACACCACTAACTATACCAGCCCACACTAACAACATTAGCACTTTACTGACGTTACTGTACGACCAAACACACTACTTACAAATGCACACTAACACATTAAATTTGACACTTACTGGGAGCTATTACTGCCTAGCACTCAAGCCACACTACTTACAGCACTTACTAACGCATTACACGTTACTGAGTTACTGACAATACACCAACACGCTAGCTTAGCAGTACACTAACAGCAAAGTTACACTTAGCTGAGTTACTGCTACACCGATGCGACACACTACTCTACAGTACTGTATCAGTCCATAACTCTATCCACCGTGCTAATTACCCCTACGCAAAAGGTCGCAGGGGCAGTTAATGCTATACACATACTGAACCAAGCTAGTCCTACTGGCTTATACAGCCTGGTGTAGCCATACGCTGTGCTAGGGTCCGACTTTCACGCTTCCATACTGCCTCAAGACCATTAGGACGTTCAGTCCCCTTACCTGGCCAAGACCCTCACACATGATACTCAATGAGGAGCAAGACTCCTAATGCTATCCCAAATTCTAGCTCGCACCTGTGTTATACAAGTCTATATCTAATTTTTAAATCACTCTGGATTAGAACGGTCTACCAAGAGGCCTATAAAATGCTGTGTAGCGGCAAAGCCGTAGCACCCACCTGGGCTGTTTAAGAGACTCCTACCCCGTGGCTAATAAGGGTCCTTTGCGGCCAAGATTTCCTGATACCTACTTTCGCCGTCAACCACGGACTGTCGGCAAGAGTTACATTTAAAACCAATTTAAGTCACCTCTGAGATAGAGCAGCATCTACAAATGGCTGGACACCTGTGTACGGCTAAGAGTTAGCAGCACGGTGCTGACCCCCCCCACCCCCCCCCCCCCCCCACCCCCCCCACACCACCTCCCACCCCCCCCCCTACTAGCGTACTAACAAGGGGTCGCTTGGCTAGATACCTCTTAGCCCCGCTACCATTCGCCCACTCTGCTCGTAACAAGCCTCATCTAGATTTAAAAGCCACTTCTAGGATAAGAAGCATCTACCCAAATGGCCGGACACCACTGCTGTATGGCCTCATGGTTAGCTAGTAACCGGTGCAGGCACCCCGTAGCACTTCGTGCTAATAACGCGTCCTTGAGCCAAGACCTTCTAATGCTAATCCTTTCACCCACCCTGTTAAGACAAGAACTAATTAAATTCAAGCGGCAGCTCATGGATCAGAGAGCATCTGCCCCAAATAGCCCGTACACAGGGGACGAGGTAGCGCAACACTGGCAGCCCCCAACCCCCCCCCCCCAAACCTCACTGGCAGGACCTACACGCTATAATAAGGATCCTTTGGGTAGAGACGTCCTAATTGCCTACCTTCGCCGCACTACTGTAGTGAGTAAGCTACTAATTCAAGTCACTGTCTGGAATACAGAACGTCCTGCTCAAATCCCAGGGCCCATAGCACCGAGGGGTCCAGCCCAGCACTGGCAGTCACTCTGTGCAGCCAAGGACCCTACACGTCGTACTAATAAGGAGTCACTTGTGTTAAGTAGTCCTAGCCACGTACCTGCACTCACACTTCTCGTAAAGAAGAGCCTATAATCAATTCAAGTGCATCCGTGGATACAGAACGTCATAGCCAGTGGTGCCACCTAGGACTACGAGTGTTTGAGCCCCTAAGCCTTAGTCTAGGTCATCCTGGGCATCGGTCATACAGTAAACGTCTGTGGCTAACTAAGGGTCCTTGGGCAAGACTCTCATAGCTACGACGGCTTCCACCCATCCTCTGCTGAAGTAAGCCATTAACTACAAATCTATGTCACCTCATCGGATGCAGAGTCAATCTGCCAAATAGCGCGTACTACAGGGTGTCCGAGCCAGTCACTGGCGTCGGTTCGCCCTGAGGCAGCCGATACTCGCCCACTCTTGGGCAAGTACTCTCTAATAGCCGGACCTTCGCCCTAGCGCTGTGATAAGAAGTTCTTTTATTAAAATTCAAGTTGCCTCTGAACATGGCCGGACATCCCTGCCTGTATCGGCTATGCACTGGCAGTCACCTTGTGCAGGGAGCCTACCTAGCCCGTCACACTACCAGCTCCTAATAAGAGGTCCGTTTGCGAGGCTAAAGCCCTAGCGCCACTATACTACCCACCTCTCATAAGATAGCCCTTTTATCAATTTAAAAGTCACTTACTGCGCACAGGCTCGCGTCTAACCAAATGTGCTGGACACACTCTCTGTAGGGGGGTGGGTCGGGCTTATAGCTTAGGGGGCACTCACCTAAGGATAGGACCCACGGTGGGCTGTTAGTGCTAATAAGGTTGAGTCTTTGCTCTTTTTTTTTTTGCTTATTGCCAAACTCCTAAGCGCTACCTGCACCAACATATGGCCTAAGCAAGCTAAGGATGGCTTCCCTATGCTACTTAGAAAGCTACGATCACATGGCATGCATCCGCTGACAGCCTGGCGTGGCATCTCTGAACACCGCTCGGTGAACGGACCGTTTATTATGATACTTCAGGCACTGAGGTTTATGATGCTCATGAACCTCCCCACTCCCTGTGTGCCGCACTAGTAGCCAGCCGCTGATCTATCGAGCCAGATTATGCCTTCATGTTCTCAATGTGCCCTAATGAAACCTCTCCGTCTTCTCTTGTATACGGGCGGCCATCCGCTCTCCCTCGGTCGCTCGGTCCTAGGCTGTCTTGCCTCTCACTGAGCCTCCACAGCAGAGATCCCTTATCATGCAGGTTCGGCTCATTAGGGATCTTCTTTTTTTTTTACGGTTCCGTTATGTACAGAGTTCAGAGGCCTAATACTCATAGCACCCCCTGCACAACCCTGGTGCTGCTAATTTATCAGTGCCTCTGCGATGACACCCAACAGTGGCTGTAGGACAGGCTTAGACCTCCGAGTGATGCCAAACGGCTGTAGTTACAGACCAAACAGTACCCCGTCCCCTCCCACAGACCATACCAGAAACATAATCTTTCCATAAATTTCCACTCCTACTTCCCCACTTTGACTTATTAGGTCCACTAAGCAGCGCATCCCGGAGTCGGCCCCCATAAGCGCTGCATGTATGGTTGAAGGCTTGTTCGCATTCATATGCTTAAGCTACAGCATTTCATCCAGCCTTGATAGGGTCAGAAAATCCTGCCGCAGGGCCCATAGTTGGTGGCGTCCCTCCTTGCTATAGATATTGTAAAACATGAACTAATAACTTCAGGGCTAAAGTTATAGATTTCCTGTCCCCCGGTGTACCTATTGAAAATGAGGAGCCCACGAGCTTTGACTCGACCACCTGTACGGGCCCATGCTAGAAGTCTAGTAAGCAGTTTACTGCTTGCACGGAGAATAAAGACTCGTACTTCACTCCTGAGTCGGCTGGAGGAATTGGCCCGTCTAGTACAGGAGCCAGCTAGGAGCGTCTAACTACTCTGTGAGCTCTGCTATGCCAATATAAGCCCAGGAGAGCTGATATAGGCTGGGTGTAAGGGGCACACACTGCTACGACATAATGCTTTGTATAGATGACAGGCGGAAGTTCGCAGACAGTTCTAGAAAAGTTCTAAACGCGATTCTGCCAACGTTGCTAGAAAGGTTCCACGACCGTTCATATGAACTTTCTCGAGTGAGTTCTCGACAGCCCTACTTGAGGTCTGGCTCAGGTCACTGAATGTATTGACTAGCATGTACTGGACTAATAGATGAACGTTCATTCAAAGCAGCCATTGTCCTTGCTACCACAAGTTTTATGCGGAGCCAGTAGCCTTTACGCTTTAAAATTTTATAACGTAGTGTTATATATCATTTTAGATATTTATGAGATTTGTTTTTCTCTCTGCTTTTACATTCTACCATATTACTGTACCGAAAAAGACCCGGTAGTCCTGCGCAAAATGTTAGTTTATTTATTCTTTATATAAATATAGTATATCCTAGTATCTCATAGTTATTAGGAGAAGGATAGTTATTGTCTCACATAGAATTTCATCATCTTGATAAGCAAAGAGGTTATTCAACCATGTATGTGGGGCAGCAACATATAGCCTGCTTTATAAATAAAATTCATGTGCCCCCCCCAAATAATTCACTAGCCTTTAAACATAGTATGCCAGAAATCTCAATTTCTGACAATCATGAGATTTGTTTGTTTTTTGTGGGGGGGGGGTTACTTTCACATGAAGGTGCAACTGGATAATTATGAACAACTGAAAGAATGATTAAGCGAAGTAAGTTATGTTTTTTGTGCCTTACTGCGCCCCGTCTAGACATTTCACCGTCCCCCCAGATAAATAACCAATGAAGATACATGAGTAATTGCGAAGCCGTTCAATATATGTCTGAATTCTGTGCTTAACAAAGTGCAACAATATTTGAAAATAAGATCTCTAGAATTTAGTAGCATAATGAACATGATAAAAGGTTCTAAAAATTGACTTACATGCTCCCAAGAAAACACAGTCATGGAATGCGATAAATACCATGGGCAACACAGTAGTTCATACCACTATACGTGACGGTGTCTGGACAACAGTAGTGATGCACTTTTGACGGTTTCCGGACAACAGTCATGATGGACTTACAACATAATCCACATAACAGTAGTGACAATAGTCCTGATGCACTATCCACTGTATCCGGACAACAGTAGTAATGCACTATCGATAATATTCGGACAACAGTACTGATGCACTATTGGCATAATCTGGACAACAGTCGTGATGGACTATCGACATAATCCAGATAACAGTAGTGATGCACTATCGACGGAATCTGGACAACAGTAAAAAAAATTAAACGATCACACCCTGATCATATTGCAATAATCTGCGAAACAGTCGTGATGGACTATCGACATCAATCCAGATAACAGCAGTGATGCATCTAAAATTGACGGAATTGGAGCAGACAGTAGTGATGCACTATTGACATAAATCTAGGACAACAGGCATGATGCATATCGAGGTGTCTGCGACAACGGAGCAAATGATAGCCCACCAAACCCCCCCCCCCCCCCATCGAACGCTATCGCGACAACGATAGCCTACGATGGACCATCGACCGTATCCGGACAAGATAGTTGATGGCACTATTGACGCATATCTGCGACAACGGTAGTGATGCACATCGACGGTCGTATCCAGGACAACGATAAGTGATGGACGGCATCGCGCGTATCCGAGAAACGATCGTGATGCATCGCATCGACCTATCTGGACAGACGGTGAGTGATGGCACTATCGCACGTTGGTTCTGGACAAGCGACAATCTAGGTGATGCAGCTGTAGCTGTGTTCAAACTGTGACGCACTGAGATGGGTCATAGCGTAGCTAGTTTTCTGCTTCGCTGTCTTTGTCAGGGATTTCTAGGAGAGTTGAATCTTTTTAGTGGTGTTCAGATCTGGTGCCTGGTGATATTCTGGTTAGCGCATCTCAAGGGCCGGAATCCACTCCTCTGGGAATACTTCAGCATATGAGATTATTGATAGTAGCGTTGTCTAATACCTAAAAAGCAAAAACTATGATGAGTTCACCATGGTTCCGATGGACATTTTTCATTACTGTCATGTATTTAATGGAGTAAAATAATGTGGGATTGTTTTGTTTTTCAGGCTTACCATTTGTTTTTGCCTCCTCGTTTTCTCCTCAGAATACTGATGACTTGTTGAATTGTATAAAAGCCTAGATTAATGTGGGCGGATTGTACGAAGATACACTTGGGGACATTTTGTAACTGTTTATTATCTGCTAAGAGTTCAATGCAAAATTCGGGGCCAGAAGAGCTAAAAGAAAAAAGCTGAGTACATAGTCAAATTATGGAAATGTCTACGCATTAGGAAAAAAATATGACCCTTGTTTATGCATAAAAGCATTTGTTTTTAGCTTTTCCAAATACATTAAACTTAAGGATACAAAGAAGTAAAAGAAATACATCCTTGGAATATATAGTATAATGCAGATTTTTTTTGGGTTTTTCATAAATTTGGCCTTGGCTATTTAATAGCGTGTTTCCCGACCGGCGCGACAATGTCCTGAAGTCATAGACCATCAACCCTGGTCACATTCTGTCACTGCTGACAGTGAGCCGGCTGGGCTTTCTATTTGTTGTAGGCTCCTCCCTCCTATTTTACTAATACCTATTACTGGCCTTACTCATATACAAGAATCTCTGAATGATGGCAAGCAGTCGGCTAAGAGAAACGTCAGCGCAACACTGATTAAACAGTTCCCGGTGTATGTGGGGTCACACAAAAAGAAAACCCCAAACCCAAACTCATTGACGTTCATGCTTTCCGTCCTGAGTCTACCTGAATCGTGCATCTCCATCGTGAGCCTCCTGGCCCACTGGTTGCCTCAGTTCATCACGCTGAGCATGACGTACAACTCTACAGTGACCTTGGTCTCTCCTTAAACCGAGAGAACCTTATGGGTCGGGGTTGCCTCTCGCGTGTCTTGCCTTAGGCTGCTAAGGGAGTTGTCGTCACCACTGTTGCCCTCGTGGCCTTATCACTCTAAGGGTTGGGCTTGAACCCGTCCCTTTCTTAGCGTCTACACGACAGAGTCGCTTGTTTCTATTCCTTACGTAAACGGTCTTCTCTTGCTCCCGCTCTTCTACAGAATAAGATGGATTCACCATGGAGGCCCCAACTACAGTGAACCCTGTCGGTTCTCTTTTTAGCCTGCCTAGCAAGATGGCCGGACGCCTTGTCGCTCGAGGTGAGTGTATATCATTCAACAGGTTACCTCTTCGCATGCATCTACAGGCATAGATTTCATCATTCGGCGACGGTAATATCAAAACGGAGCCTAACGCATGTCGTCCGTACTTTCGCATCTGAGGGCGTGGCCGGATGGACATATGAGGTAAGGTAGCCAGCAAAGCGGAGAAACAGAGGCTTGATGATGTTTCGCATATATTACGTCGCGTGGTGGGTAGGCGTGGTTAATTTATTTGTGTATATAAAGCACAGGCACATTGTCACAGCTTTTATCTGGGGACGGGGGGACAGAGGAGGGATCGGGGGGATAGACAGGGGTAGTGGGAGCGTCATGCAGGCAATCGTGCACACGCAACAGCATCATCTCGTTGCAAGCGTAGGGTGCTCTCTAATCACACACAGGGGCTGTTGTAGCGTAACGCGGTCTGCCTCGCTGTGTTTGTTTATACAAATCATTAGCTGCATAGTAGCGTTGGCCCTGGGTCCCGCTATCAGACCTGCGGCTGCTTGGAGCGTATCTGCTGTACTCATGCACTGAGACTGTGGCTATTAAATCTGAGGTCTCTAGATCATCTCTTGGAAGCGCAGTTCGGGCAGGCTTGGCTCC
>JAMWET010001236.1:0-171655 GCA_024036415.1 Prochilodus magdalenae | reverse complement strand
ATTATGGGGGTATAGATACAGGAATGGAGGGATGAAAGAACACTGTGGGTATATAGAAAAAGGAATGAAGGGGTGAAGGAACATTGTGGGTGTATAGATAAAGGAACGAAGGAGTGAAGGAACACTGTGGGTGTATAGATAAAGGAATGAAGGAGTGAAGGACATTGTGGGTGTATAGGTAAAGGAACGAACGGATGAAGGAACATTGTGGGTGTATGGATAAAGGAATGAAGGGGTGAAGGAACACTGGGTGTATAGGTAAAGGAATGAAGGGGTGAAGGAACATTGTGGGTGTACAGATAAAGGAATGAAGGAGTGAAGGACATTGTGGGTGTATAGGTAAAGGAACGAACGGATGAAGGAACATTGTGGGTGTATAGATAAAGGAATGAAGGGGTGAAGGAACACTGGGTGTATAGATAAAGGAATGAAGGGGTGAAGGAACACTGGGTGTATAGGTAAAGGAATAAAGGGTTGAAGGAACATTGTGGGTGTATAGATAAAGGAATGAAGGGGTGAAGGAACACTGTGGGTGTATAGATAAAGGAATGAAGGGGTGAAGGAACATTGTGGGTGTATAGATAAAGGAACGAAGGAGGGAAGCAACACTGTGGGTGTATAGATAAAGGAACGAAGGAGTGAAGTAACATTGTGGGTGTATAGATAAAGGAATGAAGGGGTGAAGGAACATTGTGGGTGTATAGATAAAGGAATGAAGGGGTGAAGGAACATTGTGGGTGTATAGATAAAGGAATGAAGGAACATTGTGGGTGTATAGGTAAAGGAATGAAGGGGTGAAGGGACATTGTGGGTGTATAGGTAAAGGAATGAAGGGGTGAAGGAACATTGTGGGTGTATAGATAAAGGAATAAAGGGTTGAAGGAACATTGTGGGTGTATAGATAAAGGAATGAAGGGGTGAAGGAACACTGGGTGTATAGATAAAGGAACGAAGGAGTGAAGCAACACTGTGGGTGTATGGATAAAGGAACGAAGGAGTGAAGTAACATTGTGGGTGTATATATAAAGGAATGAAGGGATGAAGAAACATTGTGGGTGTATAGGTAAAGGAATGAAGGGGTGAAGGGACATTGTGGGTGTATAGATAAAGGAATGAAGGAGTGTATACTATTAAAGTCACAGGGAACGTTCTTTGGATGGACGGATGGACAGGCGAAGCAATGCGTGAAGGATCGAGCAAACAGACATGTAGAGAGATGGAGAAGCAGACAGACAAATGAAGGGATAAAGGAACAATGGTGGTGATGGATAAAGGAATGTACGGATGAAGGAACATTGTGGGTGTATAGATAAAGGAATGAAGGAGTGAAGGAACATTGTGGGTGTATAGGTAAAGGAATGAAGGGGTGAAGGAACATTGTGGGTGTATAGATAAAGGAATGAAGGAGTGAAGGAACATTGTGGGTGTATAGGTAAAGGAATGAAGGAACATTGTGGGTGTATAGATAAAGGAATGAAGGAGTGAAGGAACATTGTGGGTGTATAGGTAAAGGAATGAAGGAACATTGTGGGTGTATAGGTAAAGGAATGAAGGAACATTGTGGGTGTATAGATAAAGGAATGAAGGGGTGAAGGAACATTGTGGGTGTATAGGTAAAGGAATGACTGGGTGAAGGAACATTATGGGGGTATAGATAAAGGAATGAAGGGATGAAGGAACATTATGGGTGTATAGATAAAGGAATGAAGGGGTGAAGGAACATTATGGGGGTATAGATAAAGGAATGAAGGGGTGAAGGAACATTATGGGGGTATAGATAAAGGAATAAAGGGGTGAAGGAACATTATGGGGGTATAGATAAAGGAATGAAGGGGTGAAGGAACATTATGGGGGTATAGATAAAGGAATGAAGGGGTGAAGGAACATTGTGGGCGTATAGATAAAGGAATGACTGGGTGAAGGAACATTATGGGGGTATAGATAAAGGAATGAAGGGATGAAGGAACATTATGGGTGTATAGATAAAGGAATGAAGGAGTGAAGGAACATTGTGGGTGTATAGATAAAGGAATGAAGGGGTTAAGGAACATTGTGGGCGTATAGATAAAGGAATGACTGGGTGAAGGAACATTATGGGGGTATAGATAAAGGAATGAAGGGATGAAGGAACATTATGGGTGTATAGATAAAGGAATGAAGGGGTGAAGGAACATTGTGGGTGTATAGATAAAGGAATGAAGGGGTTAAGGAACATTGTGGGTGTATAGGTAAAGAAATGAAGGGGTGAAGGAACATTGTGGGTGTATAGATAAAGGAATGAAGGGGTTAAGGAACATTGTGGGTGTATAGGTAAAGAAATGAAGGGGTGAAGGAACATTGTGGGGGTATAGATAAAGGAATGACTGGGTGAAGAAACATTATGGGGGTATAGATAAAGGGACGGAGGGGTAAAGGATCTCTAATCTTACCTCCATCATTAGGTGCAGGGGAGTGCCAGGTTCTTCACTCAGCACTCGGAATTTCACTCCCTCTGAAACGCACGGATACAGTTTGTAGTTAACATGGCAGTGAGGTAGTAGTTGAGCGTCCATGGCTGCCCTGATGAACAGTACCAGAACAGAAGCCTGTGTAATAAGGTCTGTTGATGTTAATGATACTCACCTGCCAGTCTGTAGGGTCTGCACACACGGAGGCCCACGGCGAACAAGGGGAAGGAGTTAATGAAGTCCACACTGAGGTGAATCAGGCCCTGGAACATCACCACCACCAGTCGGAGCTGCCGTCACACATCAGAACTAAATTACTTCATGTCCATTTCCATCTCAGGGCTCCAAGCCACTCATGGCTGGAAGATTTGGTTAAATCTATTAAATAAATCTATTTGTGATTTTTTTTAAATAGATATACATACACACTCTATTGCCAAAAGTATTTGCATGATGTTGTCCAGAAAGTCTTGGTCTGCTGAAGCATAAGGGGCCGAGCCCAACTCCTGAACAACGCCCCCACACCATCGGCCATGGAAACCCATTCCATGAAGCTCTCTACACACTGCTCGTGAACTAATCTGAAGGCCACATGATGTTAGGAGGCCTGTAGTGATTTGAATCTGTAGAAAGTTGGTGACCTCTGTGCACTATGCCCCTCACCATCCTCTGACCCCACTCTGTCATTGTACGTGGCTGAGTTGCAGTCGTTCCCGAACACTTCCACTTTGTTATATCCCACTGACGGTGGACTGTGGCATATTTAGTAGTGAGGAAATTTCACGACTGGACTTGCTGCGTTGGAGTTCACTGAGCTCCTGAGAGCCACCCATTCTCTCACTAATGTCTGCAGGAGCAGTCTGCATGCCTAGGTGCTTGGTCTTACAGACCTGTGGCCATGGAAGTGACTGGAACACCTGAATTCAATGATTTGGATGGACGAGTGAATACTTATGGCAATACGGTGTAGTTCAGATCCATGCCTGTTATTTCGTCCTAGAACACCAGGCTGGAGGTTTGACAGGATAGAATTAAAAGTGCAGCTCCCGTAATTTAAAAACAGCTCTCTTTCCAACTGCATGTCTGATAAAAAGCCCAAGTCCTATAGAATTACTCACCAGAGTGAAGACCAGGTAATACAAGGCAGTGGTGGGCAGCAGAAACAACAGGACTGTGAAGAGCAGAGTGCCAATAAAAAGCTGCAGAAGGAATAAAGAACAATGCTGAATCACTTAAGTGTATACTTACACATGGTATATACAACATAAGAATATATACACTCACATACCAAAAGTCATGTGATCTCAGTAAACTGATGATGAGGTGGTGCTAGCTCAGGGGGCTGTAGGAGTGAGGTGTTAGCTTGTCAGTGAGTGTGAGGATGTCAAGGCGCCAGACACATCACTAGTTATTTAGATCTTACGACTTATACACTTGGTATACTAAAGCTGTCTTTGCGTAGAGTCTTTGCGTAGAGTCTCTGCGTAGAGTCTCTGCGTAGAGTCTTTGCGTAGAGTCTCTGCGTAGAGTCTTTGCGTAGAGTCTTTGCGTAGAGTCTCTGCGTAGAGTCTCTGCGTAGAGTCTTTGCGTAGAGTCTTTGCGTAGAGTCTTTGCGTAGAGTCTCTGCGTAAAACCTGGTAATGTACATGATGATTACCATACGAGCTCAGGAGCTGACATGCTGTCCCATGCTCTTTCAGGTAACCCTCATTGATGGTATGCTCCATGTAGTGGGAGGGGCTTATGGGGCATGAAAGAACCATGAGGGAAGATGGTGGACAGTCAGGGCTAAAGTGCAGCTAGGTGCACATGCAGTGGAAGGTATCATCATAGGTCGACAAGACCCTAGTATCCATTTTTCGGTTTACGTTCTTGTCCTTTTCTTTTTGAACCCTGTTGTGTTAAACGCGTGTGCAATATCAAATAAATTCTGGAGTTTACTGGACCGTCTCTCCGAAAACCTTGCCTCATTACACAGACAACTCGCGTCCACTGCACCACAGTGAGGTTGAACACTGGCCATCTTGTCAAGGTAAGGAGACGGGAACGCGGCATGATAGTGTTTCCCAGACTGATGGGACATTCCGTTTCTGAAGTTGCTTCATTCCGCTTCATCAGTTTACATCCTGCCGCCCCATGACTTTTGTTATGTCAGTGTACATCCATATAGAGGTTGGTGTGCATCTGTCCCTCTGAGCTCCAGCAAGCACAAATGCAATAGGCTGAGTCATTGCGCTGAGTCAATGCTCATTTCAAACTGCAGAAACCGAAGACTGAATACATTTTTTTTGTCCCCAGTCTGACCTGATCTCAATTGTCTTCCTTTCTGAGAACTATATCTGACAGCCTTTACTTACTGGAAACTTCTCAAAATAAAACAACCCTCCAACTAGAAATGATGTGCTATATTTGTACTTCTCCAACTGGAAACAGCTGCACCAGTAACAGAAACAGAAGAATAGCCCGCATCACTTTTAGTATTTGCTAACATGTGAGAACACCCGAGCTTTGATGTTATAATAGCTTAGAAAAGCTGAGTAAATCCAAGGAACAGAAAACCTGGGCCTGCTGTACCCATTATGGGTTCCTGGGAATTTGAGGGCTTAGCTTTCTCTGGTGGGCAGTATACCTGGTCCAGGTCGTAGGAACATGAGTCCACACGCTGCCTCAGCACGTTCCACTTTTTACCCCGGAAGAGACGCCAGAGGGAGGAGAGACCGTAGATTTTCAAACAGTAGAGTCTGGAGAGAGGAGTGAGAGAGCGGTGAGAGAGAGAGAGAGAGAGAGAGAGAGACGGAGAGAGAGTAAGAGCGGTGAGAGAGAGACAGAGAGAGAGAGCGGTGAGAGAGAGAGAGAGAGAGAGAGAGAGAGAGAGAAAGAGCGGTGAGAGACAGAGACAGAGAGAGAGAGAGAGAGAAAGAGCGGTGAGAGACAGAGACAGAGAGAGAGAGAGAGAAAGAGCGGTGAGAGACAGAGACAGAGAGAGAGAGAGAGAGAGCGGTGAGAGACAGAGAGAGAGGTGGGAGAGAGACAGAGAGAGAGAGAGAGAGAGAGCGAGAGAGAGCGGTGACAGAGAGAGAGAGAGAGAGACAGAAAGAGGGAGAAAGAGAGAGCGGTAAGAGAGAGCGGTGAGAGAGAGAGAGAGAGAGAGAAACAGTGAGAGAGAGCGGTGAGAGAGAGACAGAGAGAGAGCGCGGTGAGAGAGAGAGAGCGGTGAGAGAGAGAGAGAGAGCACGGTGAGAGAGAGAGAGAGAGAGCGGTGAGTGAGAGAGAGAGAGAGAGAGAGAGAGAGACAGAGAGAGAGAGAGAGAGAGAGAGAGAGAGCGGAGAGAGAGAGAGAAGAGAGGTTAGAGAGAGAGGAGAGAGAGAGTGAGAGAGTGAGTGAGAGAGTGAGCTTTAAACACAAACAATGTTTACTGTGTAAAATGATAAATGAGCTCGGACAAACTAAAACAGAAGAGATGCTGCCCCCTGCTGGCTGAACGGTCATAATTATAGCTGCACAATCAGAGATGTTCATAGTGGTGTTGACAGGAACCAGAGGTCTACTTTTAAAAGCTCCCTCCTTAAATGAAATGGTCCTGAAAACACTTCCTGATATCTGGCTGTATTAATATGCACTCAATAATCTGATACCTGCAGAAAACACAATTTTGTCAGTAACTGGTGCAATTAGATGATGGGAAACTCTGAATCTATATAAGTCAGGTACCTGCTTTGTAACTGGCCAATAAACAAATAAGGCATGATGTACATGTAGCCTAATAGTCAAACTGCACGGCATCAGAATTTTTTAAAATTTATTTATTCTATTATTTTTTACATCAGAAAATGAAGAATGGAGGGATAAGAATATTTATAGCATGTAGTTTCAGTGTTCTGTTGCTGTCTCTCGGTTACTGGGATAAACGCCACATGCATATTTTGCCACCATTAACCTACAGAATCCCCCCCGTTGGTTCACTGGTGGTTTAGATAGTAAATAAAGTCTATGTGTGTTGTAGACATGGAGAACACTGGTTCCCATCACCACCACTGTGCAGATCATCTCAACTGTTCCGCTCTGAATCACTGTTTACATCCCAAACATTCAATTATACAGTATTTATTTTCCACATAGATGGAATTCCCCTCACAGCGCTGCTGCTGTTGCTAGTGGGTGCTGATAAGGGCACAACAAATAGATAAGTATATTGCCACAATATGCTTCAAACAGAGTCTAGTGAATGGGCAGTGTCTCCTCACCTGGCTCCGTACACATAAAAGCAGTAGATGTGGAAGGTCAGAAGTGCCAATATGTCTGACAACACCGAAAGGGCAAAGGTCAAACCCAGGCAAGCGGACAGTCCGACATACCACAGGATCATCTCGATGAAGGGAGACATCAGACGGATGTAGCCTGAGGACACAAACAAGCAGGATGATGGCACGTCCCAGATTGTGTGTTCGCTAAACGGCTAATTAACTTCTGTTAATTTCCAGCAAGTCTGTCGTAAGCTGAACAAACACCTGTCTGAGAGACGTAGCTACTCTGGCACCATGTTCACAGAGCTGGTAATAGCCCAGGGAAGCAATTCTGAACCAGTATAAAGGCACTGGGTTTTGAAAGAGGAGGCGGACATGTTGGAGATTTTAGACAGACATTTGCTTCTATCCTGATGATCAGTGAAGATACATGAACCAAATGGGGAAGCTGAGTGTGGTCTAGACATCTGCTCTCTAACAGGAAATCAGCTTTATTAACCGGCTACAACTGTGCATGCAGGCAGAATGGGCAAAACCCATAGTTACACCCAGAAGGAGGTGTGGGATTGTGGTGCTGTTGGGAAGGAAGATAAAGGTGACCAGGATCAATAACTGATGATAAATTTAGACTGATATGATCAATATTTATTGAGCTACACATACAGAAGTCTGTCTCTCAGTATGGCGTCGGGCCGCCGTGTCTGCTAACCCAACACGCCAGACGTCTCGGTATGGAGCTGTAGAGGTTCCTAATGGTGTCCTGTGATAATCCATCCCATGCAGCTTGAACATCCTCACACAGTTCCTGCAGATGGTGCGGTAGGGGTGAAGGTGGAGCGACACCAGGCCTTCTGGACGTGTGACGACAAATCGTTCATCTTGGTGCTGACCACGGTGCTGCCACACATGGACTCGTTGGGCGTCTCCACCAAAACTAAAGCGGGACTCGTCACTGAAGATGACCCGCTGCCATTCTGAGTCCCTCCATGACAGTCTGGTACTGCAGTCTTTGGTGACGTGGTGTTAAGGACAGTCGTGGTAACGGTCTGTGTGCATGTAGTCCTGCGTGGTGCAGCCGTCTGCCGATGGTGCTGCACTAACAGGATGTCTCATGGAGGACACCACTGCTCGCTGAGTGTCCACAATCATGGCTGCTGGGTCAGTGAGGTACAGAGATAAAGCAGAATGCAGTGCAGAGCAGTCTACGAATACAAACTGGGCAAGGAACTATGTACTCCTGCTGACAATTCTCAGATCCCTTTGTAACTGCCTCGGTGTTGTAAAATGTTCTGTTACGGGAAAGCAGCACCTCCCAGAGGGTAACTAAAGGTGAAAGGATGCTATGTTTTTGGTATCAGTATGGTGTACCAATAGTAGGAACCAACAGCAATATAAAAGAACATAAGGAAGTAACCCCCTACCCTAACCTAACGTAGCGTAGCAAAGGGTCAGCTGAGGGTCAGCGTACAACATCTTGTGCCGGCAAACCATGAATAAAAACTTTTACTTCACTCTTAATTTTATATAGTGCAGCTCAGTGTGTGAAATACTGATTACAAATCACCAAATAGATAGATTTTTAACAGAGCACTTCATCTTTTCCAGTGTATCAGATATCAGAAATTATAAATACTGTAAAAACTCCTTAGTGATGTTACATTCCAGACACACTGTTCACCTCTCTGGTCAGTTCAACACAGGTCAGAAAGAGCATATGTTGCAACTTACTGATCCACAGATGGATGTGGTAGAGGAAGAACCTCCCCAGCACTTGGTCCAATGCACGGTTCATCTTCAGCCCAGCAGGGGCGCCCATGAGCCATTCCAGCAGCTCCTGCAGCTCCTTGGCCACACGCTGAAACAGAAAACAACCCAACTGTACTGAGAACTGACCACGTGTTTGTGTAGTCGTCTGGTTAGTCAACCTTGAGATGTGTACAGTCACACCTATGGGTCATTAATGAAGGTAGAATGTATTATCTGGCATAATAAGTTTAAAACTACTTACATCAGCAACTGGCACTAAAGTGTTGGCCAGCTGGCTGATATGGTTCTCTCTGTAGAGCCAAGAGATAAGCAGCAACCCGAGAGCTATGTCCAAAAGGAAGGACACAAAAATGTTTGCCTTCCTACAGGGAGAAAAAGCACACCACACCACAGCACTCCACAGTAAGCCTAGTTCGGTTCAGAGGCATGCATATACATCGCCTAAAGTATGTGCTACTCTAAATCTAAGGCTGGTTTTACACTCGGTGTAAGAAGGTGTGAGGCTGAACTGCACTCAAGCTGCAAAAATTAAGTGTGAGCAATTCCTGAAACAAGCCTGACTAGTTCAAATTCAAAAACAATCAAAACTGCATGCAACACTTTCAGTAACTATTTATAAATGTACACATTTTTGGTGCATTGAATTGTTTCTTATATATAGCCATCCAGAAGATGTAATCTACAAATTTGCATTCAATTTATTTAATTTTGATAACATTTTGAGCTGTCATTGCTGTTCTATATCTACACTTCTGTCTTAATGATACTAAACTCGCTGCTATTTGCTGTAATCACGCAACAAGCGCTTTATCAAATCCACCTCCTTGTATGTGCACTCAACGTCCATCTCATCAGCTCCACTGACCATATAGGACACTCTGTATACTCTGTCCATCTGTTTCTCTGTATACCGTATTACCCTGTACTTCAAAGGGCAGGACCACCACAGAGCAGGTATGATGTGGGTGGTGGATCATTCTCAGCACTGCAGTGACACTGACGTGTTAGTGTGAGTGTTGCTGGTGTAAGTGGATCAGACACAGCAGTGCTGGTACTAGACGCTGCCCACGGGACACGTAGTGCCACAGGAGCAATAACACTGAGGTGTCCAGCAGCAGTGCTGTATCTGATCCACTCACATCAGCACCACACACACTAACACACCACCACCACGTCAATGTCACTGCAGTGCTAAGATTGATCTACCACCCACATCATACCTGCTCTGTGGTGGTCCTGTGGGGGTCCTGACCACTGAAGAACAAGGTAACACAGTATACAAAGAAACAGATGGACTACAGTCTGGACCTGTACACCTACAGAGTGTCCTGTATGGTCAGTGGAGCTGACAAAGTGGACAAGGGAATGCAGCCACAAGGATGTACTCCCAAAAGAGAGCCTGGTGAGTGTATAACAAGGGTTTGAATAATAATAAATTCTGTCTGTTTCAGTAAACACATTTCATAACTTGAGATGCTTGCAGCTACCACTGAGCATAAAGTGAGGTGCAGGATGCTTCACATTTCATCAGCAGTAATCTGATGTAAAGCTGTACCTCATAGACTCCGTGTGGTTTGTGGCTTTCTTTGTGGAGAACACAGTCTGAAAATGATCTGTCCTGTATCCCGACTGAACACAGGTCGACAGCTTGCTCGAGATGAATTCCACCGGCCACACGTGCAGCATCCTGCGGCGGACCCAATACAGACAATACTGTAGATTAGCGGACTTCATTATCAGCTGATCATTCATCAGATAACAGACACACTCAGATGCATGTGAACACACTCATCTGAAAAACGGCTGTTGCTCAAGCACTGATAATTCGTGTGACTCCCATATGACATGTGAGTCAAGAACAGATAAATGAAATGTCTAGATCCCAGATGCTTGGGCAACTTAGGGTCATACTCGGGTCATCAGCCTCGCTGTGTTAACAGTCAGGGTAGTGTGAGTCTCTGTATGGTGTGCATAGTAACAATTAGGGCTGCGATAAATATCCTATAGAATTTGATCAATTTACACTATTTATTTAATTAATTAATTTAATTAATTAATTGACTTAAAGTATAATATTCTACAGAAAACACATTAGATTAACCAGTAGTAATGATTTAACTCCAGGTGCAGTCTAAATTAGTTTCTTATAGCTTCAGATTGCTAGCTAGCTAACTTGTATGTTCTCAGTTGCCTGGCGAGGGTTGCCAGATTGGCCAACTCCCCAGGTTTATTGCAAGTAATTTTCAAAGCATTTTATTTATGTTTTAATAAAAATGGAAAATTAAGATAAAAGAGGCAATAGTGCTACTACCACTATAATAATAACAATAATAACACAACAATAATAATAATAATTATTATTATTATTAATTATTGTTATTATTATGCTGTATGCAACCATGTCCAAATGACCAGGACTGGGAACTGGAGTTCTTTAAAGAAGTCTAGATTCCTGGTCTATACTAAAGAACCCTTGAAGAACCCCATTTTTAAGGTTGAATGGTTTAAGCATCCGTCTACCGTCCACAATCCAGATTCCCATCCTGCAGTTCACTGATATCACTGAGAGTTGTCAATAGACTATGGGTCACTAGAAAACTCATCACCGGGAACTGGATCGGGGACCCCTGCTCTAGTGTATACGCTGATGCTGGCTCACCTGAAGCTACACAGGCTTTTCCACAATGACCCCAGCCAGGTGAGGACCATGCAGAGTGGGACGGATGCTTGCTTGAGCAGCTCCACGATAATGCTCGCCTCCCGGCCTTCGGACTGCCAGTGAGTGAGCTTTAAAGGCCCCTCGTCGTACCTGTCGAGAAAAAACAGTGGCTGGCTCTGAGCGACTGTCTGAAAAACCAGGCGCAGCTCTGAAGACTCCTCCTCCGGGCCGTTCTCCTGTACCGGGTGAAGCTGGGAGAGCATGACCTTCCTCTGATCGTAATGAATGAAGATGATTTTATCTTTGTCGTCGTCGTTGTCCTCCTCAGCCTGAGGTTTCCCGTCTTCCTGCACCACTTGGCACGTGAAGGCCCTCTTGCCGCTCTCGCGACCCAGCTGAAGCCATCGTGAATGAGGGAAAATGGTGCTAAGGTCCTTCAGGAAGCTGTCCATGTCCTCCTGGCCGTCTTTAGGCATACTCCAGGAACCCAGGACGGTCAGGTCCACATGGGTCTGGTTTTGTATTTGACTGAGATACTTCTTCACCTGGCCTGGTATGAAGGGGTAATGGATGACGGCCAGCACCACAGCTGAGTCTTGGCCTGGAATCCAGCGACCCACCAGCAGGCCGCTGTCAGCGGTGTTGCAGCACTTGGGGAAGAAGATTTTCAGCACCATTGCTGGTCCTTCAAAGTGAGCTGTGAAGGAAAACGTCTGCACACAAAACACAAAAGCACTTCGTTATAGGAACAGCTGAGAGGTTTACTAGGCCTTAACAGGAGATTTGAAACGCACTGTTAAGTTTAATACACAGCAGCTTTTATGTGCCGCTTAAAGCTACACATACTTAATACCATGAGTATGATAATTAATTATACCATACTGAATGATATAACAGCCTTAAAACCTTAAGTATCAGCTGATTATGTTTTGTTTTGAAATGATTAACTACTAACTATACATGGTTTCTTGAATTTCCCTCTTGGATCAATAAAGTATCTATCTATCTATCTATCTATCTATCTATATTAATTATAGATTCAGAGTGGGTTTGGTGCGAGATGGTTCAAAGGTACAGTGGTGGTGATGGAAACCAGAGTTCTCCATGTCTACCACACACATATAGACACTGTATTGGCTATCTAACCCACCAGTGAACCTACACGTGTCTTCTGAGTGTGTATGGAATGTTGGTGATGAAAATCTGGAAAACCTGGGAATACTAAGTTCCTTTGGGGGACCATTTGACGTCACAGCGCTCTGCAGCATGTATCCCTCCACCATAAATGGAGTTTAAGGCTGAGATCTTCTCCACACTATCATAAACAGCGACTCAGACATCAGGCAGCGTATTCAGAACCACCTCATGTAGGAACTTTGGTTTGGGCAGTTTGTATTCTGACGAAGCATCTTACGACTTTCTGTCTTAATTATCTCTTATTTTCTCATAATTATGACATAGCTTTTCCTCCTGTGGCGAAAACGGATCTCCATAAACATCGAACTGATTCCTCCGAATCAATAACCATACCGAACCGGAGAACACGTGTATCGCTGCATCCTTAACAGCCCTGCCTACCTGCTGTGGTCCAGTTTCTGGAGTTCTACCGCACTGAAGCCAGCCTGCGGACGGAGACAGGAGGGAAGAGAACGCTTACCCAGCCAGGAATCCCAACTACACGAAACCCAGTCCAGCTGCTTCTCTTCGTGTCCTTCACTTATCGACTCTTACAGCTGTTTCCATAGAAACCAGCCTGAGGCACAACTGACATTGATTCCTCTCCGCACACCGAGCTACAGCTAACACTTTCCATAAACCCTAAGCAGAAGTACGGCCAGTGCATTTCAACAGACTCCCAGTCCCTAAGTCACATCAGGAGGATGGGAAAGTCGTGCCCGAGTCGTAAAGTGCTCTTGCTCAACGACCGCTAAGCCTAGTTAGCACGTTAGCTTAGCAGCGGCTAACTTCTGGGGTGACTTAGCTTGCCCGCCTGTCCAGCCCAAATCATCGTTCCAAGCGCCATATAATCCAGAAATTCACTCCCAAAAGTCCATATACCATCAAATATGCTTTTAAGTCGAGTTTACGGTTTTAAACGACACATTTAAGGCTGGCTAAAAGTAGCGCAAGCTAACTCTCAGCGTGCCCATCCGAAATAATCCGCCGGGTAAAACGAAAACCAGATTTTTGGTTCCGGGACGAGTAAATACTTAAATCGATAAATTAGTCAAATGCTGTCACAGTGCCGTGTACTGTTTACATCTCACAAACACAGTTTCCCTCCAATATCAAATTTCTAATGCTACAATACTGAAATACACCAAGTGGTAAACACCATATATTAGATTTGATTCGATTTAGATTACATTACATTATGTTTATTTCGGTTGCATACAATAGTAAACACAAACAGCAGACATATATATAAATACAAAAAAGTAGATTTAACATTTACATATATAGTATCTGTAAAAAATTAAAACACCCTTCTAAATGGATGTTGTTGGTGATCTTAAAGACTCATACACTTAACAGCTCCACCTGCTGAGAGTCTGAACCAGTCCATATCCTGCTACACCACATCTACTCCTGATGTACACAGTATGATACTCCTCCATATCTCCACCTCTAATATATATTTAGTGGTGTAAAAACTTTTATCTAATTTTCTGCACAGTGTAAAAGCTCTAGTTCTCCTTTCAGGTTAGTGAATATTCATGATGGACCGACCAATAGAATCGCTTCAAACCTGCTTAGTAATAAACCTTGTTCTATCAGCTCCACTGCAGGGTAAAGAAGCTGGTCCATTCTCCTGTACAGCTCCACTCTGGAGGGTTTTAAGGTGGACTGTATAATTCCATGAGTGATAGTTTTATAGTTTGGTGTCTTCACTTTTATTCTACAGTAAAGCTTTAAGATGAACAGAACTAGAACCTGCTACGAGGAGCTGCGTCTGACCTGGTAGTGTACATTAGATGTCATCATACAGGCATAAAAGAGGTATTATATAGAGGGGATATCATTAATAGACCCACCGTTAGTTTAAAAGCCTAATAACTGATGCAACAAATGACCTTGGATATCTGTTTACTTGACCTTTCAAGGAAAGTATACCTCCGTACTGAAGGCAGACGCCCTCTCTCATTTAACCTTGTCCCAGTGGTCTTCTAGCTGGGTTTAACACTCCCTAGTCTATTTGTGTGCACTATACTGAGGCTGTTAAACCAACAGATCATTGGAAAGGTTCCAAATGACTCAATAAAAGAAGAATGTCTTTGGTTCGAGTCAGTGTTGGCATCAGAATTTATTGGGCAAAGTAGTGCCCGTGTACTTGTACTGACAACACAGCTTTGCCATTTATAACCATTTAGGTCAGTACTGTGACAGGAGAGTCAGTCACCATCTCTTTAGGCCATTTGATGAAATAATCCATAACTGGATCATGGCTCACATCGTGGTCCTGCAGAAGACTAACCACCACTGACTCGACTCAAACATACAGTCAATAGTGTAGACCCCAAACAACATGGCCCACAAACACCTTCACCACAGCACACTTACCCACTTATGTCCTGCTATGCATTCCAGAGAATGGAAGTTGTCCTTATCGATAAGCCGCTAAACAGAACCACTCAAGTGATAT
Organism: Prochilodus magdalenae; assembly: GCA_024036415.1. NCBI lineage: Eukaryota > Metazoa > Chordata > Actinopteri > Characiformes > Prochilodontidae > Prochilodus > Prochilodus magdalenae. Next base: position 156,894 of record JAMWET010001236.1, on the reverse strand, counting down.
TTCGCTGGGTCTATTGGCGGTTCCGCCACTTACTTGCACTGAGAACCTCGGTCACTCCGCGCCAGTCCTCGGAGAAAACCACTATGACACTGCAAGAACGCAACAAGCCTATTGTCCCTGATAACAACCTTCACAGAGATAAGAGCTCAAGTTTTGGAGGGAACTGAACACGGTAACATGGGAGTCTGAGGCGGCTACAGATGGGAGACGAAACCACCGGCACACTCAGGGATCCATAGGGCGCTATCTAGTACCAAAAAGCTTCTAACAGCTTGTAACAACAGCAGAGGGCTTTTTGCACTACTGGTGTTCCATCATACAGGAGAACCGTTTCACCATGCAGAGAACCATTCAAACTCTAACTCTAGTTTCCAGGTCTGTATAGCTATTTAAGGTGGACCTATCTTTAAATCCTGTAGCTACAGGTGTGCAGAGCATTGTAAGCCCACCTATCAGTAGGACTTATCTAGGGAAGTACAGAAGCCGCAGCTCAAACCTGAAATACTGAAGTTACATATAGAACCTCTTAGAACACCCAGAACCTTTCAGCTCTGGAGCTGAGGGTCTATTCCTGTGTCTCTGGTCCACAGCACAGCTCCAGAGCTGAAAGAAGTCAGTTACAGCTAGATATACACAGGTGTTCTGTTTTTCAATTCAGAAACTACAAGTTGTAACGTAGCCTGTTAATATACCGTGTTTATGTATTTACAAGTTACTGACCATGTGACCTAACCAGCAGTGATATGTTCCAGATATTTATTATTTAATTACAGTTTAATACATGATGCTCTGCACCGTTCTCCGTCACTTTATAATTCACATCTGTTCACTGTTTGTGTTAAAATCCAGCCACAGCTTCCTGCTAGAGCACATTAGAGTCCTTTTACACAGCAAAACTGACTTTATCATTTGTTGTTGTTGAAAACTTACAAACTTTGAACTCCAAACTTTCATTAGTTCATTAATTCCATTGATGAATCCCCTCTTCCACTTATTATATGTAAAAAATTATATGTAAACTTGCTTTTAGCAGGCGTAGATAGCAGCTATTAGCATTTTTAGCAGGCAAACATAACAGCTATTAGCATTTTTAGCAGGCGTGCATAGCAGCTATTAGCCTTTTTAGCATTTGTAGCAGGCGTACATAGCAGCTATTAGCATTTGTATCAGGCGTACATAGCAGCTATTAGCATTTTTAGCATTTGTAGCAGACACACATAGTAGCTATTAGCATTTGCAGCAGGCGTACATAGCAGCTATTAGCATTTGTAGCCTTTTGTATTAGGCATACATAGTAGCTAATAGCATTTTTAGCATTTGTAGCAGGCGTACATAGCAGCTATTAGCATTTGTAGCAGGCGTACCTAGCAGCTATTAGCATTTTTAGCATTTGCAGCAGGGGTACATAGCAGCTATTAGCATTTGTAGCAGGCGTACATAGCAGCTATTAGCATTTGTATCAGGCGTACATAGCAGCTATTAGCATTTTTAGCATTTGCAGCAGGCATACATAGCAGCTATTAGCATTTGTAGCAGGTGCACAGTTTTTGACATCATATAAGGCTCCTGTTTACCTCCACACCGTGTGTAAATGTCAGGATGAATGGACTAACAGATATTCCCCAGAGTTACTTGGAAAGACGTCTGGTTCCATTGACTTACATTAAAAGTAAAGGATGATTTTTCCGCTTCCTGTGAAGTTATTAATCTGAGGCTGTGTATTAAACCACTCTGGTTAAACACCTACAGAGCAGCGCTGGATCCTGCAGCGTGTGCTGCTCTGTATTTAACACCATGTAAAGAGCCGGGGATGTTATCAGCTTTGGTTCAGGAGCTCCTCACAGTTTAACGGACCAGTAGCTGGAGGACTGGAGATAAGGACGCTGATTACAAGGCCAGGTTAAAGCTCGCTCTGTCCAGCAGGTGGTGCTACATAACAGGATTTGTGGAGTGTTGGGCCAACTGGTGTTTACAGCAGCTCCACACACTTTTTATGAAAGTAAGTTCAGTTACGACATAATTTTATACTTTATACATAAAATACGTATACTTGTATATGTTGTATGTATAAACTATATATAAACTATATATATATTACTATATATAGTTTATACATACTATATTACTATATATATGTTATATATATAACTATATATATATTAAAAAGCTTATTGTATTATGTACATACAAAGTAAGCAATGAAAACTGTTACCAAGCAGCGAGTTTGTTTATGCTTGTAACATCATTATATAGCAGTAGAATAAATACAAATAAACATAAACAACACCTTGCAATATTTGTGTATTAAAGGGCCCATATGGTGGAAAACAGAATCTTCCTGTTAAACATTGATTGTGGAGTTTCAAATACTCCACTATATACAATATATATACATATGCATGTGTGTGTGTGTGTGGTATGTGTGTGTAGTGAGGAGTATAACGTCTGAAACGTATAAATTTTTAAACAGAAATTTCAGTTTTTTCACCATATGATCCCCTTTAATACACAAATATTATTGTGAGGTTATGTTTATGTGCACATGCCGCACATGTGACATAAGCAGGGACGAGTCTTATCTCTGTACCTGACCCAACAGCCACTACAGACATCCAGCGAGCAGTGGTGTCCTCCATGAGTCATCCTGTTAGTGCAGCACCATCGGCAGACGGCTGCACCACGCAGGACTACATGCACACAGACCGTTACCACGACTGTCCTTAACACCACGTCACCGTCACCAAAGACTGCAGTGGTGTCGTACCAGACTGTCATGGAGTGACTCAGAATGGCAGCGGGTCATCTTCAGTGACGAGTCCCGCTTTAGTCTTGGTGGAGACGCCCAACGAATCCGTGTGTGGAAGCACCGTGGTCAGCACCGAGATGAACGGTTTGTCGTCACACGTCCAGAAGGCCTGGTGTCCCTCCACCTCCACCCCTACCGCACCATCTGCAGGAACTGTGTGAGGATATTCAAGCTGCATGGGCTGGATTATCACATGACATGTAGCTCGATAAATATTGATCATATCAGTCTACATTTATGATCATTTATTGTTCCTGGTAACCTTTATCTTCCTTCCCAACAGCACCGCAATCCCGCACTTCCTTCTGGGTGCAGCTATTACCGTAACAATGTACATATGCAGGATATGGGTCATTTATATTATTTATTATTTTATATTTGTTTACTCTGTCGTATGATCTATCTCCAGTATAAACAGTATGTGCCAGTAAGAGGCTGTTTATTTTACATGGGCATATTAACCTTCAGCTACCAAAAACTCCTCCAGGGAACACGTGTCTTCTGAGATTTATGGCTGATGCTTGATGATAGATAGACATGCTAAATGACTGTTTACATGTGAACTCATTAGGTATGCAGAAATGTCGCGTGGAGTTCCCCTTCAGGAGGAATGAGAGTGCTCAGGTAAGTGGTGGGGCGTAGTGAAAGTGGCAGGAGACGTTTCTAAGCAGTGAGCCGTGTTAGAGGAAAGCGCAGAGGAGCCCCGGGAGAGTCAGCCCTGTGTTGTGGTTTCAGGATGAAGCCGTAGCTCATGTGACTTGTAAGAATCCATGTGAATGTGAAAACGATCAGAGATGGTCATCAGTCTGTCTGCTGAAGCTGAGGGATGGCGTGATGCGGGCTTCCTGATTACAGAGGTCCACATTCCATTCAAATGCACTTCCAGAAATGAGAAATGAAAGAAGGAAATGGGCCACCATGTGTGTTTGTGTATATATGTATATGTGAGTATATATGTATATATGTGTGTGTGTGTTTGTGTGTATATATGTATATATGTGTGTGTGTGTGTGTACTTGTGTATATATGTATATGTGTGTATATATGTATAGGTGTGTATATATGTATAGGTGTGTGTGCGTGTGTGTGAGTGTATATATGTATCTGCATACACGCACACACACACACACACACACACACACACATACATAAATATAATAAACATATAATGCATATTTTTAAATGATATATATACAAGAGTATGTAAATAAATGGCGCCACTGCTGGGGAATCAGCGCCCTCTGGTGCCCTGTTGGCGAAAGTGCGCAGCGCCGCTTCTCTTTCACTTTCAGTTTCCTGTAAAGCACCTGCGAAACGCTCAGAGCAGACCTGGGACCGAAACGCGCTCTCTGCAGCTCAGGGATGAAGGAGACGCTGCACGATCTGCTGAGATAGCCACCAGCAGCACCCTGGAACATCTCCTGCACCCCAGCAGGTGAGTGGTGCAGGGTTTGAGTCATGCTTCCCCCTCAGCGGTGGGCCTGGCTCTGCAGCCACGAGGACAACAGGGGTACATAAGAAGCCCACATCATACCCTGTCCAGGCCCTGCAGGACGGAGGATGACCCTTTTAATGCAGTATAGTTATAACAGGCTTATTACATTGAACAGAGTTAAAGGGCCCATATGCTACATTATACATGATTGTTATGTTGTTCCTTTTTGAGGTCCAGGTGGGATGTTGGTGTGGTTTGTGAGTATAATACAGCCATTCCCCAGCTTCTCTTATCACTGGCTGTGCTTTTATGACATTTGTGCATGAGGAGTGTTCTGAATGGTGTCTGATTGTATCAGTATTGTATTATATGTATGTATATTATAAGTATATGTATATATAAGTGACTTAGCTTGCAGCTAATACAAGCTAATATATCCCAATATAAACCCAGAATAGTGCAAAATCTCAATGGTACTGTGACTTAAGTCCCCCGATGGTATCGCATGGCGAGGCCTTCGGTGACCTCCAGCCCCTATATAAATGCATGCATCTTGAATCTGTTTTGTGAAATCACGGAAACAACACATCTAAAACTGGCAGCTCTGGCAGCAAAGCTTCACATGCCGCATGATCGCACCCTCGTGCAATCACTAATCAGCAAATTTCTCAGGCACCCTTTTAAAAAAAGGATCCGGCCCCCATACTGTGGTGAAGGAGGGTTGCTCATAAAGACCCGGGATGAGCAGACAGATCCGTGTGCAGTAAACAGAGGGTTTCTGAGAAACACAGGAGAAATGAAAGTGGCTAAAACAGTCACTTAGCCCAACTCCAACACGTCACTGATCAGAGCAGATAGCTGTGGCGATTTCAGTTTCACAATGAAATCATTGTCAGAAGCAGCTGTCGCTACAAGTTTAACAAAAGAGAAAAAGAAAGAAGCAGAAAGAAAGAGAAAGAGAGAGAGAGAGAGAGAGTTCATACACATCCACCCCATGCACAGCTCCAGCACTGGCTGCAGGGTCTCACCTGCTGCACACATTCAGTATGACACAGCCGTTCACCTGTGTGGGGAATGGAACAGGCCTCCACCATCAAGAAATGAAACCTACAGCTGTCCTGGTGTTTGCTCTGCGGCCTGGTTGCGCTTTATAACGAAGCCCTGCTCTATTTACAGCAAGAGCTTCCTCAACCCTAGTGGGCCATAAAGCTGCAACGGCTAGAGCAGGGGAAACCATAACCATAACGCCGGCACTATCAGATCCATCAGAGCTCGTATCGCGTTCCTTAGAAGTGCGTGCTTAATGCAGCATTTAAACATGAGGAGTTCATTCAGAGTTACAAACATCTACGGCCCGAGCTCTCTGAATGAGGCGCAGCCCATTAGAGCGCAGCTCATTTGCATATATCAGCCAGAAAGGTCATGAATAAAAATATAAAATAATATTTTATATATTTATATTTTAAATAATTAATAATGATGTTTTTTTTTATTCATGGACCCTCACAGATGGGCAGCCTCATGCTAACAGCTGCTGATTGGGAGCACGAAGTCATCACACACATGCATGGTGGGAGTATAACGACTGCAGGGCTTCACTGTGGGCTTACCTCACGGTTTACCGTAAAACAGAACTGAGTGAGCTTCTCATGAGCTGAAACTGCTGAGAGTCAGGCTGACCAGGTTTGTACACCAGTAGGGGGCGCATTTCAGCTTACCACAACTCTAAAAATACAACAACAATTAGGTCTGCTGTGAAATGTGCGCCGTTCCTTGCAGGCTGCCCTGTTTGTGTGCCATTTGTTTGTTTGTTTGTTTGTTTGTTGGCTTGTTTGTACCAGTACTGCTAAGCGAACTGTGCATATGTGTTGAGAACCCTGTTATCCAGGGTAGCCTGCACCCTGCATGGTCTCTGTGGAGCTGTTCAGTTAATAAATCAATAGTACAATAAGCCCATGTAAACCACACACACACACACACATGTAGCCTAGATACAGGATGTGCAGGCGTACTGCATGTGCCGGTGCTGTAACTACTGGCATTGCCTTCTAGAGACATACCACTCCATCCACTGGAATCCACCTCTTACAGAATTCTAATTTTTTGCAAGTGAGTGCAAAATTATTGTGAGGGAAGATAAAATGAACATAGGAAATCACATTTTTAAATATTGACATATAAAATCACTGCCATGGGATGCAAACTCATTCTGTGACTGCAAGTAAATTCAAAATTATTGCAAGTGAATTCAACATCATAGCATGTGTGGGCAAAATCATTGCAAGTGAATTACAAATTATTGCAAGTGAGTTAAAAATCTTTGCAAGTGAACTCAAAATCATTGTGATTGAATGCACAATCATTGTCCATGCATGCAATTAATGCAAGTAGGTCAATAAAAATGATTGCGAGTGAATTCAAAATCATTGCAAGTGCATTCAAAATCTTTGCAAGTAGATAAAAAATTGTGAGTGAATTCAAAATCTTTGCAAGTGGACTCAGAATCGCTGCGAGTGAATTCAAAATTATTACGATTTGCTCGTGCATGCAGTCATTATTGCGAGTGATTTCAAAATATTTGCAGTTAGATTAAAAAAAATTGCGAGTGATTTCAAAATCATTGTAAGTGAATGCAATGTAGCTGAATTAATGAAATGCCGAGTATTTGTACTACCTCTAAGTAAGAATAGTCATGGTTATTATTATTATTATTATTATTATGAGGTCCTGCTAAAACTGAGGTTTTCCAGTGTGCTGCAGCCTTAAACCGAAAGCCCCGCCCCTCCCAGCAGCAGCTCTGTGTATGTAGAAGGGCTCTCCTAAACTCAGTGATTTCAGAGAAGCGCAAGGGCTGAAGCGAAAGTGAACTTTCCGGGAAATGGGCGGGGGCTTAGAGGCGCGAGGCTTAAAGAGCGAGGGCCGGGGCCGAGCTCGCGCAGACGAGAGAGAGAGACGCAGTCGTACACGCGCAGCGCGGAGCAGGAGACGGAGTCAATGGCCGCTGAGCACACATGTTCATCTCTCTGCTCCCTCACTCTCCTCCTGCCAGCTCCCCTCACCGGTAAGCACGGAGCGAGCCTCCTCCTCCTCCTCTCGGTCTTCCTCCCGCGTTCCTTCCTTCTCGTTTGACCCAGTCCTTCCACCTTAAACACGGCCGCTTCGGCGAATCATTTAAGGTGGAGCGGACCATTCTGGGAAAACAAGGCGCCTAAGCTTTCCTGGGATTTGTTTAGGGCGCTGTGGTTCCCGACAGGACGGCTCCAGCCAGGAATAGCCTTTGATGTTTTGTTTTTTATTAAATGGGAAGATCGCTAACCTTCTCAGACTTCTCAGTAACTCAGTCTTGGAGGTGTTCAGGCGACCGGAGTGTTTTGACGTGACAGGCTTTGCGGCTGGGACACTTACCCACTGCTTTACAGTGGCGGTGAAGGTAACCAGACGTCCAGAGGCCAAATCTAGCCGGTGTGTTGTTGTTGCTGTGGTGCTGTTGTTGTTTATGTGTTGATAGTGGAAGAACAGTCATGGAAGAAAGTGTTGCGCCTCGGCTAACAGCATCCTAGGCAGTACAGCACATCTCACAGAGTCTTACTGTTAGGGTGCCTTTAATGGTGGACGTCTGGTTCCCATCACCACCACTGTGAACAGTTCATTATGTCCATAGGCACACAGTTGGTGGAGTTCACTTTGCTAAGCTGATGTGTGTGTGTGTATGACCAGCGAGGTCTACTGAGGAGCTCGTTCTGAGGGGCTTGAGCTGGGGAACTTGGTCGGGGTTTCCTATTGGTTAGTGTGTTTGTGCCGTGTTTAAATGCGCCTGTAGTCTACAGTGCTTTGTGTTTTGGGATCAGTTTTCCAGACAGGGATTAAGCCCTGTCACGGACTACACTGGACTCGGAATAGGGGATCTATAGTGAAAGGAAAGCAGATGCGTTATCCGAGCCACAGAGTTAACACATGCTGGTTCAGGGACTGTCGAGACATGTGCAGACGCGGTTTGACTCGTCACTTCGGCGAACTGTCACCCTGATCTGAATCTGCGGTTCGAAGAAAAGGGTGGGAGATGATTTAACCCCAGCGTTCCCTGGCATGCGTTCCCTAGGCATTCCCTGGCATGCAGTGATTACATGGAGAACAGTGCAACAGCTGTATCTAGGAAGGTAGCTGCTATAGGAAGGTTCTTCCCGCAGAGGAACCCTTATGCTTACCTTAGGAACCTAGCATGTTGGGTATGTGCACTCGGTACCGGGACCCTCCACTGACCTGGCCTTGTCTTTTCTCTCCCAGCAGATCCTGTGCGCCTCATCTAGATGACCTTGACGAGGTACGCTATGGAAGACCACACAGGCTGGTCTTCCCTGTAGGATGGTAGCGCACAGTGCAGTGGAAGACACCTCAGGCACAGCGGATCGCAGAGCCCCAAGGTCCAGGCCCCACCAGCACACAGAGACCCAGACGCACTTCCGCTCTTTCAGGAACGAGAGTGACTTCAGCATCATCAACAAGACCACCTCCATGCTGGAGGAGAGCGGCTTCTACTGGGGACCCATGACCGTGGAAGAGGCTCATCAGAAGCTGAAGAAGGAGCCCGTGGGAACCTTCCTGATCCGGGACAGCCAGCAGAAGGACGTGTTCTTCACGCTGAGCTACAGGGCTTCTTCGGGGCCTGCCAGCATCCGGATTACATTCCAGAATTCCAAATTCTGCCTGGCCGGGAGCAAGGAATGCTTCGACTCTCTGTTCAAACTGCTGGAATACTACACCAGCTCGTCCAAGAGGAGCCTGGTGCGGCCCTACAGGAAAGAGCGGGTGCAGTCGCTGCAGCAGCTGTGCCGCAAGCGGATTATCGAGACGTGCGGCAGCGGGGAGGCGGCTGTGGACAGCGTCCCCGTGAACCCCATCCTGAAGGACTTTCTCCGCTCCTTCCCCTATCAGCTGTGAAGTCTCCACGCACCGCATTAAGGCACGGCCGGGATATGCGTCCGCAAATACTTGACAGACTCTCCGAGGTCCGGTGTTGTCGTGTGAAGCAGGCACTTTGTAGCACATCGTCGCAAATCAGACTTGAACACTCCGTGTCCAAAGTTTACGTCCACTTTGAATGTTTACACTATGCAGGGAGCGCCGCTCCCTCGGACTCTTATTCTTTTGCCATGCAAAAAGCTCTATTTTTATACCAGTATTTTTATATTAGTAATAAATGTATTTGCAAACATTTCAAAACACTTCTGCCTTTGGGAGTTTCTTTGCTTCTCATCTCCAGCCAGCAGGGTTTGCTCGGAACCTGCTCTAGAACCCACCTGAAGGGACTTGGGTCATAGATGCGACCAAAGGTGATGGAAGGTCTTTGTTTTTTTAAAGATCCAGCCGGGTGTAAAGCTCTGACGGCGATGCCGGCCATAGAGGAACCCTTGTGCTTCGCTGAGGAACCTCGCTAAAGAGATGTATGCGTGCGAAGAACCTTTTTTTTAAGGTTCTAAACACAGTTTAACAGTCCTCAACACGATTCGTACAAGAACCGTCCACAGGGAAGGTTCCACAGAGTTCTCTGGGTGCTGCCTCAGAGGAACCCGTTTAGCGTCTCTGGAGAACCATGTCTGCTAAAGAGATTTGCGCATGTGAAGATGTTCTTTAATGTTCCTAGAACAATTTAACGGTCCCTAACAACAGGTGGACACTTAAAGAACCGTCCACAGGGCAGGCTATCCTCCTAAAGGGAGGCCTGCCAAGAGTTCGCTGGGCGCCTGCTATAGCGGAACCCCTTTGCTTCCCTGAAGAACCTCGATAAAGAGATTTTGTGCATATGGAGAACCTTTATTAAGGTTCCGAGAACAATTTAAAGGTCCTTAACATGTGGCGAAATTGCTTTAACCTGTGAAGTTCCTAGGAGAACCCTCTACAGGCCAGGCTAACCTCCTAAAGGAAGGCCCGCAAGGAGTTCTCTGGGCTCTAGAGGAACCCGTTTGCTTCTCTTGCTTGTGAAGAACCTTTTTAAGGTTCTAAGAACAATGCAATGCTACCTAACACAGACTCCTAAACGTAAAATAAAAGGGTTCTCTTATTTTTAAGAGAACCGTCCACTTGAAGGCCAACTTATCCTCGTAAAGGAACCGTTCTCCTTGGCCTCCCTGGAGAACCGTGCTTGATAAAGAGAGATTAGTGGCAGATTTTTTTTAAAGGCTCCAACAACAACGTGGAACCTCTTGGGGCCTATGTAAAGGTTCTCCATCATATGCTCAAGCCAACGAAAGGTTCTTCAGCGAGCCAAAGCCGAAGCCTACGTCACCCCCACGATGACGGCCAGACCTCCAGCCACAGAACCGTGTTTTCTAGATTACCCAGACATGCGCATGCTTTCTTGCGCTCGCATTCCTGAAATGACAAGCATGCTAAGGCTCTCTGGAACCTGCTGCAGTCTGATTAATCTGGGTAGTAAGCAGGGGTGGAGCTTTGGTGACCGTAACTCTTCACGACTCAGACATGCATTTACAAGAAACAGACTGGGGGGTGGGGGTGGGCGGAGCCTACGAAGTACACAAAGGCCACTGCCAATAAAATGCTTCAGCAAACGCTCAGGGGATTACTCAGAAAGTGAGTAAAAGCGAGATAAGGCCGCAGTCTCGGGTGTTCACGTAAACTGTAGATCTGTGATTAGAATTCCATTCAAGGAAGGAGGAAGTGATTTTTCTTCTTCTCTCTTTTCTCTTCTGATATGTCGGCAATATTGTGGTCGAGTGTTTCCTGGCTCGGAAGGAAAACAGAAAGGCACGCAAAGTGCCCGAGAGCTTGGAGGAGGTCCAGACCTGATATCTCAGATTCTGTATTTGTATCTGTTATTGTAGATTTTTGAGGCAACAAGTCAAATTTTAGTTCTTAAATTTTTAAATGTGTTAATTACAATTTAGAAAATGTTTATTGTTTGATTTAAAATATCTAAAAAATGCCAGAGAGCTTGGAGAAGGTCCACACTTTGTTTGATATCCCAGTTTCTATATTTCCGTTATTGTAGAAGTTTGAGGCGTTTGGTTAAAATAATTGAATTTCTGTTCTAAATTTTAAAAATGTGTTCATTACGATTTAGAAAATATTTATTTTTGGATTTAAAAAATCTAAGAAATGACGGAGAGCTTGGAGAAGGTCCAGACTTTGGTTGATATCCCAGTTTCTATATTTCCATTATTGTAGAAGTTTGAGGCGCTGTGTTAAAATAAGTCAAATTTTAGTTTAAAATTTTAAAATTTGTTAATTACAATTTAGAAAATGTTTATTTTTGGATTTAAAAAATCTAAAAAATGTCAAAGAGCTTGGAGAAGGTCTAGGCTTTGGTTGATATCCCAGTTTCTATATTTCCGTTATTGTAGATGTTTAGAGCGCTTGGTTAAAATAATTAAATTTTAGTTCTAAATTTTAAAAATATGTTAATTACGATTTAGAAAAGTTTTATTGTTTGATTTAAGAAATCTAAAGAACTGCCTGAGAGCTTGGAGAAGGTCCAGACTTTGATTTTTAGTGTTATCATTGTGGATGTTTGAGACACCTGGTTAAAACTTGTAAACATTTTATTCTAAAATAGAAAAATTTGTAAGATTTTTGGAATGGAAATCGAAGTGAGTTCTTGACAGCCAAGCTTTACGCAGCACTCACCTCGATACGAATGGTTGCCCGATCCCCTGCGAAAACACCACATTTATGACAAGGTATGATTTTTCTTTTCTTGTGACTCATGAATGAAGAATTCTTGAAAGCTTCCTGATTTTGTTTGAATCACCACACTGTCTCGAAATTGTCACTGCTTTACTGAGAAGCACCCCGGGGGTGAAACTCAGTGCGGTGGCCCATGACGGAAATCAGAGAGAGAACAAAAGCACCACTTGGTGCTATCTTTCATCTGTGTCAAAGATCTGGACCGTATCTTCCTAGGAAATCAGACCTGTGAATTCTACCGAAGGCAGATTTCTGACGAAAACTCTGAAAATACAATATGGTTTAGGATTCGGCTCAGGATTAGGTCTTAACTACGTGTGCAAACAAAAACAACCGAGCCTGATGAGCTAGACAAACAACGGTCCTCGTAATGAAGCTGGAGGAAATCCGGTCAGGTCCTTCTGGAAGGGAACCTCCACCAGACTGCGTCAAAGAAACCTGATCACCTCCGCTTTCGGAACACCGCTACTTTCTAAATCCTCGTCCAGCTCACGCACAACCCGTTTCCACACTGCATGCTTGTTGCCTCTAGCAACCAGCATCAAACCTGCTACTTGGTCACATTTATCAGATATAGCACCTCACTTTTGGCTTTTATTGATGTGTTATAACCGTGTTATAACACGTCTTAAAGCGTTTATGACCTAGTTCACTTTAAACCATTCATAAACCGTTTATAAGTGGTACCCTTCATGCTCCTCTGGCACAAACATCTCCTGGACAATGAATAACGAGCTTAATGGCCGCTTCAGCTGGCGAATTCACTAAATGAAGCGTGCTCTCTGACCTTTGCCCCACATAACCACACCACAGCTCCGGCAGCAGTTCAGTCAGGGCACTGAGGTGTTCCTTACGCGAACCCTCCCCGGTTTGCTGGACCCCGTTGTGATGCGCATGCTTCTCGTTTCAGAGAAACACATTCACTTTCACATGCGGAACGTCATCGCCTTTCAAAACCTCTTTTTCTGCCGCGATATCTCTATATATATCTGTGTTTTGGCCTGTGGTGTTGATGGCATGACAGTGTTGAATCAGCCTATCACTGCCTGCTCGCTTGTGGTGAAGAACACACATGAAAGCGCAGTCACTTCCAGGAAAGGAGTCAGTTATGTTTCCCTGAAGAGCCCCTAATCTCCACTGCATCTGCACACGTTCACATTCACGGTGACGCTCCTGAGCTGCGCCTCTGATCACACACTGCCTCTTATCCCGCCACGCTACCGTATGTAGACTATTCATAGCGCTGGCCTCCTCTGGCATCCTCAGATGCTCCTGATCCATGCGCAAAGCCAAAGCCGGCCAAACACAAACCACACACGACAGAAGGTCAGGAGTTACTGATTACCGACTATAATGGTGCACAACAGCCTTTAGCAGAAGGTCATGTTAGGGCAAGGGACACCTTAAACTGCAGGCCCATTATACAGGTACTTCTACTACCAAGGCTTATTATACAGTTATTACTACTAAGGCTTATTATACAGGCTTATTATACAGTTATTACTACCATGGCTTATTATCCATGCTTATTATACAGTTATTACTACCAAGGCTTATTATCCAGGCTTATTATACAGGTATTACTACTAAGGCTTATTATACAGGCTTATTATACAGTTATTACTACCATGGCTTATTATCCATGCTTATTATACAGCTATTACTACCAAGGCTTATTATACAGGCTTATTAAACAGTTATTACTACCAAGGCTTATTATAGAGTTATTACTACCAAGATTTATAATCCAGGCTTATTATACAGGTATTACTACTAAGGCTTATAATCCAGGTTTATTATACAGTTATTACTACAAAGACTTATAATCCAGGTTTATTATACTGTTATTACTACCAAGATTTATAATCCAGGTTCATTATACAGTTATTACTACTGAGGCTTATTATACAGGCTTATTATACCATTATTACTACAAAGACTTATTATCCAGGCTTATTATACAGTTATTACTACCAAGATTTATAATCCAAGTTATTATACAGTTATTACTACCAAGACTTATAATCCAATCTTATTATACAGGTATTACTTCTAAGGCTTATTATCCAGGCTTATTATACAGTTATTACTACAAAGACTTATAATCCAGGCTTATTATACAGTTATTACTACTAAGTCTTATTATACGAGATTATTATACATTTATTACTACTGAGGCATATTATCCAGGTTTATTATACAGTTATTACTACTATGACCCATTATTCATGTTTTATTACACTGTTATTGCTACTAATACCGATTATATAGGCTAATTTTACAGTTATTACTAAGAACTATTATTCAGGCCTATTACAGTGTTATTACTACAAAGGCTTATCAGATCTATTACAGAGTTATTTCTAGTAAGGCCTACTATGTGTTAGTACTAAGACTTATTCAGGCCTATTTAAATTATTACCACTAAGACGTATCATTTAGACTTAGTATACAGTATTACTACCAATCCTTATTACACAGCGTAAACCTAAAACTTATTATTAAGGGTTATTACAGTTATATACAGTTTAATTAACTCAGGACTATTATAAATACATATTATACAGTTACTAAACTTAAAACTCATTCATGATTATTACACAGTTATAAAACTCTAGAGAGTTATTAATCCTCTGATCTGCTTGGGAGAGTTATTATACAGTTATTAACCGACTCAGTAACAGCTAGTTAGTGAAGTGTGGCTGCAGATGCAGATTTGCGAGGTTCTGGTGGAATCTTCAGTGCTGCCGGTAAAGAGTGCGGTGCTACAGCTGTGAGAAGAGATAGCAGCTCTGAGGAGATTTAAATAGCCTTCATTTTCCATGTAAGTCACAGACAGCGAAGAAATGCAGAAGTTGAGTCAGTGTGTAACATAGTACCTCTGTTCTTCCATTCAGCAGAACCACAACTGAGGGCCCTCAGGGATCCGCACACATCACCCTACTATACTTCACACCAGCACACTTAATTCCAGGAAGCCAGGAGACGCTGCCAGCTCGTCACCTAATGGTTACTATGACAATCATTTCTGCCGTTCCACATCAAGGTAGGAGGTCCCCTGTGGCCTCTGCCGAAAGCTGGTGGGCGGAGAGGTTTCACCTCCCAACCTCAGGTGGGTGTACAGAGAGAGAGAGAGAGAGAGAGAGAGAGAGAGAGAGAGAGAGAGAGAGAGAGAGAGAGAGAGAGAGAGAGAGAGGGAGAGGGAGAGAGAGACCACTCTGGGCTTCACACCAACAGATTTAAACATTGACCATTTGCAAATTAAATTGCAAAATTTGCAAATAGAGAATGTTATATATATATATATATATATATATATATATATATATATATATATATATATATATATATATATATATATATATATATATATATATACACATACTACATATATATATATTACACGCAACATCAAAGAAACAGCTGCCCCCAGAAGGAGGTGTGGGAGTGCGGGTGTGTTGGGAAGGAGGATAAAGGTGAGCAGGATCAATAACTGATGATAAATTTAGACTGATATGATCAATATTTATTGAGCTACACATACAGAAGTCTGTCTCTCAGTATGGCGTCGGGCCGCCGTGTTCGCTAACCCAACACGCCAGACGTCTCGGTATGGAGCTGTAGAGGTTCCTAATGGAGTCCTGTGATAATCTATCCCATGCAGCTTGAACATCCTCACACAGTTCCTGCAGATGGTGCGGTAGGGTTGGAGGTGGAGGGACACCAGGCCTTCTGGACGTGTGACAACAGACCATTCATCTTGGTGCTGACCACGGTGCCTCCACACACAGATTCGTTGGGCGTCTCCACCAAGACTAAAGTGGGACCCATCACGGTTTAAGGAATCCTTTACTCTACAGATGGAGATGGAGTTCCACCAGCACTGTGATACTCCAGTAAAAGCTCCAGAGTGTAAACTAGGACGGGATGATGATGTTCTGATCCATATGTGTAGAGTTATTACTCTGTAGAGAGCTTTACTACATCAGGAGACCAGCTAGGAGAAGCTAACACTATTAGCGCTTATGCTAGCTACCACGGAACGCATGTTGGTGCTCACATTAACACTCACAGAGCTGTATTAGATTCTCCACACGGTTCTGTGTACATGCAGATGTGTGTGTGTGTGTGTGTAGAGCAGTTTACCTGTTCCCTGCAGCCAATAAGCTAAATGGCATGTTAGCTAGCTAATTAGCCTAGCTCGATGCTTTGGAGTGACCTAAATGTGCAGGAAAGTGGTTAATCTTAATTATAGCTCTGGCATGTTAGCAAGATAAATGGCTAGCACTGTTTTTTGCTGAGGTGCTGAACAGCTGCAGTCCGTCCAAATTTTTGTTGGGACTGTTAGCATTTAACACTAGCATGTGCTAGCATGGCCGTATTAGCCAGCACTAGTAGGGGTAGGGACAGAGACCGTCTCTAATGCTCACCGCCTCGATAACCAGCTGCACACAGACCACAGAGCAGGCTGATCTGAAAGCACAAGCGTGGACATCGGGGCCGGTTGGTGGTGTAAACTGTGTCACACCATGGTAAAGCCATGAACATCAGGCTGATGTCAGCGATATCCAGTTGTAGCACTCTGTTCTTTTAAACCACAGGCTGCTTAATGTGTCTGTTCATCAGAACTGCAGGCCCGCGAAGACGTTCTCGAACCTTCGTCTACCTCGCCGTGTGCGCAATTACAATTACATCAGCATATGAGGGCAACAGAGCAGCGTTCAGCGTTCACCACAGCCGTGCAGCTCCAGCCTGCTCAGCTCACCTGGTTTTCACACAGCTGAGGCAGCTGAAGCGCAGCGAGCAGACGCTTTACCGAACATGATGACACACAGCAGGAAGTTGTGACCACAGGAGACTAATTTTTGAAAAGGTGCAGGACACAGATGAGAACGCAGCACAAACACTGGGTATGAGTGACATCACAGCCAAACCGGACGCCTAGACCACATGGACACCGGTTGCCAGAGAAGTGACCCCAACTAAAACGAAACCTTGGCTGGATAATTAAAGGCGGAAAGACACGGTGATCTGCTGGCCCGCTAGCTGCGGCTGGGTCTCAGGTAACTTAACACAGGAAGAAAAACCCTCCTGCACTCTGAGAGGAGCTCACGGAGATCTCTGTCGGCCCATTCATCAGAACACCTTAACAAAAAAACACAGAGGGGTTTTCCAGTGTAGCTCAACCAGTGAGGTGTTATTGTGAGTGGGTTTGGTGTGAGGTGTGTACAGAGTGAGTGAGAGAGGGTTTGGTGTGAGGTGTGTACAGAGTGAGGGAGAGAGGGTTTGGTGTGAGGTGTGTACAGAGTGAGTGAGAGAGGGTTTGGTGTGAGGTGTGTACAGAGTGAGTGAGAGAGGGTTTGGTGTGAGGTGTGTACAGAGTGAGTGAGAGAGGGTTTGGTGTGAGGTGTGTACAGAGAGAGTGAGAGAGGGTTTGGTGTGAGGTGTGTACAGAGTGAGTGAGGGTGGGTTTGGTGTGAGGTGTCTACAGAGAGAGTGAGAGAGGGTTTGGTGTGAGGTGTGTACAGAGAGAGTGAGAGAGGGTTTGGTGTGAGGTGTGTACAGAGTGAGTGAGGGTGGGTTTGGTGTGAGGTGTGTACAGAGTGAGGGAGAGAGGGTTTGGTGTGAGGTGTGTACAGAGTGAGGGAGAGGGTTTGGTGTGAGGTGTGTACAGAGAGAGTGAGAGCGGGTTTGGTGTGAGGTGTGTACAGAGTGAGGGAGAGCGGGTTTGGTGTGAGGTGTGTACAGAGTGAGGGAGAGCGGGTTTGGTGTGAGGTGTGTACAGAGTGAGGGAGAGCGGGTTTGGTGTGAGGTGTTCCTTTGGGGGACTATTTGACCTCACAGCGCCCTGCAGCATGTATCCCTCCACCATGAATGGAGTTTAAGGCTGAGATCTTCTCCACACTATCATAAACAGCGTCTCAGACATCAGGCAGCGTATTCAGAACCACCTCATGTAGGAACTTCCTGTGAGGGAGCTTTTAGAGGGGGACGTCTGGTTACCTTCACCCCCACTGTGAACAGATCTGACTCCAGAAGTGAGCATTTAACACCAAGTCACTCTGAATGAACTTGGATTACATCTAAAGACCATCACAGACCAGAGTGGCATAGCATCACATAGTTTAGCATCTCTGATCTCTGTAAAAGGCTCAGCTAGTAACGCTAACGTTAGCATTGGCCTGCTGATCTAAAAACCCGGCTGCCTTTCTCTGTGTACAGTTCAAGCTTTTGTTTCACCAAAGCAGCTTTACAGAAACTCAAGAGAAGCCACCAATGAGCAAGCCGAGGAAAAAACACTCACTTGGAGCCAGAGGAAAAACCCTGAGAGTAACCAGGACTCAAAAGGGGAACTCATCCGGGCAGGGCGAATCAGGGGATAAGGGTTTACAGTCGTATACCGTAGTGACTAAAGAATAACCCATAACTGCTAGAGTAACCGTGGGAAACAGACCTGAACGTCTCAGTAAAGTTCAGTCATTGTTACCAGTGAAACCAGTGAAACGTTTATCACAGCACAACCATCAACATCAGCCACTGCTGCTAGAAGCCTACTGTGATGATCTACCAGAAAGAATGTGGGAAGCGTCGAGTGGTTTGTGAGTCAGAGGAAGGAATGTCTGAGTAGTCTATGATTAAACAGTAGGATCATCGGATGTGCCCACAGGATGTTGGTGAAGCCCGCTCACAGAACAGGACATGGAAAAGCTTCATGGTTGGCAAACTGGTCAGAAATGCAGACGGGCAGTGGTACCCGGCCAAAGCAGATGAAACAGAAGCCTCAGAGCGTACAGGATGGGCAGTAGCTCTGCATCAGAGCACACAGGATGGGCAGTAGCTCCTCATCAGAGCGCACAGGATGGGCAGTAGCTCCACATCAGAGCGCACAGGATGGGCAGTAGCTCCACATCAGACCACTCAGGATGGGCAGTAGCTCTGCATCAGAGCACACAGGATGGGCAGTAGCTCCACATCAGACCACACAGGATGGGCAGTAGCTCCACATCAGAGCACACAGGATGGGCAGTAGCTCTGCATCAGAGCACACAGGATGAGCAGTAGCTCCACATCAGACCACACAGGATGGGCAGTAGCTCCACATCAGAGCGCACAGGATGGGCAGTAGCTCCACATCAGAGCGCACAGGATGGGCAGTAGCTCCACATCAGACCACTCAGGATGGGCAGTAGCACCACATCAGAGCGCACAGGATGGGAAGTAGCTCCACATCAGAGCGCACAGGATGGGCAGTAGCTCCACATCAGACCACTCAGGATGGGCAGTAGCACCACATCAGAGCGCACAGGATGGGAAGTAGTGCCACATTAGACCACACAGATAGGCAGTAGCTCCACATCAGAGAGCACAGGATGGGCAGTAGCTCCACATCAGAGCACACAGGATGGGCAGTAGCTCCACATCAGACCTCAGATCAGGCGGAGCGGAAATCTCCATTACTGAGCAGACCCCAGACACATTCACACCAGCAGCTGCTTTATTCGACGTCTCCTTTTCTCAGTGAGGAGCTTCACCGCCGTAGTGTTGAGGTGTCGTCTCACAGTGGAAGAAGGATGAAGAGCAACACCTGTGGATGTTCTCAGATCCGAAGCAGGAGTGGACCTGGATGTTCTCCTCTCTCTCAGAGACAAAAGAGCTTTATATCTGACGGTGGATAGTGTTGGTGTGTCTGCCAGGACTTTCAGGTGGTTGTTAGGAGCCCTGTTTTCTCTGAAGCTTCATACCTTGGGAACTCCAGCTTTGGAAGCTCACGTTTCGTCTCCTTCCCTGAGAAACTGGACTGTCCGGCATCTAATCTCAAAAACATCCGCTGAAATATGAGCAAAGTCACCCACTGGTCCTCAAACAAGGCCCCAGTGTGCTGCGAGCTCCTCAGTTGTTTGGACTTGTGTTTCGCTCCCCGCCCGAGAGCAGCTTATGGTGTTATGGTTCAGGGACTGGGAGGGCCTTTGTTCCACTCTGGTGAGTCCTGGCTGGACTTGGCCTTGCTGCCCTGGTTGAGAGTCTTGACCCAGTGCGGGGGTTTCCGAGCTGATGCATGCAGATTTCTCGTCCAGAGTTTACAGATAATCTGCTGTGTTCATCTCGACCTTCTATCGTGACCGTATTTCCGGAGCCACACACCCTTAAAACAGCAGCACAGCAGCAACAAAAATAATATTCCTTGGAAGTCTTCAGGTTTCTCTGAACTGTGATGACCGATTACATCCAAATGGACTTCATATGAGTGGCCTTCTTCCAATTAAAGAGCCCATATCACTGAAAACTCCTCACCTTTTAATAGCAGTCAAAGTGGGATGTAGAATTTAAACATGGTTCAAGTTTGGCTCTCCAGTCCAGTAAGAGATACAGTCGACGTCATGCCCACATTAGGAACTCCAGGTCTGAGCTGATCTCCTCTACACATCCAATCAACACACACAGGCCTTTAAACATTTCCTCTGTTCTTTCTGAACACCTGTATACTTGAACATCTCAGCTGTGTGTTTATTTATCTATACTGAACGTCTGTACTAAGCAATTTAGCTGATAGCTGAACATTAAGCTGGTCTACTACCTGCACTGTACACTTATATACACATATATATATATATATATACAAAAGTATTCTTATACTGCACTGGAGGAGGAGCCTGACTGTGTTTCGTTAACCTGTATAACCCTGTATTGGTATAATGACAATAAATAGACTGTAATCTACAAAACGCTCTTCATGAACACGACTTGACTTGGACATGATAACAGAGGCCTCGTCCAATCTTAAGCCACGTTCATCGTGCTGATCCCAACAACACAATTTACAAGACCTCCGTGTTCATGTGCAGTTAAATGGAAAGCAGTTTCTCTGGACACCCTCCTCTAGCGTCAACCAGGTCAAGTTTGCCGGGTTTATCCTAAAGTTAGGGCACTGCCGGGTTTATCCTAAAGTTAGGACACTGCTTGGGTTTATCCTAAAGTTAGGACGCTGCTGGGTTTATCCTAAAGTTAGGACACTGCCGGGTTTATCCTAAAGTTAGGACGCTGCTGGGTTTATCCTAAAGTTAGGACACTGCCGGGTTTATCCTAAAGTTAGGACGCTGCTGGGTTTATCCTAAAGTTAGGACGCTGCCGGGTTTATCCTAAAGTTAGGACGCTGCTGGGTTTATCCTAAAGTTAGGACGCTGCGGGGTTTATCCTAAAGTTAGGACGCTGCCGGGTTTATCCTAAAGTTAGGACGCTGCCGGGTTTATCCTAAGGTTAGGACACTGCTGGGTTTATCCTAAAGTTAGGACGCTGCCGGGTTTATCCTAAAGTTAGGACGCTGCTGGGTTTATCCTAAGGTTAGGACACTGCTGGGTTTATCCTAAAGTTAGGATGCTGCCGGGTTTATCCTAAAGTTAGGACGCTGCTGGGTTTATCCTAAGGTTAGGACACTGCTGGGTTTATCCTAAAGTTAGGACACTGCCGGGTTTATCCTAAAGTTAGGACACTGCTGGGTTTATCCTAAAGTTAGGACACTGCCGGGTTTATCCTAAAGTTAGGACACTGCTGGGTTTATCCTAAGGTTAGGACACTGCCGGGTTTATCCTAAAGTTAGGACACTGCTGGGTTTATCCTAAGGTTAGGACACTGCCGGGTTTATCCTAAAGTTAGGACAGGCTTTAGGAGGTTTAGTCTAGTTAGGATGTTTGTCTTGAGTTGATTAGGAATGTGGGAATTGTGAGAGCTTCTGTCCTGAATCCAGTCCTAACGGAAGTTCTCATGATGACTAAACAGATCGGATGTCTCTGTAATGTGATCTACCTGATCTACCTGAGTGAGCACATCGTAAAGCGCTGTGTAAGCCACCGCCTATTTCAGGTAAGCACTTTGTGTTCATTACATACTGTTCCGTCACGTCCAGCACGAACAGGATAACGGGGTATTAGATTCCCTTCTATAGCTGCTTACCGTGTCTCCTTTAGAATGTTCTAGATTTCTGCATACACGTGACCCAAAACCTGATGGTGGATAAGGAGAACCCTATTAAAGAGATAAGCCAAAACAATGACACCTGGCCATTGATTATAGAGGAGGATGATCCAGTGGATCATATCTGAGAGGGCTCTCAGTAGCTGGTGTGATCCTCTTGTGCAGCAGTAACTGCAGCTAAACGTTCCCGGTAACAGTTGATCCGTCTCGCACATCAGCTCGGAGGAACTTCATCCTGTTCCCCCGTATGGAACAGCTCCAACTCTGGGATGTAGGTGGGTTTTCCTCCCATGATCTGCTCACTTGTCCATATACACATGCACCATATACAGGTCTATATACGTCCACATACACCCCCACAATATACACGTCCATATACACACATACCATATACATGTCCATATAAACATGCACCATATACCTGTCCTGAGATAGATATATATATATGCACACACACACACACACACACATATATATAAATGTGTATATACACGTATACATATACATACATACGTATACATACATACGTATATATATATATATATATATATATATATATATATATATATATATATACACACACACACACACACACACACACACACACACACATATACATATATAAATGTATATATACGTATAAATATATATACAAATAAACATACATACATATACACACATATATAAATGTGTATATACACGTATACATATAGATATACATATACATACATACGTATATATATATATATATATATAGATATATATATATATACACACACACACACACACACACACACACACACACACACATATACATATATAAATGTATATATACGTATAAATATATATACAAATAAACATACATACATATACACACATATATAAATGTGTATATACACGTATACATATAGATATACATATACATACATACGTATATATATATATATATATATATATATATATATATATATATATATATATATACACACACACACACACACACACACACACACATATACATATATAAATGTATATATACGTATAAATATATATACAAATAAACATACATACATATACACACATATATAAATGTGTATATACACGTATACATATAGATATACATATACATACATACGTGTATATATATATATATATATATATATATATATATATATATATATATATATATATATATATATATATATATATATACACACATATGAAATATATATACATACACACACACACACATATATATATATATATATATACACACATACATACAAGTCCATATATACCCCCACATAATACACACTCACCATATACACGTCAATATACACACGCACATTACTGATGTCAACTGTCTGTAAAGCACTTTGAGCTGCCAACTTCATGAAGGTTGATTTTAAGCTGAGGTACAGACTAATTTTGTTTCTCCTAATAACAGCGGGAAAACCCTGTCTACACTTACTTCACCGCTTTAAAACAGGAAATGGATCATAAACTAAACTCTATGATCATTTTTATGATGTTTTCATTCTGCAGCTTTTAAAGAGACGACTATAACATCTATAACTCTGTTTATCATTGTGGACACAACTATAAAGAGTTCTCGGGAATTTTCTTTGGAACTGGGAGTCATTAGTGGGGTCACACAAGTTGTTTATTTTCTTGGTACTGATTTAGCTGGCAGAGATTTTTTTCTATATACATTTACACACTCACAGATCAATCATGAAATCCACCTCCTTGTATCTGCTCCCACAGTCCATCTCATCAGCTCCACTGACCATACAGGACACTCTGTAGGTGTACCGGTCCAGACTGTAGTCCTTCTGTGTCTCTGTGTACTGTATTACCCTGTTCTTCAATGGTCAGGACCCCCACAGGACCACCACAGAGCAGGTATGATGTGGGTGGTGGATCATTCTCAGCACTGCAGTGACACTGACGTGGTGCTGGTGTGAGTGGATCAGACACAGCAGTGCTGCTGGAGTGTTGAGACACTGTGTCCACTCACTGTCCACTCTATTAGACACTCCTACCTTGCTGCTCCACCTTGTAGATGGACAGTCAGAGACAATAGCTCATCTGCTGCTGCACAGTGCAGTGTTGGTCATCCTCTAGTCCTTCATCAGTGGGCACAGGACGCAGTCACACAGGACGCCACCCACAGGACACTGCCCCACAGGACACTGCCCCACAGGACGCTGTTGACCAGATAGGTTAGGTTGTTGGACGATCCCGGGTGTCCAGCAGCACTGCTGTGTCTGATCCACTCACACTAACACACCACCACGTCAGTGTCACTGCAGTGCTGAGAATGACCCACCACCCACATCATACCTGCTCTGTGGTGGTCCTGTGGGGGTCCTGCCCATTGTAGAACAGGGTAATACAGTACACAGAGAAACAGATGGACTACAGTCTGGACCTGTACACCTACAGAGTGTCCTGTATGGTCAGTGGAGCTGATAGAGTGGACAGTGTGTTTTCCTACCCTGCGTGCTGTTTGTTCGTGCTATTGCTATTTGTGCTGGAGGCCTGTAAAACCATTCCTGTTTCCTTCCTGGTGTGGGACGCCGGTACCCGTCTTTATTTCCTTCAGCTGTAAACTGCATTGTTTAAGGGACACGCTGGAGCCTGACTTTGCATTTCCATGTCAACATTAGTGGAATTTCACTTCCTCGACTCGTGTAAACTAAAGGACCCCATTGTACTCGTTTTAAGGCAGCTCCACAGATATATGGATATGGAAGAAGGAGGAATTTTCTGCTCCATTATCAGCCAGGTGCTCCAACACTCACTGGACGGCACAGAGGAGCCGGAACATACTGCGAAAGCAGCTCCAGATAATGAGGCTGGATAGTTTTATACAGGCGGAATCAACAACTCGACCTCAGTCCACCCACTGCTTCCATCAGGTGCGGCTGATCCACGCGATGGCTGGAGGCATCCAGGAAAACCCCACTGTGCTGTTCAAACTGGGTCATGGGTTTAGCTGAAGGTGAAGCTCTCCAAGAAAAAGCAGGAACTGCAGTAAGAGCCTTCCAGGAGCTTCATAGCCACGGAAGGAATCCAGCGTCTGGTGATCTTCACGGTTCCCAGACTTCCAGGCTCCACCGAGGGCAATATCCAACTGCCTATGAAAAATGACATCATCATTTGGGACCGTTAGTTTAGCCTAACTACTTTACATGCGGGAATGTTGTACGGAAATGGCTATTATTCCAACACTGTGCATCCGGTTTGGATGTAAACAGCCTCGGAATAAAGCGGAGTAGTCTTAGTATTCATCTAAATTCCAATACGCTGAGATAAACAGCGAAACAGCAATGGCTCAATCAATGTTCCCAGTATTTCCGGACCTGTAAGTTATCGGATATGACAGGAGATGTAGTGTTGGGTGGTCTGTTGTGCCACCAGTGCAATGACATTCACTGGAATGACATTTCTCCGGAGCAATCACACCAGAACCCCCAGAACGGCTAGAGGCACCTGAACATCAGCGCCACTGTGGGTCTCCTGCCTTGTTTCATCACCCGGCATGACCACAACCTTACACTGACCGGCGTCTGGCTCTGATCATGAACTCTATCTATGGTCGGCTCCATGTTGCAGTTACTGGACTAATCAGACTGGGTCTAATCAGACTGGGTCTAATCAGACTGGATCTAATAGATGTTCTTCTAATATTAGGTCTGTCTTTCTCGTCTCATCCGGGTTCGACCTGAGGAGGTTGGGTTCCGCCCTTGAGCCTGCTGCCTCTCGAGGTCTCTTCCTTTCTCAAGAGAGTTTTTCCTCACCACTGTCGCCTCTGGCTTTCTCAAGGGGGGCTTGGACCCGGTTTCCACCCACCCACCCTCAAATGTCTGTACATTAACTTTGAGATGACGTTGGTTGTAAAAAGCGCTATACAAATAAACATTGATCGATTGACCAGTGCCACCAGTGGACCTCCTGAGAAATTAGCCCGGGTCAGCACCGGAACGTTTACTGGTATTGGGTTTAGGGAACATCCCGGGTGGTTGTGGTTCATGGCAAACCTCTGAGAAATCCGGAACGCCAAGCCACTACACAATTCACAGGAATCTGAGAAACTGGGAAGTAAACAGCATAATTCAGCAGTTTGCAGGAAGCTACGGGAAATCCGCACAAGAGCACAATTACAGATAACAGCGGCAGCCGTCCAGGGAACCTCAGGAAAGCTGAGATCAGATCTGGAAGCAAAACACGACGCTTAACTTACGTAGAATAATTTATTGCATGTCTTTAATGTCTTCAGGTAAAGGAGCCGATTAGTAGCGGTTTATACAGCGTATACAATCAAACACCTCGTTTCACCTTTCCGTTTGTGTGTTTGGTTTTTAATAGAGACGGAAATTAGAATCAAATTCCTGCAGGAGTTAACACAATTAGCTGTATTGCTTTTCACGGTTTAGAAAATTCTGCCAACTCTTCCCTATAGATCACTCTCCCAGAGAGACATACAGAGCACACGCACTTCCTGTGCACTACTGATAAACAATCGACCGTATTCCTGACGCTGGTTCCCACGCTCACTACTGAAATACACAAGCCCACTCTGGAAAAAGAACTTATTGCAGATCAGGGATAACAGATTCCACACAGTTGGATGACGAGGCTGTATGATTTGGTGCACTGAGCCGTTCCGCCAGCGTCCTGTCCTCAAATATAAAGAATTCCGAACAGCAGGTTACTGTGGGGCAGTGTTTATAATGCGGCATAAGCTTGTTATGACTACTGACATAAGCTCTGTTAGACTCTGTCTGTGACTCTTCCCTTCGAGGGTGAAATGAAACATCTCGAGTGGGTTGGACACTGCTATTGCTACTGTGAATCAATCAAAGCCGACGCCATCCCCTAAAACAGTAGCCAGCTATAAGCTAAACGCTACATGCCCCCTTCCCATGTCACTGCCTTCTCTGTACCGGTGTTCTAATAACACTGTATGTTTATAACAGTGTAGTGCCGGGCTAACGATCCATTATGATTGTGCTTGTGTCCTTGTGTGTTAAATCTGGGATCTATCTACACAACTAAGGTTAAAACCCCCAGTAGGGTTAATTCCAGTAACGGTTTGGCTTAGTTTGGATTGGGCTTGGTTTGGGCTGGGTTTGGATTGGGCTTGGTTTGGGCTTGGTTTGGATTGGGCTGGGTTTGGATTGGGCTTGGTTGGGATTGGGCTTGGTTGGGATTGGTTTTGGTTGGGATTAGGCTTGGTTGGGATTTGGCTTTGTTGGATTGGGCTTTGTTGGATTGGGCTGGGTTAAACTGGCTTTGTGTTGTATCGGACTGGGTTCAGATTGGGCTTGTTTGGATTGGGCTGGGTTTGGATTGGGCTTGGTTTGGATTGGGCTGGGTTGACTGACTGTGTTGTATTGGACTGGGTTTGGTTTGGATTGAGCTGGGTTGAACTGGCTTTGTGTTGTACTGGACTGGGTTCAGATTGGGCTTGTTTGGATTGGGCTGGGTTTGGATTGGGCTTGGTTTGGATTGGGCTGGGTTGACTGACTGTGTTGTATTGGACTGGGTTTGGTTTGGATTGAGCTGGGTTGAACTGGCTTTGTGTTGTACTGGACTGGGTTTGGATTAGATTGGGTTGGGTTGTATCGGCTGGGTTTGGACTGGACTGGGTTGGGTTGGGTTTGGATTGGGCTTGGTTTGGATTGGGCTTGGTTGGATTGGGCTTTGTTGGATTGGGTTGGGTTCGGATTGGGCTTGGTTGGATTGGGCTGGGTTTGGATTGGGCTTGGTTGGATTGGGTTGGGTTCGGATTGGGCTTGGTTGGATTGGGCTGGTTTTGGATTGGGTTGGGTTCGGATTGGGCTGGGTTGAACTGGCTTTGTGTTGTATCGGACTGGCTTTGGTTTGGTATGGGCTGGGTGAACTGGCTTTGTGTTGTACTGGACAGGGTTTGGATTGGATTGGGTTGTATCGGGCTGGGTTTGGACTGGACTGGACTGGGTTTGGATTGGATTGGTGTGGGTTGGATTGGGTTGGCTTTTCTGCTAAATGCTCTGCCTACTAACGAGGGTAGAACTCAGTGATATAAGAGACGATAACACTTCACTTAAAAGGTGTCTATATAACACATTCATAACATCTTGCATAAACACCTAATTACATATTCATGGACATTTTAATTAACACGTTATAAAGTGTTTATGTAAGATGTTATGAATGTCTTATGTATCCACCCTTGAAGTAAAGAGTTACTAACGAGACCATATAAGCAGCTAATGGTGAGGTGATTAACGGGAAGCTGATGTGCTCAGACTTCAGTGCTGGAATGGGAGGAGCGAATAATAAGGTGGGCATAATGATCAGTTGGCTCAGTGGCTCAGTCTGATTGGTCCATAAGTTTTGAGCTGGTACCACAAATAACACCACTATAACCGTCACAGTAAACAAACTGGAATCAGCTGGAAAGGAACAGACCAGGCTGTGAAGGCTGAAAGAAGCTCAGCTGAACCTCACACTGCGACGTTTTCACCGCCTTCCCCGCAGCAGTGGGTGAAGTTCGGTTTTGTCCTGAATGTGTAATTTTCTCTCCTCAATTTCTCATGAAATAAACGCCCAAAATGACCAGACCCACATCTTCTCTCTCATTAGACACAGAGGCAAACTCGGCCATCACCAGAGCTGTAGCCTCAGGAACCGTGGATAATCTATTTCCCATGTATTTAACTAGAAGAAGGCCAAAGCACACGTCTCCTGGATTTAACTGGGAAGCTTAAAAGAAAGACACTCTGTTTATCAGGCGTGATCTGAGGCGGTCTGGCCTTATTTTGGTTGAGTACATGAGAAATGTGTTCAGCACTGTTTAGACAGTCCCTGAGCGGCTTTGTTTACAGATACGTTGATTGCAGTTTGTATTCAGGAGTGAGGGAATGTAGGTTTGGTGGAAAGACCAGCAGAAATCAAAGCACAATCAACAAAAACATGAGCCCCCTGTGACTGACCCGCACCTAACAGTGAGTGTAATCACTCCACCAGCACCAATAACAGCTGGGACTGGATTGGGCATGTACTGGACCAGGTTCTGGATGTAGCCACGTCAGTGTTCAGACACTCTCACATAAAGAATTGGTTAGCTGGTCCAGATTTGGTGGAGGCCTTCCCTGGCCCAATCCCGAGAAGAATTCCCTGTAGGCTGGGATTGTATCCACTGCTGGTAGACCCGTATGACCGTATGCTTCCATACACCTGCAGATTCAGCTACTTCCTTCACACTATGGTCTTTGGCCACGCCCACATGCAGTCCCTCCTTTTAGCCAATCATCAACATCTGCTCTGGAGCCATTTTCCACACATGGAACGAGACATTCCCTGCACTGTAGCACCTCTTCCCAATCTATGGATCCCGTCACTCACACCCCGCAGGGATGTATAGCCCCATAGTCCTCGTGCAGCGCCACCTGCAGGAGCCTGAAGTTACTACCACCTTAAGCCTATAAAAGCAGAGGAACACTGGAGGTCATGTGTCACAGTCAACAGACTCAATAACACACTTCCTACACACTTCAGACTGAAGGTTCTGCAGGGTAAAGAGGTTCTATATCAAGTGCATGCTTAAATGGTCATCTGCATGGTGAAATGGTTCTTCAGGTTGATGGAGAACATGTTTTGTATGTGGTTCTGTATAGCACCAAAACGGCCTGTAACAACAGAGGAACCTTCTTACTGTTATAGAACCACGTACAGTGCATATTCTCCATTCTCCAACGTATTGCTGACGACGAGAACCTGCGGAAACCCTATAAAGACTCAAACAAGCCTCACTTTATCGTAAACCGGAGAAAATGCTCAATCAGCCCGACTCAGCAGGCTACAACACACAGTCAGCATTAAGTCTGCGACATACGCTGAGACACAAAGTCTGTCATCTCACCCCAGAAAGTGTCAACACCTAGAAAACCATCAGCGTCACCTGATGGATCGCATTATGACTAACGGCGCCCACCGAAGTAAAGTGGGTAAGTGTTTATGTGTGTTTATGCCAGTTGTCATGAGGAGATAATGTAGGTGTTAGGTAGTCTTCTGCCCTGTTACCCACTTATCTTAATGCCAGTCAGAACGCCCATGCCAGTGAGTAATCAATCGATCAGTGTTACAGGCCCCGTCCACACATATCTAGAAAGTTAAAAAAAAAAAAAATAGAAAAACATAGTCAAGCATTGTATCACCTACTGCGGGCTGCCTCTCAGCACATGCAGACCCTGACTCGGTCCTCTTCTGGAATTCTCAGCACATGCAGACCCTTACTCGGTCCTCTTCTGGAATTCTCAGCACATGTAGACCCTTACTCTGTCCTCTTCTGGAATTCTCAGCACATGTAGACCCTTACTCTGTCCTCTTCTGGAATTCTCAGCACATGTAGACCCTTACTCTGTCCTCTTCTGGAATTCTCAGCACATGTAGACCCTTACTCTGTCCTCTTTCGGAATTCTCAGCACATGTAGACCCTTACTCTGTCCTCTTCTGGAATTCTCAGCACATGTAGACCCTTACTCAGTCCTCTTCTGGAATTCTCAGCACATGTAGACCCTTACTCAGTCCTCTTCTGGAATTCTCAGCACATGTAGACCCTTACTCAGTCCTCTTCTGGAATTCTCAGCACATGTAGACCCTTACTCGGTCCTCTTCTGGAATTCTCACCACATGCAGACCCTTACTCAGTCCTCTTCTGGAATTCTCACCACATGCAGACCCTTACTCAGTCTTCTTCTGGAATTCTCACCACATGCAGACCCTTACTCAGTCCTCTTCTGGAATTCTCACCACATGCAGACCCTTACTCAGTCCTCTTCTGGAATTCTCACCACATGCAGACCCTTACTCAGTACTCTTTTGGAATTCTCAGCACATGCAGACCCTTACTCAGTCTTCTTCTGGAATTCTCAGCACATGTAGACCCTTACTCAGTCTTCTTCTGGAATTCTCAGCACATGTTGACCCCGAATCTGTCCTCTTCTTGAATTCTTAGCACATGTAGACCCTTACTCAGTCCTCTTCTGGAATTCTCAGCACATGCAGACCCTTACTCAGTCCTCTTCTGGAATTCTCAGCACATGTAGACCCTTACTCTGTCCTCTTTTGGAATTCTCAGCACATGTAGACTCTTACTCGGTCCTCTTCTGGAATTCTCAGGACATGTAGACCCTTACTTGGTCCTCTTCTGGAATTCTCAGCACATGTAGACCCTTACTCGGTCCTCTTCTGGAATTCTCAGCACATGTAGACCCTTACTCGGTCCTCTTCTGGAATTCTCAGCACATGCAGACCGTTACTCAGTCCTCTTCTGGAATTCTCGGCACATGCAGACCGTTACTCAGTCCTCTTCTGGAATTCTCGGCACATGTAGACCCTTACTCAGTCCTCTTCTGGAATTCTCAGCACATGCAGACCCTTACTCAGTACTCTTCTGGAATTCTCAGCACATGCAGACCCTTACTCAGTACTCTTCTGGAATTCTCAGCACATGTAGACTCTTACTCAGTCCTCAATGGAACTCTCAGCACATGTAGACCGTTACTCAGTCCTCTTCTGGAATTCTCAGCACATGTAGACCCTTACTCAGTCTTCCTCTGGAATTCTCAGCACATGTAGACCTTTAATCTGCTTTCTTTTAGAATTTCTTAGCGCATGCAGACTCTTAGTCTAATTTTGTTCAGACTGGCACATGTAGAGCTTTACTTCATCCTACACAAACTACCAAGATGGAGAACCAACTAATTGTCTAACATTTGCGGAGTGACCCAACAACCACGATTACAGACAATCAGAAAGCAGTGGTGTCCTCCAGGAGCCATCCTGTTAGGGCAGCACCATTGGCAGACGTCTGCACCACGCAGGACTACATGCACACAGACCGTTACCACGACTGTCCTTAACACCACGTCACCGTCACCAAACACTGCAGTGGTGTCGTACCAGACTGTCATGGAGCGACTCAGAATGGCAGCGGGTCATCTTCAGTGACGAGTCCCGCTTTAGTCTTGGTGGAGACGCCCAACGAATCCGTGTGCGGAGGCACCGTGGTCAGCACCAAGATGAACGGTTTGTTGTCACACGTCCAGAAGACCTGGTGTCCCTCCACCTCCACCCCTACCACACCATCTGCAGGAACTGTGTGAGGATCTTCAAGCTGCATGGGATGGATTATCACAGGACTCCATTAGGAACCTCTACAGCTCCATACCGAGACGTCTGGCGTGTTGGGTTAGCGAACACGGCGGCCCGACGCCATACTGAGAGACAGACTTCTGTATGTGTAGCTCAATAAATATTGATCATATCAGTCTAAACTTATCATCAGTTATTGATCCTGGTCACCTTTATCTTTCTTCCTAACACACCTGCACTCCCACACCTCCTTCTGGGTGCAGCTGATACTTTGTGATGAATGTCAACAATATCCAGGTTTGTGTGGACAAGGCCTGAAACACAAACTGCAGTGCTGAATTTTCTGGCTACATGACACCTGCACAAGCCTTTCATGAAAGCTGAAGCAAACATCCACAAAGCCTTATTACAATAAGAGCCACAAAAGTTGACTTGGTCAATTAGGAGGCTGCTGGAATAACCCTTCAGAAATATTTACATATGTTTATGTCAGTAGTCATGGAGACATTCAACTTAACACTAAAGCTTGTTTACGTTACGATCCACGAGGGCCGCCTGTTCAAAGCTGTTTAGCTCTTTTGCACTGAGAGGAAAGAGAAGTAAATAAAGTGTTCACCAAAATACCAAACACACACTTGTTCTCCGATGTGGTCAACTGGCAGGGACAAGCTCAGTTAGCTCCTTTACTCTGACGGAGATACGGGACCTCCAGCAAACACTAGAAGTCAACAGTCACCCAAATCGTACTCTTAAATAGACAACCAAACCTTCTCCACCTGCATCTAGGTCCTCATTAAGGTGGCGCAGACTTGGTGATGTGGGCACTAACTTCTAGATAAGATCCAGTGGAAGTGAATCTGGACGCCAAACACGTTCTGACAGATCTGGGAACACCGGTGTGCACATCCATGTTTCCCTTCCTTTCAATGAATGGAATTCAGATACGGGAGTTACAAATGACCTACACCCTCCTAAACACACGGTCCTTTAAGGGTTCTGCAGTAGACCATATATACTGACCCATGAACCCTCAAAGAACCCACAGTATGGTTCTTCATATTGCTGGAGAACATGGTGTATATGTTGCTCAAAGAAAAACGTAAAAAATGTACTTTACTTTCAACGCAAGTTTCTGCAAACGTATTTTATTCAAACGAGTTCTGGAGCTTTCCTGTCGGCCCAATCATCATGAGGTTCACACACAATGTACAGGACAACTTAACTTATGCATTAAAAACCACAAACATATTGAGATACTTGTCTTTTCTGGACAGCGGTGGCAGTTTCTAGGTTTATATAGCACCAAAAAGGGTTCTGCTATCGTCACAACATCAGGTCCGAACAACAGGAGAACCCGTTATTGTTGTTATATAGACGCATATACAACAAACGCTCCATGCATCTGAAGAACCATTTCACTGTGCAAGGAACACCTTGAGTCATGAGTGTGCATGGCCCTCTATAGAACCAGTGCTTTTGCTATAGAACCCTTGGGGAACCATCAAAGGTGTGGAGGTGCTCCAGCCCTCAGCAGATTCAGTATTCCAGACTAAAAGGTGAGGCCTGTTCCGGTGGTGGAAAGCGTCATATATACAGCACTGTGAAATTACCAGAGATCACCCGCGTGTGTGTGTATGTGTGTGTGTATATACACACTGATCAGTCATAACATGAACTCCACCTTCTTGTATCTACACTTACTGTTCATCTCATCAGCTCCACTGACCATATAGGACACTCTGTAGGTGTACAGGTCCAGACTGTAGTCCATCTGTTTCTCTGTGTACTGTATTACCCTGTTCTTCAATGGTCAGGACCCCCACAGGACCCCCACAGAGCAGGTATAATGGGTGGTGGATCATTCTCAGCACTGCAGTGACACTGACATGCTGGTGTGAGTGGATCAGACGAGTCAGTGGATTGTCTACCAACCAAGACTATCCAGTCAGCAGTGTCCTGTGGGCAGCGTCCTGTGGGGCAGCGTCCTGTGGGGCAGCGTCCTGTGGGCAGTGTCCTGTGGGGCAGTGTCCTGTGGGGCAGCGTCCTGTGGGCAGCGTCCTGTGGGCAGCGTCCTGTGGGGCAGTGTCCTGTGGGGCAGTGTCCTGTGACCACTGATGAAGGACTAGAGGATGACCAACACTGCACTGTGCAGCAGCAGATGAGCTATCGTCTCTGACTGTCCATCTACAAGGTGGAGCAGCAAGGTAGGAGTGTCTAATAGAGTGGACAGTGAGTGGACACAGTGTCTCAACACTCCAGCAGCACTGCTGTGTCTGATCCACTCACACCAGCACCACACACACTAACACACCACCACCACGTCAGTGTCACTGCAGTGCTGAGAATGATCCACCACCCACATACTACCTGCTCTGTGGTGGTCCTGTGGGGGTCCTGACCATTAAAGAACAGGGTAATACAGTACACAGAGAAACAGATGGACTACAGTCTGGACCTGTACACCTACAGAGTGTCCTGTATGATCCGTGGAGCTGATGAGATGGACTGTAGGAGCAGATACAAGGAGGTGGATTTCATGGTTGATCTGTGAGTGTGTATATGTATATAGAAAAATCTCTGCCAGCTAATAATGTTATGGCTGATGTATGTGTATATACCATTTTCCATCTAAATAAACAGGCATTAAGTACAACTTCCTCATTTTTCAGCATCAGCAAAAAGTATAATATCTAATCAGTATGTAACCCTGAAGGAGTTACTGACAACGCTGTGGGTCTGAAAGAACGTGGAGCTGTGTAGAACCTCCTCAGTGAGAAACAGAGAGAAGAACAGGTGAGAAGTATTTCAAGCTCTATCTTAATGAGCCTCCTGAGACTAACAGGAGGGAAAATGGACACATCAAACAATATGTGTTTCCTGACACCGACCAATGAACGTGTACCTAATCATTTCAACTCGTAATTAAACATCTGAAGTGTCTCTGGCTTTCCCACAGTGCTGTAGGCTCACTTTCAATCAAGGAAAAGAAATGACACAAGTGCAAAAGCACGTGCAGTCAGAGTGAAACAGTCCTCCAGACGACAGCACCGCTGGACAAACTCCAAAAGAACAAAGGAAGAAGAAAGTCTTTGTACATTCCTCAGTGTTAAGACTGGTAAAAGTCGAGACGGCCATTCGCTCATCCCGCTCAGACACATGTATAAAAACAAACCTGCTCTGCTGCTCCTCCTTTCGCACACAAGCACGCAGTTCTGGACAAACCCACTCATTCACTGGTCATCCTGCCTCGCCCAGACATACAGCACCAGCACAGGAAAACAAACAATGGTGCTCAGACGGAGAAACAAAGCTGTGCTTTCAGGACACTATCGACCGATCAGCAGTGCCATTGTCCCCGTGAGAGCTCCGCTGTTCTCGGGCAAGTAACGCAGCGTCTAGGAGGCGCTGAACACAGTCGCCACCCCAATGAACCTACAAAGACAAGCGTACATGTAAAGTACACAGGTAGCCATACAGTCGAATGCGCATGTTCAAGCATCCCTGGTCAAGCTTTATCTTTTGGTGATTTCCTGAGGGGGGACTTTAAACCTTAAAACTTAAAAATGACACTTTTCCTGCTAATTTTGGTGCCAATTTTCTATTCAGAGTATAAAATATAAGCTGTAGCTTTCACACAGGCCGCATTTCGAGTTTTATTTCTCGCCCAAATCTGTTCAATTCAGTCAATAAAACAGCAACTGTGCATTAAAAGGGGGGCTGTGTTCACTCACGTACACTCAGAGCATCAACAAAAACATGGACTGTGAGCAGGGGCGCCCAAACATCTGCACACGGCTGTATGTTAAAGCGATCGTCCTCTCGAAAACAGAATCTACACATTTCCACACTATTAAACCGCAGTGGATCAGCCAGGACACGTTTAGCGCCCCTTCAGAATTAAGCTGGAGCTACTAGGCTAACACAGCCATCAAATCATAAAAGCCTATCCCCAGCCAGAGGTTAGCATCGGGCTAGCATGGCGCTAACATGATCTTAAAGGCACCATATCATGGACCAATGCCGTATATGAACATATCTGTGACGGCACAAGAACAAATCTGCCTATTCAGCCTACAGCAGTTTAGTCCATTCACACAGATGCCACATAAGGGCCGCTTCGGGAGGGATGCTTTTAGATTGAAGCATGGCCAATCAGAGTTGAGCTCATTTGCATAAAGGCTCAGCCTGTTTCTGCCTGATGGGATAAAGAACGGAGAGGAAATGTGAAACTATAATGAATTTTGTTACATAAAAGAACGTATATGGTATAAACAGAGCTCGGCGTGCACGGAAAACGCAAGCTATGGGCCCTTTAACAACGAGGCACGCGGTTAGCGCCATGCTAAATGGTGCTACATGAGCTTCCATTATATATTACGCTAGCCTTGTAGCTTCAGCACTATCAGGCTTCCTTGCAGGCCCACCCCATGACTCACCCTGATGCTCTGATAAGAAAACTGAATATAAACAAATATTTACACAACTTTAATAAACAGCTCATGTTTGTTTATGTGCGCTTTGAACTGTGCTGGGAAGAGATGTAAACAAACAAAGCTATTAATCCTCCATTAATGTGCAGTTAAATTAATTAAATGAATATTCCCAATTATAACCAGGATACAGGCTACATAGCCTGTTCGGCAGTCATCCATCCCGAACTTAAAGGGCCCATATCATTAAAAAAACCGAGCTGGACACCGTGTGATGGACGCAGGCCACACAGGCCCTACATGGAAAGTAAGCCGCTGGTACAGCCTGTTCAGATTCAGGGTTTCTGTGATGTCACAAAGACCATATAATTGATATCGTCGCTGTCCAAAGTAAAACATGTCTCTCCACTTTTGTTGATTTTTACTTTTCTGCCTCATTTGATCACATGAGCTGCTGTTTACACTGTGTGGAGATTCCATGAAGAATAGACCAACAGAAACGACCAAAAACTGTTTTGGAAAGACGTCTGGTTCCATTGACTTCCATTCAAACTGAATGAGGTTTTTGGCCTTTCCTGTAAAGTTGCCATTTTGGAGATACCTGTTTTTCTTTGGACGGTGACGATACATTCCTTTATTCATTATCCAGAAATGTAGCCCCTCCCAGGGACTGCTTTAGGGCGGGCTGCTACTTTTTGAATGAGGCACAGCCAATCAGATGTCAGCACACTGACATAAAGGCATACAAATGGACCTCAGGGGGAAAGACAACCTGAATAGGGAAATACAGGAACATGCAGGATATGGGCCCTTTAAGAAACTCCAAACACGGCTTGGCTGATCATCTGCGTTGGGATTAGGATTAAAACTGCGTAAATTAGATTTTTTGCTGGACTATCACTTTAGGGAGAGAGCTTGGGAAGTGTCCCCTCAGAGCAGGCCCACTCAGTCAATTTCAGTCTCCTGCTCCAGATCCGGGTTCTCCTCCGAGTCTGGCTGAGGAATGCTCTCTGCTCGAGTCTCGACTTCCTCCCTGGAATCTGCTGGTTCTGAATCGGGAGAAGACTCGTCCTCCTCTGGTATGACTGTAATGTCCTTCCTGTCCTCTGCCTCTGGGTTCTCCGTGTTGTCCTCCAGGGACTGGCCTGAGCATGCTGAAGCCTCGTCGGGGTTGGAGTCCTCGTCCTGGGTGGGATTCGGCGCCTCCTCCTGGACCGAGGACTGCGAGCTGAAGCTTCGGAGGCGAGGGGGGTCCGCTGGGGGCAGCAGGGTGAGGGAGTCCACGCTGAGAGTCTCGGCATCTGCGTCCGACAGCAGGGAGATGGTGGGCTGGGCGGCGGGCGTCAGGCTGGGAGCCAGAGCTGGAGCTGAAGCTGGAACCAGAAGAGCAGAGTCCGTTAGAACCACACTAGAACCCTTCTAATTAAAATGGTTTTAAAATGTTATCCATTCACACTGTTCTAGACTCTCGCAGTTTCTGAATGTCCTATAGTCCATCTAGAATCCATCACGTCTATCTAGAACATGATTTTTATTAGCACTGCTGCAGAAGGTTCTCCTCCATTCACACTGTTCTCTCTCAATCATTCTAAAATACTCACTCATTACACACTGTTCTAGATTGTCTTAGAAGGTTGTCCCCATACCCACCCAACGTTCTCCTCCTCCCTCATTCACACTGCTCTAGAACATTCTCCTTCATTTATGCGGTTCTGAAATGTTAGCTCCCACACTCAAGACTGTTCTAGATCGTTCTCCTTCATTCATGTGATTCTGAGAAGTTATCTAACCCACTTAAAACTATTCTAGAACATTCTTCTTTACTCATGTGGTTCTGAAATGTTATCCCCCCACTCACTCAGACTGTTCTAGAACGTTCCCCCCTCACTGTCACTGGTTTGTCTCAGTCCAAAGGTCAGAGCTCATCAGTGCTCAAATGTTCACAGTTGTCTTCAGAATGAAAGAACCGAGAAGCCAAAGGAAACAGAACAAATGGGTGGAGAACATTCTAGAACCTTCAACAACCCAACACAAGAATGATGCACCAGCCAAACGTGTATGTCTCTGTATGTCTGCTCTGGTTTCAAGGTTATGGTGCAGTGTTGATTTATTACAGTACTGGGGATCCTCTATTATACAGATCCTAAGTCCTCCCTTATCTAGAACCCCTTATTCAGCTTATTAAAGGAGATCTATTCTGCTTTTCTGTTTCATTTCGTTTTTATGCTTTTTTCTTTTTTCCTTCAGTGTGTTATGGAGCTTTTTGTGAACGTTCTGGATAAGTTCTAGAGCTGAAAGGAAATGCCAGAGGAAGAAACCATCTCCCACAGAAACCGCTTTTCCCAGCTGCTGAAACGTTTAACTTGCTGCCTATCTTGGCTTGAAATACCCACAAGCAACTGGTGAATGTTATCATTGGCAATGTTCACGCAGGGTCAGAGGGAGTTTCAGACAGAAGGTGAACACAGATACAGTATGAGAAAAATAATTTGCTATGGAGAACTGAAGCATGTAAACAGTAACAGCTGCACCCAGAAGGACGTGTGGGAGTGCAGGTGTGTTGGGAAGGAAGATAAAGGTGACCAGGATCAATAACTGGTGATAAATTTAGACTGATATGATCAATATTTATTGAGCTACACATACAGAAGTCTGTCTCTCAGTATGGCGTCGGGCCGCCGTGTTTGCTAACCCAACACGCCAGACGTCTCGGTATGGAGCTGTAGAGGTTCCTAATGGAGTCCTGTGATAATCCATCCCATGCAGCTTGAACATCCTCACACAGTTCCTGCAGATGGTGCGGTAGGGGTGGAGGTGGAGGGACACCAGGCCTTCTGGACGTGTGACAACAGACCGTTCATCTTGGTGCTGACCACGGTGCCTCCACACACGGATTCGTTGGGCGTCTCCACCAAGACTAAAGCGGGACTCGTCACTGAAGATGACCCGCTGCCATTCTGAGTCACTCCATGACAGTCTGGTACGACACCACTGCAGTCTTTGGTGACGGTGACGTGGTGTTAAGGACAGTCGCGGTAACGGTCTGTGTGCATGTAGTCCTGCGTGGTGCAGCCATCTGCCAATGTTGCTGCACTAACAGGAGGACTCATGGAGGACACCACTGCTCGCTGTATGTCTAATTGTGGCTGTTGTCAAACCTACCCACCAAGTTTTATTCCAGTCGGTTGATTCCTTCTGTGTGCAGCTGTTTGTGGAACTATTCTCTGAGTGTATTGCAGTAGAACCCAAACACACCATTATCAACACTGATAATCAGCATGCTGGGTCCTGATTAGTTAACTAAGAAGGCTGGGGGAAGTGTGTTTGAGCAGAGGAAACACAAAAACATGCAAGCTATAAAGCGCACATGGGCTTCTGATGACTTCAGGGACGGCAACGGCAAAGAGCTGTGGTGCATGAATGAATGTGACTCACTAAATCCTGGCAGAAACTCTCCTGCATGAGAAGACGGTAATTACTGCCCTAAAAAGCTCAACAGAGCGTGAGGCGGGAGACACTGAGTGAACGGGAGTAAACGGAGGAAATGCCGGAGAATCCTGAACAACGAGGAACAGGTGAAGAATCCACGAAGGCTTTTGTGAGGCGAGAAGCATATAGGAGGCAGTACTGTATAACACAAAGGCTCACCTGACAGCAAACGAGTCCCTCATAATACCTCTACTAACACCAATACACAGCTGTGATTGGATCAGCATGTACTGGAGAACTTTCTGGACGCAGGTCACATCAATGCTCAGCATTTTCCTGGCTTTGGTTAAAGTGGGCTGCTATGCTAAAGGCTAACTGAAGGCTGAAGTCTATTACTACTCAGAGTCAGTTTGCTCCTTCAGCTCCCTCGGTCTGGAATAACATTACCTCAGACTGTAAAGGCTCCACCTCAGCAGGTGAGTGATTACGGAGAGAAGCAGCTCCGACATTCAGGTTAGCGTGTCCCGATGCAGATTCAGAAATCAGCATGACTGCTGCTAGTCTTTTACACCTGGGGTTACCAACCGTCACATGAAATACAGAATTATCCCTTAACTGAGGTTGTGTTCTGTGCTGAACGGATACGGGACGGGCCAATGTAGTGTTAGGAGTCTTGCCCAAGGCTTGGAATTGAACTTGATGTGGAGTGACGGCTCACTGGCAGGTAGTGGTGCTATCCGTTGCACCACACCAACCACAACACCAGCATCCACAAACCTATTTCACCCAACGTCAGACACCTAGAGTTATATACAGAATAGTGGTTTGCTGGGAAACGCTCTGCTCTAGAGCCAGAACTGTTCATGGTGGTGGTAAAGAGAACCAGAAGATTCCACACACAGTAGAACTCATACATAAGAAGATAACTTGTCAATAACACTAACCAGCTTCAATCGGGACATGCCAGAGGAAGAAACCATCTCCCACAGAAACCGCTTTTCCCAGCTGCTGAAACTTTCCACTTGCTGCCTATCTTGGCTTGAAATACCCACAAGGAACTGGCGAATGCTATCATTGGCAATGTTCACGCAGGGTCAGAGGGAGTTTCAAACAGAAGGTGAACACAGATACAGTATGAGAAAAATAATCTGCTATGGAAAACTGAAGTATGTAAACAGTAACAGCAGACTGTTCCCTGTGTCTTTGAGGTGTGGGAGTGCGGTGGTGTTGGGAAGGAAGATAAAGGTGACCAGGATCAATAACTGATGATAGATTTAGACTGATATGATCAATATTTACTGAGCTACACATACAGAAGTCTGTCTCTCAGTATGGCGTCGGGCCGCCGTGTTTGCTAACCCAACACGCCAGACGTCTCGGTATGGAGCTGTAGAGGTTCCTAATGGTGTCCTGTGATAATCCATCCCATGCAGCTTGAACATCCTCACACAGTTCCTGCAGATGGTGTGCGGTGGAGTGACACCTAACCAGCTTCAGTCTGCTAGGGAGCACAAAGCCTAGACTCTGGAGTGATGGTGGAAGGTCATGTGGTGTGAGGAATTCTAGACTGACCCTATTCCAGAGTGATGGGAGTGTCAGAATAAGAGAGCATATGTAGAGTTAAAATCAGTGGATGCTGTAAACGTACTTCCCCTTCCCCTGTAACTGCCCCAGCGGCTGTTGCTTGGTGTACCTACTGATGCCTTGAAGGCAAGCCAACTGCATGTGAATGCCTGAACAGGCCGTTCCCTGCGTCTTTATGTGGTTATCGGAATGGAATGTCCTCAGTTGGGTTAAAAAAATGGACAGCAGAACTCACAATAATGTTTAACAGTGACAGTAACAGCATTCCCACATGACCAGAACTCACATAACGGACACTAAACAGCTGTGAGGACATAAGAAGATCAACTATTAGTGAGACTAATCAGCTTCAGTCTGCTAGAGAGCATAAAGACTGGACTCTGGAGTGATGGAGAAAGGTAATGTGGTCTGAGAAGTCCAGACTGACCCTATTCCAGAGCGATGGGAACGCCAGGGTAAGAAGGGAAGCACATGAAGCGATGTACCCATCATGCATTGTGTCCACTGTATGATGGTAACCTTATTATGGCGAGAGGGGCAAAAACAATCAGTGGATGCGGTTAACGTCGTTCCACACCATCCCCGCAGCTGCTGCTGCTGCCTGGTGTACCTAGTGCTGCCTTGAAGATCGGCCAACTACATGTGAACAACTGAACAGGACGTTCCCTGCGTCTTTATGTGGTTAGCGGAATGGAATGTCCCATCAAACAATGTAAACAAGATTGTGAGAGATTTCTGCGTGAATTAGCCACCGATAGGATGCAGGAGAACACAGTGGCATTACTGGAAAGAGTGGAAACGAGTTCGTGTGATAGGCTGTACTAAGACGAGCTTGCAAAATAGGCTCTAAACCGGAAAACGCTGCTGATGTGAAAGGCAAAGCGGACAGAGCAGAAAAATACACAACTGTGAAGTAATTATAAATAGGAGAAGACGCCAAACAGGAAGCGACCATTCACTGGAGCGATGAACTTTCAGATGGGCCGAGCTCCAACCAGCCAAAACGGCCACCATAAATAGTTTCTGTAATAACAATTTGCTGCAGATCAAACAGCTTTCAAGAACAAGTTCTTCATTTTCCAGTGAGGAGATTATCTACACGGCCTGGACAAAGAAAACGGCGCTGTCTGGATACATGTAAACACTCAAAGGGCTTTGATTGGATTATTACATCCGTGATTAACGAGCTTCAGCTGATATAATTCTTTATCCCAAACTGATACAGCAAGTAGCTTGTCATTCCTTGAGCTACTTTGAGAGAAGACGTATTCCATGGGCTTGGGAAAAATCCGTCTTCCAGAGGCAGGCCAGGTTACTGTCCTGCATCCAGCAAAGGACACGAATACAGAGCAGCTGGAATGACTGGAATTGAGTTCAGAACTGTCCAGCAACTACGGAAAGGCGAGAGTGGAGAACCGGGAACCGGGAACATCACAGCAGGAATGCTGGATGGCTGATCAGAGATCATCAGCTCTTGGTGAAGGGGAAAATGGACAGTAGAAGCATTAGCACATGACCGAAACTCACAGGACCTGGACTAAACAGCTGTGAGGACATAAGATGATCACTTGTTAGTGAGACTAACCAGCTTCAGTCTGCTAGGGAGCACAAAGGCTGGACTCTGGAGTGATGGAGGAAGGTCATGTGGTCTGAGAAGTCCAGACCGACCCTATTCCGGAGCGATGGGAACGCCAGGGTAAGAAAGAAGGTTCATGAAGAGATCATGCCCACGGTATGATGCTAACGTTATTAGAGCAAGAGGTTCAAAAACAAAGGTTAAAATCGGTGGATGCTGTTAACGTACTTCCCCCTCCCCCATAACCGCACCAACCCCACAGCAGCTGCGGTTGCTTGGTGTACCTACTGTTGCCATGAAGACAAGCCAACTGCATGTGAACGTCTAAACAGACCGTCCTTTATGTGGCTATCAGAATGGAATGTCCTAGGTGGGGTTAAAAAATGGACAGCAGAACTCAACAGTTCAACAGGGACAGTAAGAGCATTCCCACATGACCGGAACTCACACATCCGGGACCAAACAGCTGTGAGGACAAAAGACGATCAGTTGTTAGAGAGGCTAAATCAGCGTCGGTCTCCATGGGGGCATAAATTGAACTATGGAGAGATGAAGAAAGGATCATGTGGTCTGATGACTCTAGACTAACCTATTCCAGAGCAATGGGAACGCCAGGGTAAGAAGGAAAGAGCATGACGGGATGATATAATGCGCAGTGTCCTCTGTACAAGAGTTATGATTGGGGTGGGTCAGGTCAATGTGTTCTTCTCTAATGACCAACAGTACTGAGATTTATTTCCTGATTAATTCCCTGAGTTTACAAGGAATTCTTCTCGGAATTGAGCCAGGGACGGCATCCAGCAAATCTGGATCAACTGAACATTGATGTGATCTACATCCATAAACTCGTCTAGTACATTCCCAATCCAGTCCCAGCTGCTTTTGGTGCTTGTGAAGGGATTACCTGCTATTAGGTACGTTTTAGTCACAGGGGAGTAATTTTTGGTTGGTTGAGCTTATATACGTCATGCAGCTTGATGTCATCTGTTAAACCGTTTTAAGATTTCTATATTATTTTTGTATTCTTATTATTTTTTATTTGTATATGTATTTTAGTGCTTTTTAATGTGTATTGTTTCAGGGGCCGTAGTCTTGTTCTTCTCAACAGGTCT
Source organism: Prochilodus magdalenae (assembly GCA_024036415.1). Classification (NCBI taxonomy): domain Eukaryota; kingdom Metazoa; phylum Chordata; class Actinopteri; order Characiformes; family Prochilodontidae; genus Prochilodus; species Prochilodus magdalenae. The sequence continues at coordinate 112,703 of JAMWET010001236.1, read as the reverse complement.
GAGACTCATGGGGGTCAGACTGTGAATGTGTGGCTCAGGAAACATGGGGAACCATCTTTACACATGAACTGACCACCACAGAGTCCTGACACTGACCCCCATTTAGAAGTTCTGGGGATGACTGTTCTGTCTTGGCCATAAATCAGTGAAACTCTGGATGGAAAATGTTGCGATATGCATAATCTAAGCTAATGGTGGTCCAACAAAACAGGAAAGAAAAAAAAAATCTAAGGAAAATAAGAGGAATAAAACAGAAGTTTCTGAACCTGGAGCTTAAAAAACTGACTGGAGGATTCCCAACAACTCTCTGGAAGCCCTGGAGGGTCACAAAAATGGTTGGCCCACCAGTTAATTAGGCACTTTCCGTCATTCTTTCTTTTCACGAGAGAGAGAGAGTAGGCTCCACTCCAGTGAGCCGACCGATTTGTTGACCGTTACTAATTTGTTATAGACTAAAAGAAGTAGATGGTGCAACCAAATTCTGAGACTGGACTTTGGAGGTGTCGCCGCTGGAGAGGTCTACGGAAAACTGAAAGCTAATTTCCTGAAAAGAAAGGAACAAAGGATGGAAAACGTTTCATTTAGTTTGTAGTCTAGTAATGATGAGAACTAAACAACCTAATGGTGGTTTTAACTGAAATTGCACGAATGAAGGATGTTCTCTTGTACGCTGCAATTAAATCTAAAGAGCAAACTGCAGGGCGACCTACTGGTGGCCATCTACTGCTCCTTGATAGGAGGACCCATCCCATGCTGGTGACCCCCAGAAGACGGTATAAGCACATCAAAAGCCGCACTAACAAACTTTAGAATTTTTTTTTTCCTGAGCTAACTTCAGGCTGCGGGGTGAGTGATGGGATCCATAGATTGGGAAGAGGTGCTACAGTGCAGGGAATGTCTCAGGGAATGAGCAGATGTTAATGATGATGGCTGAAAGCAGTGACTGCATTTCGGTGTGTCAAAGGTGCCTGTGGAGGGATGACACAATGTTAGGTACGGATCAGTCACAGAGGACAAATTTTTGGTTCACTGAACTTATATCCGACAAGCTTTAAGATTTTAAGACTAATATAGTACTATATAATAATAATAATAAAATATATTATTTTTATATTATTTACAAAACATAACATTCAAAAATGATAAAATATATTATCATTATTTTAATCTTATTTGTATATGTATGTTAGTGCTTTGTGTATTCTGTCAGGGGCGGTATTCCTTGTGTTTGTGTTTGTCCTAACTGGGAAAACTCATCGTTGAGAGTGTTTAAAGGAACCCAGGGATTACATAAGCTTTAACCTCACCACAAACATGCGCTCCTGTGGAAAAGAGAGCTTGACAGGCACTCCCTCTCACTTGGAGACAAGAAAACTGATGGCACGGCCGACCGGCTTGCATAGCTGGGCGGCACAGGATGTCTCTATGCTTCTCGACGTGTGCTTGCAATAAAGCCCTCTCAGAACGGCAACAGCTGCGAGTGCTTTGGGTTTCTTAGAAGTACTCGAGCCCTTCACGTTATCTGCTAATCTCCATTTTCGGTGGGTTATGCACCAGTTGTAAGCACAGTGATTTCCTTGCTATCAAAACAAGGTTCATTTCTGGCAACGCTAACTCGGTTTGTGTTGATTTAATCACACTGCAGGCAGAAAGTGCTACAGGACGCTCGTATGGGTGTTGCTATTGGGGTTTGGGCCGTGGAGGAGGTGGTATGCAGACATGCCTGATGGGTAGGGTTGGGGGGGGAGCTCTAAACCCACTGTCCACCGTGGCTGCCATCGTCCGTTAGAAAAAACACACATCTCCGTACATCCCTGACAGACCAGACTAGAGGAGAACAGAGGAACAGATCACAGGGGAGACAGTGGAATCAGCTGGGATGAGTAGCAGCAGAAAACAGCATGGCTCTATTAGTACTGTGCTCAGAATGACCGCTGGGTGGTCATGCCAGGGGCCGCATCTGTAGAAACGAATGCACATGCATGTGACTTTTAAAGATAAAGGAAAATAAATTTCTATATTAGTCAGAGCTTAAAGCCTTTTTTTTTTGGGACTGATCTTAGACTTGACCCTGTCTCTTCATTGCGCTAATGGTGTTCCCACACTGTACCCAAGCCGTAGCATGACTGCCCCCCACTCCCCACATCCTCTGCTGGCCTGTGCTTAAAACACTGGGCCCAATCCCGCTGATGTCATCACTCTGAGAGCTGTAATCTAGGTTTTGCAATTGTACTGTAGTACCTATGTGCTGGCTGAATGCCCCTTGTACTTGCCATTCACCGCATGGGCAGGACCAAACTGGGTCAATATGAACATTAGCTGAGGAGGCTCATTTATAGAAGCTGTATCATATCACTTCACACAGAATGCTGCAACGACAGAGCTACTATAAGCCCGCTTGGTTGCAGGGCACTGCCCTACACTCAGCTCCAGTCTTTAATAGAGCTTCATTGAATTTATTAAAGCCCTGGTGCTCGGCTCTCAAACGAGGCTCAAGTTATCTTCCTAGCTGTCAACAGTGTAAAATAAACTACAAGTGGATGGAGTTTCATTTATGGCATCTGATTATTAAGGTGATTTTTTTTTTTAAAGGAATCTCGCTATCCATCTATCCATCCATCTACACCGTTAATCTTTCTGGCTTGTGTGGGCAGCTGGAGACTATTCCAGAGCACAGTGAGGGGGGAGGGCAGGAAGCTCCCTGGACAGATCGTCAGTCCCTCACAGAGCAGATACACTCACACCTAGGGAGGCAATTTAGCATCTCCAGTTCACCTGCCTGCATGTGTTTGGACTATGGGAGGAAACTGGAGCACCCAGAGGAGGAAACCCACACAGACACGGGGAGAGCATGCACGCTCCACACAGAGAGGACCCTAGACGGGAATCTAACCCAGACCCTTCTTAAAATGGGTCAGCTGAGAGACTGATTGATAGATAGATAGATAGATAGATAGATAGATAGATAGATAGAAGACAGAGAGAGAGAGACAGACAGACAGACAGAGAGAGAGAGAGAGAGGGGTGGGGGGGACAGACAGACAGACAGACAGACAGACAGACAGACAGACAGATCAGACAGAGAGACAGACAGATAGATCAGACAGACATACAGACAGATAGATCAGACAGAGAGACAGACAGACAGATTGATCAGACAGACAGACAGATAGATAGATAGATCAGACAGAGACAGACAGACAGACAGATAGATTGATCAGACAGACAGACAGACAGATAGATCAGACAGACAGATAGATAGATCAGACAGACAGACAGACAGAGAGACAGACAGATCAGACAGACAGAGAGAGACACAGAGAGACAGAGACAGACAGAGACAGACAGACAGACAGATAGATCAGACAGACAGATAGATCAGACAGACAGACAGATCAGACAGACAGACAGATAGATCAGACAGACAGATAGATCAGACAGACAGATAGATCAGACAGACAGACAGAGAGACAGACAGATCAGACAGACAGAGAGAGAGACAGAGACAGACAGAGACAGACAGACAGACAGACAGACAGACAGACAGACAGACAGACAGACAGACAGACAGAGACAGACAGAGACAGACAGAGACAGACAGACAGACAGAGACAGAGAGACAGACAGACAGACAGATAGATAGATAGATACTTTATTGATCCCGAAGGAAATTTAGCACTGTGACGGAGAGTTCCCATTCTGGAAAAGTGAAAGAAGTAAAGAGAGTTTCACCAACTGATTTCAGGAGCTGTAACTTCATGAGAACGTTTACACAGAGATCGGATCAGGCACAAAAGAGATTTCATCAGCCCCTCACAGAACACACACACTGTGGCATTGTGCAGGACATGGACTAGAGGAGAACAGATCACAGGGCAGACGATGGAATCAGCTGGGATGAGTAGCAGCAGGAAACAGCATGGCTCTATTAGTACTGCTCTTAGAATGACCGCTGGGTGCTCCCAGGGGCCCTTTCTGTAGAAACGCATGCACGTGCATGTGACTTTTAAAGATGCCACGGAAAACCATGAAAAAAACCAACAAAGAAAAAACAGAAAAGGAAAATTAAAATGCTGTGGTTCTCCAGGAGCTGGAACTTTGCGAGTGATTCCATTGGCAGTTGGGATCAGAGCCAGGTCTGAGCTGATGCCGGAGATGCAGCTCCACTAAACGGAAAACCAAACAAAGTAAACAAACAGGCTGAATGTCTTTAAGAGGAAATAAGATCTTAATCTTGATTCCCAGCTAACAGGGACAATGGACAGCGGTCTGTTCTGGAAAAGTGAAAGTACCATCAAGATCTCACCACTTCATTCAGAAGCTGAAAGTCTGGCTGCCCTCAGATGGGATAGGCTGTAGCTCAGTCTGGAGCAGAGCTGCTCCATCATGTTGGCTGCCATCATGTCAACAGCAGATGTGACTGCGATTGGTCAGTGAGTTTATGCGACCGGAGAGGTTAAACAGAGGGTCGAATAAAACAGTGCTGCATTTTCATCACCCGAAAAATCGAGCTTGGTGGGCAAGATACCGTCAGTTATCCAGACCACAGCCGCACAGATCAGTAGAGCCAGCTTTAGGGCCACCATTGTCTGGATATGCAAATGTACATGAGCATGTGACCACACGTCCACGAATTAGAGAAAGAAAAGGAGGCTCTGCAGCTCTGTGAAATCCTCTTCTCAGAGCATGCTTCTGGAGAAGTGAAGTGAGGGAGGAAGCCAACAATTACACTTAAAATGAAGTTTAAAGGTCACTCTGTTTCAGTTATTGTGAACTTTGAGGTCATTACTTGTATTCAGAGACTAAGAGGAAGGAAAAAAAAAACATATCAGAATTAGTCAACCACCTCCAGCTCAGAGACTGAAATCTGTAGGAGACTTCAGAGAAGCCACAACACCACTGGCTTATCTCTTCAAAGGTGCTGAAGGTTCTATCCAAGGCTTTTGTGGTGTGAAGATGAAGCTGAAGGGGTTTCAGGTTTTTCCAAAACCACACTCCTCGACCACTGGCAGTTTTTTTCACACAGCTGTGGGAGGCGGCAGCTATGACGAAGCAGGTCTCACCAGGCCCCGCCCACGCTCTGATTAATAGCACACTTTCAGAGTGTGACAAAAAATGAAGTGCTCCACCGGACACTCTAATAGTGGACTTCTCAGAAAAAAAAAAATCCTTCTGCAGTTCTCTGAGAGGCTGTTTTCAGGCTTTCCATGGAATTCCTGGGAAGCCGCATGAGCATGACGGGCAGAACCTTTCAGTTGCAGTTTTAGTGTCGATTTAAAGGGGAATTCTGTGGTCGGGAAAGCAGCTTAGAGTGGCATGACGGGAAAAGGTTTACTGCGAAAACTCAGACGCCCCGTTTTATTCACTATCCAAACCAGCAGTGAACCTACACTGGGTTCTATATGGAATGTCGAAGATGGAAATATCGGGATAAATCTGAATGTATCGTCTCTGATCGTCATCAGGCGGCGCACTCATAACCGTTTCATGTAATAACTCATCTACGGCATTTACATCTACGGCATTTAACTCTCCGTAAGGAAGCTTTTAGAGGGGGACTTCTGGTTTCTATCACTATGAGCCATTCTAAATTTTGGGACACACTGCTGAAATTTTATAACCCTGGTGGAATTCCCCTTTATGGTCTATCAGATAAAGGGCTTGCTGCTTGTCTGAAAAAGCGACGCTAGCCAAAGTCAATAAAGAGCATCTGGAAGACAGCAAAACATCCAGGGATGGATTTTAGATTGCCAAAAACAAACACATGTTACATTCCCATCAAGGCCGTGAACTCGCGCACACCCAGCTGGAGGTAAACACTAAAGTCCACAGTCAATAATATGTTTACCTCGTCATCGGAAGCCGGAGTCCCACGCTCGGTGGTGGACTGTGAGTATTAGGCTTTTCAAACTAGTCCCGAATACCTACGACCGCACCCAGGACCAATTCTAGGCTCGTTAGGGGCTCATTATGGCTGGTTTGCTTCCACACACAAGCACTCCATCTGAACCGTGGCTCAATCGCGCAGTTCCTTGCTGCACGAAGGTTCGCAGAATAGAGGGAAGAAGCTTCATCCGTTTACTGCTGTTTGTTATTCTGTCTCGATATAAACAATCAAGCCCTGAGGAACAGCTCTGACTTCTGGCCTCCGAGTTGAAGCTGATGATTTATACACTACCAGTCCAAAGTTTAGAGATGCTCCCCATAGCAGGTTCTCCTTCTGTGTATCTTAAAGCCTTACTGTAGAATAAAAGTGAAGACACCAAACTATAAACTAGCCCTCATGGAATTATACAGTCCACCTTAAAACCCTCCAGAATGGAATTATACAGTCCACCTTAAAACCCTCCAGAATGGAATTATACAGTCCACCTTAAAACCCTCCAGAATGGAATTATACAGTCCACCTTAAAACCCTCCAGAATGGAATTATCCAGTCCACCTTAAAACCCTCCAGAATGGAATTATCCAGTCCACCTTGAAACCCTCCAGAATGGAATTATACAGTCCACCTTAAACCCTTTCAGAGTGGAGCTGTACAGGAGGATGGAGCAGCTTCCTTACCCTGCAGTGGAGCTGATAGAACAAGGTTTATTACTAAGCAGGTTTGGAGCGATTCTATTGGTCGGTCCATCATGAATATTCACTAACCTGAAAGGAGAGCTAGAGCTTTTACACTGTGCAGAAAAAGATCAAAGTTTTTACACCACTAAATATATATTAGAGGTGGAGATATGGAGGAGTATCATACTGTGTAGGTAGGAGTAGATGTGGTGTATCAGGATATGGACTGGTTCAGACTCTCAGCAGGTGGAGCTGTTCAGTGTACGACTGTAGAGTCTTTAGGACCACCAACACCATCCATTTAGAGGGGTGTACCTAAACTTTTGACTGGTAGTGTATATGTAAGTTGCTCCGCTATCCACAAAAAGCCCCACTATCACACAGCTTGGAACCAACCAATGAACCGACCACTCAACGCCACACGTGGCACCGGGAGCGGATAGCTTCCACACCAACTGCATTAACTGTATGTGATTTTCTGTTGAGCATTTTAACCAAAACTGAGCAAACGGAATAACAGAACTGCTATGATACCTACAGAGAGCTTGAATCTAAGGAGCATGAGTGAGTGCAGCCTATGCGAATGTGCTCAACGCCAGCGGGAAACAACTGTAACGCTATAACACAATAACACTGAAAATAAAAAACTCTGCCAGTGCCAGTTAGTTGGCCTGACGTTCGACGTTCCCCTTCACATAACATGGTTAAAGGGGAAACCACAGAGAGAAACTAAAGCATGGTGTCACGCTGAAGGTGTTAACGAGGAATTTCACCGCAGTGCATGACTTCATTCTGCAGACTTCCATGTAAAGCTGAACTTTGACCAGTACTGTTCTGTCTGAGGCGTGGGCTGTCAATCTACCCGGCAACTAAACCCAAATCTCTCTGCATGAGTAAATAACTACTGATATGATTATTCAGAGTGTAGTGATTCTGAAATGAGTCTCATGTGGCGGTTTGAGCACTGTGTCCACTCACTGTCCACTCTATTAGACACTCCTACCTTGCTGGTCCACCTTGTAGATGGACAGTCAGAGGTGATGGCTCATCTGCTGCTGCACAGTGCAGTGTTGGTCATCCTCTAGTCCTTCATTAGTGGGCACAGGACGCCGGCCACGGGACGCTGCCCACAGGATGGTGCCTGGGTGTTGGCTGGATCGTGTTGATAGGTGGCCGATTCTCAGTCCAGTAGTGACACTGACACTAGCAAAATACACACTAACACACCAACCACCAGTGTCACTGCAGTGCTGAACATGATCGTCCTAAGGGTGACGTCCTGTGGGGCAGCGTCCTGTAGACAGCTTCCTGTGCCCACTGATGAAGGACTAGAGGATGACCAACACTGCACTGTGCAGCAGCAGATGAGCTATCGTCTCTGACTGTCCATCTACAAGGTGGAGCAGCAAGGTAGGAGTGTCTAATAGAGTGGACAGTGAGTGGACACAGTGTCTAAACGCTCCAGCAGCACTGCTGTGTCTGATCCACTCACACCAGCACCACACACACTAACACACCAGCACGTCAGTGTCACTGCAGTGCTGAGAATGATCCACCACCCACATCATACCTGCTCTGTGGTGGTCCTGTGGGGGTCCTGACCATTGAAGAACAGGGTAATACAGTATACAGAGAAACAGGTGGACTACAGTCTGGACCTGTACACCTACAGAGTGTCCTGTATGGTCAGTGAGTGTAGATACAAGGAGGTGGTTTTAGTGTCATGGCTGATGAGCGTATGTCCACTTCTGCACTGTTACTGTTTATGGTTAGCGAGTTAGCTCTCCAGCAGGCCTAATTCACAGCACTCAGTAAGGTAGTTTTACAGCAATCTGATTAGCAGTGCACACAGCGTACAGGAAACCGTGCACATCAGGTAGCGTACCGCTGGTACAGGAGGCATGTTATTTCTCTCTAACATCACTCATCACGATCAGCATCGCTTTACCGGGCCGGGCGTCTCCCCGTGGAATGCTAGCGCGGGTGTGAGCAAAGCTTCCGAGGCACAGGTGCTACACTCTGCAGCAGATCGAGTGAAGAGCTATCTGTGTGTGTGTATATGCTGGGTGCGTTACCTGATGTGCTCTGTGCAGTAGACTGTGCGGTGGACGCACTGCTGGTGGTGACAGAGTCACAGTGACCCGCGCTGCTGCTGGAGCTGGGGGAGGCGGAGCACAGGGCTGAGGGGCTATGCTGGGCGACATGGGCCACCGCAAAACCTGCAGGAACATAAACATAAACACTCAACACTCTTACTGAAACACTCAACACTCCTCTTAAAGCAATCAACACTTCTCCAAAACACTCAACGCTCCTCCAAAAACACTCAACATCCCCCCTAAAACACTCAACACTCTTCCTAAAACACTCAGCACTCCTCTTAAAACACTCAACACTTCTCCAAAACACTCAACGCTCCTCCATAAACACTCAACACCCCCCCTAAAACACTCAACACTCCTCTTAAAACACTCAACACTTCTCCAAAAACACTCAACACTCCCTCTAAAACACACAACACACATCCTAAAACACTCAACACTCCCCCAAAACACTCAACACACCCTCTAAAACACTCAACACTCTTCCTAAAACACTCAGCACTCCTCTTAAAACACTCAACACTTCTCCAAAACACTCAACGCTCCTCCAAAAACACTTAACATCCCCCCTAAAACAGTCAACACTCTTTCTAAAACACTCAACACTTCTCCAAAAACACTCAACAATTCTCCAAAAACACTCAACACTCCCTCTAAAACACTCAGCACTCTTCCTAAAACACTCAACACTCCTCATAAAACACTCAAAATGCAAATATGCAAATCACACAAAGACAATCAGAAAAATATAACACTCAAATCGCCACACATCAAAAAGAAAAAAAAATTTTCAGCATTACGTGCCGCGCCTCTGTGCAGGGCAGCATTTCTCCTGGTCATTAATCACATCTGGTATGTATTGCGCTGTTATTACAGCTGCTGCGCTCAAACAGGTCTCAAACAGACCGCCAGCCCGGTTCTGATTTTTGCCATTTCCAGATTTTATTCAGATTGATTTTTTAATAGACTGGACAGCAACAGACCACATGGTATCATTTGAAGGAGCATATCCTCTGAATCACTAACCATACAACGACAATGCTGAATCCAATGTGACGGAAGTGCTGGGATTCAAGAAGAGCACCAAACACTTCTCCTAAACGGAGGGTGAAATGACGCACTTCCGTCGCTCCTGCTAATGCATAAGAAGGCCACATAACCAGCTGCAACCCATGCAGATAAACAGGTGATATCTGGACACACATCAGAACTGATCGCTCATAAGTCTGACTTGAGAAACAGATCCAATCTGCCTGCAGTCTGAACACTGAGCCCAGCCTCTACTGGTAAACAAACTTCACCCAAGGCCTCTGTGGAAAGATATCAGCCATGCTAAAAACAGGCAAACGGATAGACAACCACAAACGGCATTCATCATTCAAGCCGGTGTGAGTGGATCAGACACAGCAGTGCTGCTGGACACCTCAGTTTCACAGCTGGACTGAGAATCCACCAACCAGAACTATCCAGCCAACAGTCCTGTGACCCCTGATCAAAGACTAGAGGATGCCCAACACTGCACCGTGCGGATGAGTTCAGCCGAGAAGTGGTAGACCACGTACAATAAGGGTCAGCGGATGCTAAGGGTCATAGGTCACAGAGGTCACCAACTTTGTACAGAGTCCATCACTACAGGCCTCCAAACTCCATGTGTCCTTCAGATCAGCTCAGGAACAGTGTGTAGAGCTTCATGGAATGGGTTTCCATGGCGAGCAGCTGCATCCCAGCCTTACATCACCAAGCGCAGTGCAGAGTGTGGAACGCAGTGGTGTAAAGCTCCGCCCCTGGACTCTAGAGCAGTGGAGGCGTGTTCTCTGGAGTGACCAATCACGCTTCTCCGTCTGGTGATCCGATGGACGAGTCTGGGTTTGGCGGTTGCCAGGAGAACGATACTGGTCTGACTGCACTGTGCCGAGTGTAGAGTTTGGTGGAGGGGGGATTATGGTGTGGGGGTGTTGTTCAGGAGTTGGGCTCCGCCCCTTAGTTCCAGTGAGGAACTCAATGCTTCAGCAGACCAAGAGACAGGTTTGACCCTGAGGAGAATGAAGAGAGGAGCAGCTCCGCCTTTATTAGCATCCCAACCCCAATAGCAGCCTGTGAGTAGCTGTGTGATTGTATCCGTGTTTGCCGGTTGGAGCAGATCATCTTAAACTGAGAGCTCCATAGTGAGGAACATCTCTTTAATCTACTGTGTGTGGATGTCCAGATGGAAAGCCACTGGCACTGCTAACTAAATAGAATGAGGGCGGAGCTTATTTACACAGAGGCTCATTTTATTTAGTCTATGTCCACATGGTGCTTCTATGTGATCATCAGGGGGCAGCATCTCGTAGTAAACCAGCCAATCAGAGCAGAGCTCATCTAATTATTCACCAACAAAGGGTAAACAGCTCATTTCATTCTAGATCAACCAGATCATAGGGTGTAGATGGGGGTGTAGAACCACAGCTGGGTGAACAAAGTGAAATACCTTCTATATAGAAGATCAGAGATCAGTTGAAACACTGAATACGTGCTTCTATGGCAGCTTTAAATAATCAGAAGTCTTGATCATCAGATTTTGTGCTGAGGCCTGATCTTTCGAACTTGCTTCCACCTTCATATACACAATGCTGAGCTCATCTGAGGTTCCTCCTGGTGCAATTCTTGTAACGTGTGACCCCTTTGTCTCTGATCAGTCATGTAGTATGCAAACCACAACAACCTCAAGATTCCCGATTAGAAGAAAGGAAGCTGCGTACCGTGAACAGTGCAGCTAATGGGACGACTTGTAGTCTTGCAGCGAGTCCCTGCCTCTAGCGACTCGTTAATTTGAATAAACCTGCCTCCTGAAAAGCTGTTTTGTCTGGATTCTAACCTGATAAGATTTTATCCACATTCATTTTCACTGGTAGTCAAATGCGCCTCCAGTTAGTCAGGCTGAAATCTGATTTCTATAGGGCACAGAATATGCATATCAAGTCTCATACAACAGCCAATTGTTTTTCTGTTCAAGTGACAGAAGCCTCCTTATCAGAACGTTAGCTCGCTAAAACCCTTCCTGATATTAACCCCACATGTGACCGCTGACAACTAGCACGCTATTTCACATGCTCCGTTTCCTTAAACTGGAGTTTCCATTTCCATTTTAAACTGTTCATTCAGACTGTCTTTGTCCAAAGGCCAGTCTATTACACCACCCTGCGCTTGGACCATGTTGGCATCTGCTGTTCCGGTTGTTAGCTGTTTTATGTGCTGTCCAGCTAGAGCCATAAAAGCTAGCCTTAGCTCTGTCTTAGCTAAATAGCTATGTACCTTCATTAGCCCTTTTCTGAGCGACAAGCCTGATAAAGGAAACATGAAGATGAGGCTTCATAGCAAGAAACTCCCTAAATATTATTATATGTGTATTATATACACAGAATTAGGGCTGCCCTCTAGAAGTCGACGAGTCGAATCGTCAGTCGGTGACCCTTTAAGTCGACTGAGACCCTTTAAGTCGACTGACAACAGTGACGAGTTTTTTTATTTTCGTAAAACAGAATAAAGCTTACAGAAATGCACCAGAACTTTAGGAATGTAAAAAGACATTTTAATAATTATTAAAGGGGAATAATAAATATATATTTATTATATATATAAATATATATTTATGTATATATAGCTGGGCTGAGGCGCATGCTTGCTAAAAAATTAAATCCACGTGACTGCGTGCGCTGGTGGTTCACCCTTGAAGGAAGCTAAAGCTGTGAAGCTGAGAAACACTGGTGGAGCGATGTCTCAGAATAAGCCTGGAGGAGCTTCTGAAGAAGAGAACCCGAACAAATGAAACCGAATTCTGCTCTTCATTCAGTCAGACATCCAACACTGCTTCAAACGAGGGAGCTGACTTTCGTTTTAGACGTAACGGCTGCTTGCGGTGAAGGAGAAAACGGAGCGAAGACGTTTGTTTTATTATAATTCCGTTATTTTAGATCCTAAATTACAGATATGTTTATTTATTCGTCTACAGCTACGATTATTTTTATTTAAGGATAAGTACAGTCACTGAATACGCCTGCTGATAAACGAGAGATAATTATTTTAGCGCAGGTGATATAATAATTAAACTGTTTCAGGTCTACCATTCTTCTTTTCATCTAAAAATAATTTAATTTGGTTTTATTTAGCGGTTAATTATTTATGAGAGATGAAAGGCGAAGGGTCCTCCTACTGAAGAAGCTGTTAGAAGTGAGATTAAAAGACTATAAGCTATAAGCGCTAATGTTTAGCATAAATACGAGCTGCTGCCCGACGCTGTATCCTGTAACTAAATCAGGCTCCAGTTCAGATCGATCATCATAAGCCCCGCCTCTTTTAGTTCAGAAATACGTTCCTGTGACTCTGCTGACTTTCTAAACCAGGAGGATCAGATCTGAACCGTGTGCAGACTGATTTACTGATTACTAGATAATGTACATGGAGAAAAAACATGAACGAGTAGTGGAATCGTCCGCCAGGACGGCCGAATCCGATTCGACTGGCGAAATTCTGAGTCGGGTACAGCCCTACACGGAATGTATGGATTTGCTAGAGGGTGGTACCATTAGCAAGGTTTGCCTGGTTAACCAACATCAGAGGCCTGGGGCACCAAACTGTGTTTGTTTTTTTCCATCTGGTTAAACATTGTAATTTACCTTATCAACTGCAGACATCTCCAACCTGCTCCTTAATAAGACACTGCCCACTATTTGAGCACACCGTCAGTGGTGTGAAAGGGGTCTGAGCACTAATGGAGCTGTGGTGTGAACTAGCAGTGGACTGGGATCTCATCAAAGCTAAGTAAAGAGCAGAAAGGGAACTGCGTCCAGCTTACAGTAACACCACACGGGGACCACATGACACAGTTCCTGCCCCACATGAAGGCCTTTCCTTATCATCATGAAGTTGCAGGCTCATTCCCGTGGCACACAAACTTCATTCATGTGATGGAGCTGTTTGTGAAAATAATAAATGAAGCATGTGTCTCTGTACCTGACTGACCCAACAGCCACCATTACAGACCTCCAGCGAGCAGTGGTGTCCTCCATGAGCATCCTGTTAGTGCAGCGCCATCGGCAGACGGCTGCACCACGCAGGACTACATGCACACAGACCGTTACCACGACTGTCCTGAACACCACGTCACCGTCACCAAAGACTGCAGTGGTGTCGTACCAGACTGTCATGGAATGGCAGCGGGTCATCTTCAGTGACGAGTCCCGCTTTAGTCTTGGTGGAGACGCCCAACGAATCCGTGTGCGGAGGCACCGTGGTCAGCACCAAGATGAACGGTTTGTAGTCACACGTCCAGAAGGCCTGGTGTCCCTCCACCTCCACCCCTACCGCACCATCTGCAGGAACTGTGTGAGGATGTTCAAGCTGCATGTTTATTACAGGACTCCATTAGGAAACTCTACAGCTCCACTGTATTTGTTAGCAGCCTGTAGTGCAGGAGGTGTAGAGAGTAATAATTCTAATGTACAGTGGATCTCATATCTGTTTTTACTTTCAGGTTAACACCTCAGAGCACATCGCTATCCTCATATCAGCTGATACATGATTCTTTATCAGTGACTGCTGATAGATCAGTGCTAACAGTCATTGTCTGTTCCAGTGAATCTGATAAGGAACCATTTGGTTGTCTGCACCTATTAACTGGAACCTGAAAAAGGAACAACAACTTAAAATGACAGTAACCGGTAGCTATAATTCAAATTGGTGCTCAGAGTCCAGCTGAGGCAGAATCTGTTCTGTGTTATTCGAGGAATGAGCTGTAACAGGACAAGGAAGGCCACGGCCTCAGAGCTCTCTCACACACAAACAGTTCAATACATTTATCTGAAGCCTAAACAACTGGCATAGTGCATAACGTGTATATAGAGCATGTAATGTACATGGTGTACATGGTGTATATAGTGTACATGGTATATATGGTGTATATAGTGTACGTATTGCAGTGTATGGTGTATATAGTGTATGTATATGGAGCATTTTGGAGTATATGGTGTATATAGTGCATATTGTCCGTAAAGTGTATATATATGGAGTATATGATGTATATAGTATAGATGGTGTATATAACATATATGGTCTATATAGTTTATGTATCTGGTGTATATAGTGTATGTATATGGAGTGTCTGGAGTATATGGTGTATATAGTGGGTAAAATGTATATATGTGGAGTATATGGTATTTATAGTGGATATAGCGTATTTGGTGTATATAGCATGTATGGTCTATATAGTCTATGTATATGGTGTATATAGTGTACATGGTATATATGGTGTATATAGTGTACGTATTGCAGTGTATGGTGTATATAGTGTATATATATGGAGTGTTTGGAGTATATGATGTATATAGTGTACATTCTGCGTAAAGTGTATATATATGGAGTATATGATGTATATAGTGTAGATAGTGTATTTGGTGTATATAACATATGGTCTATATAGTTTATGTATATGGTGTATATAGTGTATGTATATGGAGTGTTTGGAGTATATGATGTATATAGTGTACATTCTGCGTAAAGTGTATATATATATATGGAGTATATGATGTATATAGTGTAGATAGTGTATTTGGTGTATATAACATATGGTCTATATAGTTTATGTATATGGTGTATATAGTGTATGTATATGGAGTGTTTGGAGTATATGGTGTATAGTGTATATTGTGTGTAAAGTGTATATATATAGAGTATATGATGTATATAGTGTAGATAGTGTAGTTGGTGTATATAGCATGTATGGTCTATATAGTCTATGTATATGGTGTATATAGTGTACATGGTATATATGGTGTATATAGTGTACGTATTGCAGTGTATGGTGTATATAGCAGACGTGTGGACTCGAGTCACATGACTTGGACTCGAGTCCGACTCGAGTCACTAAACTGATGACTTGTGACTTGACTCGACAACGTTACTAAAGACTTGCGACTTGACTTAGACTTTACCTGTTCAACTACAAAGATTATAATGTAGTAAATAAAAGAAGAACTGCGGTATGCAAGACATGTGGAGTCAAGATCACAGATGGAGGTGCAACCACTTCAAACTCGACATCTGAGACTGCACAAAGAACAGTAAGTCTGTGCTGTGTATATTTCGCGTATAGCAGTTAGCAAGCTAGCAAACGTAGCGACATAATAATAAACAGCGAATGTAAACAAAGCTGTTGTCCTCTGTTCGTCCCTCTCTCACACCGTTCACTGTGAGAGATTTTACTGAAAATTAAAGTGTTTAGGAACCACAGCATCTCAGCCACGACGTGCTGAATTAGCATAGAGCAGAAAAGTGTCAAACACAGCAGATCACACATGCTGTTATATATATATATATATATATATGTATATATATATATATATATATATATATATATATATATCGTCGCTGTCCAAGGAAAAACAAGTATCTCCAAAATGGCAACTTTACAAGAGAGGCCAAAAACCTCATTCAATTTTAATGTAAGTCAATGGAACCAGACGTTTTTCTAAGCAATTTTGGGCCATTTCTGTTGGTCTATTCATCATGTAGATCTCACAGTGTAAACAACTGCCGCTGTTTTCAAATTATGCATAAAAGTCAAAATGGACAAAAAATGGAGATACATGTTTTTCATTGGACGGCGACGATATATATATTACAGGTCCATACATTAACGCTTATGGGTTTAGAATGTGATGTCATTAAAAATTCCTGTAGGTGGAATGTGTTCTACTACTTCATTATAGTGTGGTGTTCCTCAGCCTTGGCCTTCGAGGCCCACTGCCCTGCACATTTTACTGTTTTTTCTGCTTCACCTATTTTAACTCAGTAATGGGCTGGCTATGAGGTGATTAGTTGGATCAGATGTGTTGGGAGAATGGAAAACAATAAAAAGTGCAGGGCAGTGGGCCTCCAGGGCCAGGGTTGAGAAACAATGATGAGTGTACTTTGTTAGCCTGTTTACAGAAATTTATAGCATACTGAAACAGCTCATATGATATCATGAATCATATGATATTCTTGTCCTTTCCTAATTTTTTTTAATCCATAAACCTTGACTTTTTGTTGCTGTAAACTGTGGTATAATGTCACATTCATTTTTCCATACTGCGTTTAGTACATATCTATCAGTACTTTGCAGGTTATTTAATCCTCAAATTATTTAATTAACGATTTGCACTACTTGTTCCTGTTAAGTAAAATAGCACTTTGTTGTTTGAACTGTTTGAGATGATGCAAGTTGTTTTTGTTATACTAAATACAAACTTTAAAAACATTTATGATTATGTCAGTTTAATATACTATGAATCAGCTGCATCAGTTATGTGAAATATTGAAATGACATCTGGTGACTTGACTAGGACTCGAAGTTTAAGACTTGGGACTTGACTTGAGACTTGCTTGTATTGACTTGGGACTTGACTCGTGACTTGATTGTTAAGACTTGAGACTTACTTGTTAATTGCAACTTAGTGACTTGTTCCCATGTCTGGTATATAGTGTATGTATATGGAGTGTTTGGAGTATATGGTGTATATAGCATATTTGGTGTATATAGCATGTATGGTCTATATAGTCTATGTATATGGTGTATATAGTGTACATGGTATATATGGTGTATATAGTGTACGTATTGCAGTGTATGGTGTATATAGTGTATGTAAATGGAGTGTTTGGAGTATATGGTGTATATAGTGTATATTGTGCGTAAAGTGTATATATATGGAGTATATGATGTATATAGTGTAGATAGTGTATTTGGTGTATATAACATATGGTCTATATAGTTTATGTATATGGTGTATATAGTGTACGTATATGGTATTTATAGTGTATATAGCGTATTTGGTGTATATAGCATATATGGTCTATATAGTCTATGTATATGGTGTATATAGTGTATGTATATGGAGAATATTGTGTATATATCATGCATATGGTGTTATATAGCGTATTTGGTGTATATAGCATA
The DNA here is from genome assembly GCA_024036415.1 of Prochilodus magdalenae. Lineage (NCBI taxonomy): Eukaryota > Metazoa > Chordata > Actinopteri > Characiformes > Prochilodontidae > Prochilodus > Prochilodus magdalenae. The sequence continues at coordinate 95,066 of JAMWET010001236.1, read as the reverse complement.
TGTAGTGTATATGTATTAGCGTGTATATGTATTATTGTGTATATGTACATTAGTATTATATGCATCAGGTATTAGCTAGCGTTTTTGAGTTATGCTCAGTTGAGTTATGCTGCTGGAACGGTCAGTACGGAAACATTTGGGTCGGATTATGAATGAATAATTATTCCTTTAAATAATAAAATTAGGAATAGGGTCACCTAGAGGGTCGTTAAAGGATTTAAATCTGAGGCCCGTAAAAAAATCCCTTATAGACTTTTGAGAATGACGTATTCTCAAAATATATGGTTTAAAAATATTCTATTTTAGAATGATTACATATTATATATAATTATTCACCAAAAATATTAATATATATATATTTTATATGTAAAAACAAGAAAAAAAAAGTACATATATAGTTTTTTCCCCTACTCCAGAAAGCCCCTCCCATTACACACACTCTTCAAATTTGAAGGGGGATTTTTTTTTTTTGCATGCTGGTACTTTTTTGGTGGTGATCTGGTGCTGGTGCCAAAACACTCAATATGTATGATAAAGGTGAATGTTTATCAGTGATGAATCAGTCAGGTTTCGGTAGCAAGCCGGCCGGTGAGGTGACACCAGACGTCTCTGAGAAAGCTGGCTGAAGGCCAACAGTTCTGGGAACCACAAACACTTTAAAGTCATACGAGGTGACCAAAGGACGTAAATTAATCACCAAGTTCTCTAAACCCAAGAGCTGCTTCAATGAAAAGAGAGCAAGCTAAAAAAACAAAGATCTGCAGACCACAGATATCAGCTCCACTGTGAAGGTGTTCAACCACACAGCTTCTTGATTCCAGCCAAAACAGAATCCGACCAAGCAAAAAGAGATACATAAGAATTAAGAACGTCAACCGTGATACGCATCGGCTAGAACAACAATGACGAATTATTTCACTGGTAGTTACAACAGAAGGAGCGGTGAAATGGAACGTATGATGACCGTAGTGAGATGTAAATCGGGAGATAAACCATCTCTGCTCATTAACAGACACCCAGAAGATCTCACAAACAGGACTTGTGTGTTCGGGGTTTGTCTGAAAAGGCATCGCAGTTCTCACGCTGAAATTCCGCTTGAAACCCCAGGGGTGGCTCGCTTCACTGGCCTGAGACCGAAAAGATGACGAGTGGAGCCCAAATAAGGTTTGATGATTCTGATGGTAGATCATGGTCAGGTTCAGAGGAAGCTACAGATGCAACAGGGCTGAAATTTCAGTGAAACAATACGACGAAAACCACAGCCTTGAGATGGAGAACTGCTCCAGAAATTCTGGAGAAAACAGAACTAGGCAGACGGTTTGTCACGAGGCTAAAAGCTACAGCTAATCGTCTGATCTCACGCTCAGCCGATATCTTACAGCTGCTGTTTATAAAGTTACAGCGTGATCGTAAACACAACCGCCCGAATCTGATTTAGACAGCGCAATAAGGCCCTGCTTCGCTGGTCTATAATGGATCCTGGCCATGCAGGATGCTGCTGCGCTGTCACTCTCTGAGAGGAACAACGCACTTCCAGGCAGGTTTCCTTTAAAGGCTCGACATTACCTAAAGCCACATCCACAACCCTGTACATACCAACAACCATCACGGAATGCCACAGCAAACACCGAACCAACATCCCAACATTCATCAGGAGTGCCGTAGCAAACACCGAACCAACATCCCAACAATTATCAGGAATGCCACTGCAAACACCGAACCAACATCCTAACAATTATCAGGAATGCCACAGCAAACACCGAACCAACATCCCAACATTCATCAGGAGTGCCGTAGCAAACACCGAACCAACATCCCAACAATTATCAGGAATGCCACTGCAAACACCGAACCAACATCCTAACAATTATCAGGAATGCCACAGCAAACACCGAACCAACATCTCAACATTCATCAGGAGTGCCACAGCAAACACCGAACCAGCATCCCAACAACCATCAGGAGTGCCATAGCAAACATCGAACCAACATCCCAACATTCATCAGGAGTGCCACTGCAAACACCGAACCAACATCCCAAAAAATTATCAGGAATGCCACAGCAAACACCGAACCAACATCCCAACAACCATCAGGAGTGCCACAGCAAACACCGAACCAACATCCCAACAACCATCAGGAGTGCCACAGCAAACACCAAACTAACATCCCAACATTCATCAGGAGTGCCACAGCAAACACTGAACCAACATCCCAACAATTATCAGAAATGCCACAGAAAACACCGTATCAACATCCCAACAACCATCAGGACTGCCACAGCAAACACCGAACCAACATCCCAACAATCAACAGGAATGCCACAGCAACCACCTAGCCAACATTCCAACAATCATCAGGAATGCCACAGCAAACACCGAACCAACATCCCAACAACCATCAGGAGTGCCACAGCAAACACCGAACCAACATCCCAACAACCATCAGGAGTGCCACAGCAAACACCGAACCAACATCCCAACAATCATCAGGAGTGCCACAGCAAACACCGAACCAACATCCCAACAATCATCAGGAGTGCCACTGCAAACACCGAACCAACGTCCCAACAATTATCAGGAATGCCACAGAAAACACTGTACCAACATTCCAACAACCATCAGGAATGCCACAGCAAACACTGTACCAACATCCCAACAACCATCAGGAATGCCACAGAAAACACTGTACCAACATCCCAACAACAATCAGGGATGCCACAGAAAACACTGAACCAACATTCCAACAAGCATCAGGAATGCCACAGAAAACACTGTACCAACATTCCAACAAGCATCAGGAATGCCACAGAAAACACTGTACCAACATTCCAACAACCATCAGGAATGCCACAGCAAACACTGTACCAACATCCCAACAACAATCAGGGATGCCACAGAAAACACTGTACCAACATCCCAACAACCATCAGGAATGCCACAGCAAACACTGAACCAACATCCTAACAACCATCAGGAATGCCACAGCAAACACCGAACCAACATTCCAACAATTATCAGGAGTGCCATAGCAAACACCGAACCAACATCCTAACAATTATCAGGAATGCCACAGCAAACACCGAACCAACATCCCAACATTCATCAGGAGTGCCGTAGCAAACACCGAACCAACGTCCCAACAATCATCAGGAATGCCACAGCAAACACCGAACCAACATTCCAACAATTATCAGGAGTGCCATAGCAAACAATGAACCAACATCCCAACAATTATCAGGAATGCCACTGCAAACACAGAACCAACGTCCCAACAATCATCAGGAATGCCACAGCAAACACCGAACCAACATTCCAACAATTATCAGGAATGCCATAGCAAACAATGAACCAACGTCCCAACAATTATCAGGAATGCCACTGCAAACACTGAACAAACATCCCAACAATTATCAGGAATGCCACTGCAAACACCGAACCAACATCCCAACAATTATCAGGAATGCCACTGCAAACACTGAACAAACATCCCAACAATTATCAGGAATGCCACTGCAAACACCGAACCAACATCCCAACAATTATCAGGAATGCCACTGCAAACACCGAACCAACATCCCAACAATTATCAGGAATGCCACAGCAACCAACTAGCCAACATTCCAACAATCATCAGGAATGCCACTGCAAACACAGAACCAACATCCCAACAACTATCAGGAATGCCACAGCAAACACTGAACAAACATCCCAACAATCATCAGGAATGCCACAGCAACCACCTAGCCAACATTCAAACAATCATCAGGAATGCAACAGAAAACACCGAACCAACATCCCAACAACTATCAGGAATGCCACAGCAACAACCTAGTCAACAACATTCCAAAAAACACAGGAATACCATAGAAACCACATTGCCAACATGCCAACAACTACTGGGAATACACAGCAACCACCTAGCCAACATCCCAACAACCACCAGGAATGCCACAGCGACCGCCAGTCAACCACAGATATTTTATCCTGTACGTTGTCTTTCATTTTAACGTGTCAGAATCAAAGAGTGTGTTCACAGAATCCGCTGGAGAGCAGCTTAGCTCGCCGTTCTTCTTTTACGCAGACTTACCTGGAACTTTATCCACGGAGGCGAAGGCAGGGCCTCTTCTGGCCTGGTCGTAGAAGCGGAAGGGCAGCTGGGATGATGAAGCAGTGGACTGACTGAAGCCCAGGACTTCCGATGACGGCTGGACAGGAAGGTCCAGAAGAGCTGTAGAAAAGGAGAAACAGATTTAGAGAGCAGAGCATTCAGCACGTTTTTTTTGTGGATTTGAAACATGATCATCTAAAAAACACTTTTGTGAGAACTGATAAGTGGTTCTTGGAATTTTTGGAACCTGTTCCAAACTAGAACTGGGCTTTAATAGCCCAGTTCTAATACCCAGTTTTAATACCCATCTTCGTCCAAGCGATTAGTGGTTCAAGTTTCATGAACATACTGATAAACAAATATAAATAAAACAATTTAATGAAATTAAATTCAAAAAATAATTGTGGCAGATGTGATTTTGTAAAAAAATAATATTAATTAATTTTAAAAAAATTAATGAAAAATAATTATATATATATAATAATATATATATATATATATATATATATATATATATATATATATATATATATATATATATATATATATATATAAACGTTGGATGTTTCTTATTTTTCCAATCTGAGATTAAGCTAATTCACCAAAGGCTGGATAAAATGTGTACCTGTCCTTTCCAAGCCAATAGCTGGGGTTTGTAATGTGGTTAACACACAACAGTGTGCAGTAAAGGAGAGAACCGGTTAGCACACAGCAGAGTAGCTCAGGCTCTACTGCATAACTCCTGAATAAGAGTACCTGGACCAACCAAGAACACGGTGGCCAACTACACTCAACCAAAATCAATAATATGTATATACTGTATTATTAGTTGTGTTTATTTGAATGCAGTACAACCCAGTACGTGTAACACTGAACAGAAATCACTGTATTCATCAGTTTACCACAGTATGTTTAGATTAGGTTCTCTTTGTTGTCCGGTCCAACTTTAGAGAAACTAAACACTGTGACACAAATCATGAATCATGAAAAATCCAGAAGACGAGATGCTGGAATGTTGGTGACTGCGTTAAATACAATGGAGTACCTGGTTTGATGTCCATAACCACAGCCTGCACTCTCTGCCTCACTCAGAGGATTGGAAATCTATGTTAAGGAACAGTAACCATGCTGACCTGCTATCCTCTGCATCTTCATGCGGCGAGCCTGGATGCGGCCCTTGGCCAGCCGCTGCTTGGCGATGATGCAGCGAATGTGATCGGCGAAGATGAAGGAGGCCTGGAGGATGGGGAGGGGCTTGGCGTGGGGGTTGGAGGTGGGCTTGTGGATGGTGATGTTCAGAGCCCTGCTGTCGTCCTCCACTCCAGACACCTGCATGTCCTACGATACCAACAACATCAACAACACTTCAGGAACAGCAGGAACACGAGACTAAGGCGGCAGAACGGTGGTAACTCATGTTACCAGTGGGTGCGGGCATTGTAAGTCATGTTGTTTGCTCTGGGTGTGTTTTTGTTGTAGATCTGTTTTAAGAAACGTGGTAACACCGTATAGTGTGTTCAGGTCTTCTGCCAGAGCTAACAGTCTGTCTGATCTCTCTGTCTGACCTGAACTGCTGCCCATCCTGTGCGGTCTGATGCTAGTTCCACATCTGCTCTGGCTGGGAGCCACTGCTCGCCTTTAACCCCCACGGAGCTCCTGGCTGTCCTGCACTGTGGAAGCTTGGCGTGTTTCCTGCTGACCCATCTGATCACCCAGCTACTTAACTACAGACTAATCAGACACTCATTCCTCCACCTTACAAACACTGAACGCTCCTTTACTTCACTTGTCTGGTTATCTGGTGTTGACCCGAGGAGGACGGGTTCCCCTTTTGAGTCTTGGTTCCTCCTGAGGCTTCTTCATTTTGAACCGAGGGAGTTTCTCCTTGCCTCTGTCGCCCCCGGCTTGCTCACTGGGGGCTCGAACACCAGATTCTATGTAAAGCTGCTTTGTGATACATCAGTTGTAAATAAATGTTGACTTGACTTGATCTACAGCTCTGTGGTTGGCCCTTTTGCGTGTCAGTCAAATGATCAAAGCCTGCAACTGAGTAACAAAGCATATTGGAGTCACTCGAGTCTCTGGGGAACACTGCACAGTTACGTTTACTCATCATACAGCAAAACCACTAAATGCTACCCGTTATGGGTCACTGCTAACATGGGCCAAGAATAAAATGTGTAGCCTAGTCTCCTGGACTCTCCTGAGGCCAGTGGAGCTCTGCAATGCTGCAGCTCCTCACAATACAGCACAATATTAAAGAGCGAGCTGGAATCCAGTCCAGCCACACGCCGTATCTTCACTATACGGCAAGAAGTCTACAGGGCGTATCTCGGGTGGCTGCTTAAGTAAAAATGAAGTTGATTGATGCTGGGAGATTAGACTGCAAAACAAAGAGCCAACCTGAAGAAGGCCGGCGAACTTGACGACTCCCCAGCCCAAGCGCTTGGTGTCCGGTTCCACCAGACTCATCTGATACACATCCACAGCCAGGAACCGCTGGGCCTGAACCCCATCCTTGCTCACCACCATGCAGGCAATCAAATCACTGTTATCTGTAAGAGGAAAGGTCAATGGTGCATGGTTAGTTTAACCTGCGCTATTGTCTGTATATGATAAAAACCTGTACATGATACAATCAAAAAAGTCACACCACGGTTAAACAGGAACTCAGGAACCAAATAATCAGATACTTTCATTTCAAGAATAAATTCACATAGGCATGCTATTAAAAATAAAGGGTTCCTGTAGGGGTTTAGTGTAAATGTAGGGGTTAGGGGTTTAGTGTAAATGTAGGGGTTAGGGGTTTAGTGTAAATGAAGGGGATAGGGGTTTAGTGTAAATGTATGGGTTAGGGGGTTTAGTGTAAATGTAGGGGTTAGGGGGTTTAGTGTAAATGTAGGGGTTAGGGGTTTAGTGTAAATGTAGGGGTTAGGGGGTTTAGTGTAAATGTAGGGGTTAAGGGGTTTAGTGTAAATGTAGGGGTTAAGTGTAAATGTAGGGGTTAGGGGGTTTAGTGTAAATGTAGGGGTTAGGGGTTTAGTGTAAATGTAGGGATTGGGGGTTTAGTGTAAGTGTAAGTGTTAGGGGTTTAGTGTAAATGTAGGGGTTAGGGTTTAGTGTAAATGTAGGGGATAGGGGTTTAGTGTAAATGTAGGGGTTAGGGGGTTCAGTGTAAGTGTAGGGGTTAGGGGGTTTAGTGTAAATGTAGGGGTTAGGGGTTTAGTGTAAATGTAGGGGTTAGGGGTTTAGTGTAGATGTAGGGGTTAGGGGTTCAGTGTAAGTGTAGGGGTTAGGGGGTTTAGTGTAAATGTAGAGGTTAGGGGTTCAGTGTAAGTGTAGGGGTTAGTGTTTAGTGTAAATGTAGGGGTTAGGGGTTCAGTGTAAGTGTAGGGGTTAGTGTTTAGTGTAAGTGTAGGAGCTAGAAATGCTCGATATATGATCATTGTGAATAGATATGTATCTTACTCTCTAAAAACGCCCTGGGAACTGAAACCTTGTGAACATCCAGGGCCTGAATATTTCATCATATACTAATTTGAGGATTCACTTCGTGCATCATTAAAATAACGAAGCCCACGGAAGAACCCACACCAGCAGAACCCTGAGAACGGATGCTGCCTGGAAAGTCAATAGGCAGGGAAATTTATTTATTACCTAGACGTAAGGCAGCTGATACCGATCAAGGGCAGGGCTGGACTGTTATGCTGCATGCACGTTTGTGTGTTTGCACTGTGATAGTGTTACTAGTGTAAATAGATGATGATAGGAGGAGCTGTATCAGTATAGGCTGTTTACTGAAGGTGGAGAAACGCATGAGGAGCTCTGTACATTTTTATTGGAACTGAATTTATTTGGAATTCAACAGTGCAATGTTTGACATCACACATGGCTCCTAAAAACTCTATCATCATGAGGTTCCACTGAAATATACAAAACATCCCATGTTAATGAGGGTAAATGTAGGGGGTTAGGGGTTTAGTGTAAATGTAGGGGTTAGGGGGTTTAGTGTGAATGAAAGGGGTTAGGGGTTTAGTGTAAATGTAGGGGTTAGGGGGTTTAGTGTGAATGAAAGGGGTTAGGGGTTTAGTGTAAATGTAGGGGTTAGGGGGTTTAGTGTAAATGTAGGGGTTAGGGGTTTAGTGTAAATGTAGGGGTTAGGGGGTTTAGTGTAAATGTAGAGGTTAGGGGGTTTAGTGTAAATATAGGGGTTAGGGGTTTAGTGTAAATGTAGGGGTTAGGGGGTTTAGTGTAAATGTAGGGGTTAGGGTTTAGTGTAAATGTAGGGGTTAGGGGGTTTAGTGTACATGTAGGGGTTAGGGGTTTAGTGTAAATGTAGAGGTTAGGGGTTTAGTGTAGATGCAGGGGTTAGGGTTTAGTGTAGATGTAGGGGTTAGGGTTTAGTGTAAGTGTAGGAGTTAGGGGTTTAGTGTAAATGTAGGGGATAGGGGTTTAGTGTAAATGTAGGGGTTAGGGTTTAGTGTAAATGTAGGGGTTAGGGGGTTTAGTGTAAATGTAGGGGTTAGGGGTTTAGTGTGAATGAAAGGGGTTAGGGGTTTAGTGTAAATGTAGGGGTTAGGGGGGTTAGTGTAAATGTAGGGGTTAGGGGTTTAGTGTAAGTGTAGGGGTTAGTGTTTAGTGTAAATGTAGGGGTTAGGGGTTTAGTGTAGATGTAGGGGTTAGGGTTTAGTGTAAATGTAGAGGTTAGGGGTTCAGTGTAAGTGTAGGGGTTAGTGTTTAGTGTAAATGTAGGGGTTAGGGGTTCAGTGTAAGTGTAGGGGTTAGTGTTTAGTGTAAATGTAGGGGTTAGGGGGTTTAGTGTAAATGTAGGGGTTAGGGGTTTAGTGTAAGTGTAGGGGTTAGTGTTTAGTGTAAATGTAGGGGTTAGGGGTTTAGTGTAAGTGTAGGGGATAGGGGTTTAGTGTAAATGTAGGGGATAGGGGTTTAGTGTAAGTGTAGGGGTTAGGGGTTCAGTGTAAGTGTAGGGGATAGGGGTTTAGTGTAAATGTAGGGGATAGGGGTTTAGTGTAAATGTAGGGGTTAGGGGTTTAGTGTAAATGTAGGGGATAGGGGTTTAGTGTAAATGTAGGGGTTAGGGGTTTAGTGTAAATGTAGGGGTTAGGGGTTCAGTGTAAGTGTAGGGGTTAGTGTTTAGTGTAAATGTAGGGGTTAGGGGTTCAGTGTAAGTGTAGGGGTTAGTGTTTAGTGTAAGTGTAGGAGCTAGAAATGCTCGATATATGATCATTGTGAATAGATATGTATCTTACTCTCTAAAAACGCCCTGGGAAATGAAACCTTGTGAACATCCAGGGCCTGAATATTTCATCATATACTAATTCAGAGGAACGGTTCGTATACCAACAGCCACAGCGAAATACACTGAAACCTCTTGAAAGCTCAAGGAAGTTGGGGGTGAGAGAGAAAGAAGAAAGAAGAGAGCAAGCGAATGGTTAACGTAACGCTAAAGCACTTCCATGTACTTATGTAATCTTCGTAGTAACTATGACGCAGGTTAGTTTTGAAGTCCAGCCTACGAATGCCACGACCGAGCATCTCTCAAAATAAAAAACAACAAAAAAAACTCCGCTGTCTGCAGAGAGCTGGGGAGGAATTAACGTGAACTGCTGCCAAACCCAAACACGCTTTCCTGAGAAGGCTGAAATGAGCAAGGCTATCTGAGGTCATCGTTTCCTGTGACCTAACAAAATGTCAGACATTCGGTCAATGTTTAGTCAAGATCAGATAGGGTGAGCGAAAACCTGCTACAATATCAAACACTTGGCACACAGGCGGGAGTTTTCAAAACACTCCAGTGAGTCATAATCTACTGCGCATTTCAGAGCAGCTGCCAAAGACATGGAGGAAGAGGCAGAGGACAAGCCACACTGGCTACTACCATAGTGATAACTATACAGCCACCACCATCGCTCCCCTCAGGCCCGACCCCGGGCGCCCTTCCTCTACTTCACTTTCACAGAAGGCACGCCGACATGCTCCGAGGAGGTACCGGACTGCTGGCAGCCACTCCTGAGACGAGACTCTGATTGGTAGACGACTCAGAAACTCAAATCCTACCAACAAACCACCAAGCCCGCTGCCATGGAGCTGCTCTCATAAACAGCAGCAGGTTCTGCATTTAAAACCCAAAAAGCCACAAGAGCCTTCACACAAGCGTGATGTCATCTTCTCCTGAGGGGAAATCAGACGAGTCTCACAGCTGAGCTTTTCTAAGCAGCTCACTATAGTCACAACAAACATGCGTTTCAGATAATGGGGAAACAAAACAGACCGCTTCCTCCTGCACTGGCCAAGACAAGACAATCCCACCACCGACAGGCGACCACTCGCTCTGCAGTCTGCGGCAGGGACAGGATTCGGTCCAGTGTTTGTTGACATCGCTTTAAAACCCCAAACCTGCAGAAGTTGGGACCGCATGAAAAACGCAACGCGAATGGCTTTTACTTAGAGTTTTATTTGACTGCAGACGGTACGAACACGAGATGTTTCATGTTTGGTCTATTAATACACATCCACTTCTGCATTCAGGCCTGCGAAACACGCTCCAAACAAAGCTGGGACAGCGGAAATGCAGGGTTAACACTTAGGAAGAACTACAGAGGGTCTCCGGTTTGTCTACAAATGCGTCCGAAAATGATGAGAAAGAAGTTATTGTTTCTGCATTCTGTCCCAGTGTTTTGAGGGGGCTGGAAAATACGAGCCGTCTTTTACATTCTGGGAATGTTTTATGATGAACTGACAAACAGAAATGCTGAAAACCGACTCTCTCCGTCATGCTATATAACAGAAACAGGCCTGAATCCTACAGTGTCCCATTGCTACATTTCCATTACCCGATATATACACTCACTGACTATATATAATATATACACTCACTGACTATAATATATACACTCACTGACTATAATATATACACTCACTGACTATATATAATAAATACACTCACTGACTATATATAATAAATACACTCACTGACTGTATATAATATATATATACACTCACTGACTATAATATATACACTCACTGACTATAATATATACACTCACTGACTGTATATAATATATACACTCACTGACTATAATATATACACTCACTGACTATATATAATATATACACTCACTGACTATATATAATAAATACACTCACTGACTGTATATAATATATATATATACTTACTGACTATAATATATACACTCACTGACTTTATTTAATATATACACTCACTGACTATATATAATAAATACACTCACTGACTGTATATAATATATATATACACTCACTGACTATAATATATACACTCACTGACTATATATAATATATACACTCACTGACTTTATTTAATATATACACTCACTGACTATAATATATACACTCACTGACTATATATAATAAATACACTCACTGACTGTATATAATATATATATATACTCACTGACTATAATATATACACTCAACGACTATATATAATATATACACTCACTGACTGTATATAATATATACACTCACTGACTATATATAATATATACACTCACTGACTGTATATAATATATACACTCACTGATTATATATAATATATACACTCACTGACTAATATATACACTCACTGACTATATATAATATATACACTCACTGACTATAATATATACACTCACTGACTATAATATATACACTCACAGACTGTATATAATATATACACTCACTGACTATATATAATATATACACTCACTGACTATATATAATATATACACTCACTGACTAAAATATACACTCACTGACTATATATAATATATACACTCACTGACTATATATAATATATACACTCACTGACTATATATAATATATACACTCACTGACTGTATATAATATATACACTCACTGATTATATATAAAATATACACTCACTGACTAATATATACACTCACTGACTATATATAATATATACACTCACTGACTATATATATGACATAAACATAAACTGACCGTATATATGACATACATACACTGACTGTATGTGTGATATATACATACACTGACTGTATATGATATATACATACACTAACTATATATATATATGATACAAACATACTCTGACTGTATGTGTGATATATACATACACTAACTATATATATATATGATACATACACTGACTGTATGTGTGATATACATACATTGACTACATATATGATATACACATACACTCACTGTGAATATATATATACAGTCACTGACTGTATGTGTGATATATAAGTACACTATATATATGATACATACACTGACTGGAAATATGATATATATGTACACTACTATATATATGATACATAAATACACTAACTATATATATGATACATACACTGACTGTATGTGTGATATACATACATTGACTACATATATATATATATACACATATATATACTCACTGACTATGTGTGATATATACGTACACTAAGTAATATATATATTTATATATATATATATATATATATATATATATATATATATATGATACATACATACACTGACTATGTGATATATACAATACACTGACTGTATATATGATATATACATACACTAACTATATACATGATACATACACTGACTGTATGTGATATATACATACACTGAGTTTACAGATATGTGTACACGTGTGTTTTATACAGTCATTAACTGAATACATGACATATGGTATACACACTCGCCGGCAGCGTAGGTGTTTTGTCCCACCCCCGCCTCCAGTCCTGTACAAGGGTAAATGCCATCCTGTATGACTCTCTATTCACAAACAATTAATTTTCTTCTGAAATAAACAGGACTGAAGACGTCTGCAGCGTGTCAGACAGGCCTTTCGTGGGCTTAACTGTGGTCTACTGACCTTTCTTACAGGCTGCTCCATCTCTGATGCAGATCACATGTTGCTGACTGACTTATGCAAATTATGCTAATTACCACGTGATAATTACGGTCCAATTTTAGCCCCTGAAATGGGTCCTATTTTTATAAGCCTCACTTAAAGAGACAGGTTTACAGCTCCAGTGCCTCTTTACGCAGATGACAACAGCCTACCCAGCTGCCTCCTCACTGATTTCATCTATTGATGAGCTACAGGCTGCGGTTCAGGAGCTCCAGGCCTCTTTGGAGAGTCACGTTTCGCTTTACTGACCTGTGGATTTCAGCTTCATATCAACCCAAATTTATCATCATTTATTGTTCCTGGTAACCTTTATCTTCCTTCCCAACAACACGGCAATCCCACACTTCCTTCTGGGTGCAGCTGTTCCTTTGATGAGGAGCGTATATTTCAGACAGGATATAGTATGAGTCAATACTGTTTATGTTGACATAGTTTGACATTGCTCTAAAATATGCAACCTGTGTCTTCTATAGTGCCGTGCTGGTGCTCTGACACACTCGGTGCGACCCTCATGCGCCCTCAACCCGCTCCTTGCACAAGCAAACTCAGCCCCACTGCACACGCCCACTCCGCACACATGTTCTCATGAAGGGAGACGCAGCAGAGCTCTACGCGAGCTGGGGCTGCATTACAGAAACTCCCTTCTTCTGTAACGTAAGGTGAAGACCTTTCTGCTTACAGCATCTAATGCCTGGCTAAAAACCCAAACTACTTGATCAAATCGATTATGCCTCATGAATTAACAAGAACCTGATCAAGTGCGCACGACTGAAACACAGTCACGCAATCAAAACTTGAAATTGAAAGGTTGAAATGTAAGTTACAGCTGGAGGAAAGCAGATAAATCAGCAGATCTCGGCACTTCTGTGTCAAAATGAAAGGGTTAAAAAGCACCAGACAAACAAAAGAGTTGACAAGTTCACCTCCACAGCACCCGGCATGCGTAAAAGAGAGAAAGCATCATTTCCTGCGGGTCTAAAAATAGCACGGCTGACATCAGTGTTATCTGTCTGTCTCTCCGTCTGTGTGTCTGTCATTCTTGCGGCCCCACTAACCTGCGGTCGCACAGTCAGTGGAGGAACAGGGCTTTTTCCATCCACTCACCACTGACCCATTCCTGGATCTACTCTAGAGGGGGCGCATGGCAGCCAGCCCCCCCAGTAAAAAAAAAAACAAAAAAACATGCTACTAGAGTTAATAGTGAAGCGTAACCGTTATGACACAGAGCCGGCAGTTCACTCAGATAGTTTCCAGATACGGAGATGATGTTCGTGATGCCAGTTTCCGATGCCCTCAATAAAAGGCCACCCAGACCTCGAAAGGGCAACTGAACTTAGACGCTTGCACGCCTACACGAAACCTACTTAGTGTTTATATTGGTTGTAATGGCCAACTCCCTTTAAGCACCTTCTAAAAACAGAGTACAACACATGAGGGGGCCAGTTTGAGCAGACCCACACCAAGCCTGAGTCTCCACTGGCACTGCATTTCAGGCTAGCACCTCCACCACAGCTCCAATGCGGCTAACAAGCAATGACAGTCAGTATCCCTCCCATTAGCACGATGCTAACTGCATGGCTGAATCATCACCTGCCTCACACCATACAAGGCGGTTCGTTAATCTGGTTATCTGCGAATATGAACACAATGAGAGATTCCTTTCGTTAGCATACTTTAGTGCATGTTTATAGATAACAGTGAGTCATACGGCAGCAGAAACCGGATAATCAAGACAGTTACAGACAGTACTAAACATCTCTGTAGTCGGGCAGTGTAGAAGCTGCCATTCCTTGTTTAGCTTTGCAGCTACACTACAAAAGCTCAGACACCAAACAGATAAGAAACGCAATTAACTGCATGTAATGATGTATGCAATTAATACGGATTCCTTGTTTTAATTATCTGACAGTCATATATACACAGTCGAGTCACATTATTATGACCGCTTCCTACTTTTGACCCTGTTGGCGTGTAGCTCAGGAAGGAAGTCACATTTTCGTGTCATTCTCTGGGCCATTGGGGTAGGAATCCATCCTCGTCTTCCCTGAGGCAGACGGGATATTCCAGTGAGACAATGCGACATGTCACACAGCAAGAAACGGCTGACACTGGTTGGAGGAGAATGACCAAGGCTTCCAGGTTCTACCCTGGCTCCCCTAATTTCCCAGACTGGAACCCAGTTGACCAACTCTGGGACCACCTCGATCTTCGTGTTCGATCTATGCATCCTCCCCCATGTCCCCTACAGCAGTTGTGGGATGCACTACAGCCAGCTTGGCCTAGATACCCGTGACAACCTAACTGAGTGACTCACAGGCTGGCTAGCACGTGGCGGTTCCTCTGGGTATTAGCTGGCGGTCATAATAATGTGAGTCGACTGATGTTTAAAAAAACATATTTACTGCTGAGATACGTATGTAAACGTGTTGATTTTTGTGATATCACAAAAATACAGAATCTAATTTAAATTTAGCTGATTTTCAGTTCAGTTTCCATATACAGACTTAAGAAGTGTGTGGTTACGATAGCAAGGGTAACAGGTAACATCAAATAAATAAATAAATAAATAAAATGCAATTCTAGCTATGATATTCAAGATATGAGCCCTTTAAAGTCAATGTTATGTTCACTTGTATTTATTTTAATCTTATATAGTGTTTTACTGGCATATAACAAAGATAAACAGGCTGCATAAGACAGTATACATATGAATGTCCTGGGAATTTCATAGCTCTGATAATTAAATTTGGTTTTTTTTTTTTTACATTTTTGTTACATTTGACTGCTTTTATGTTTATTTCTATTTATTCTAATGTTAGAGTGTGTTTCACTGGCAAAACCATACGTCCTGCCCAGATAAGCAGGCTGCCTACGACTGTACAGCTCTATATCTAGACCTACATATGCATCCACAGTGTCCGCCCCTAACTTAACCGTTGAGCGTGCAAACAGCTGTGAAGCAGGAAGATACAGTAGGTTGCAGCAGCAGAGCAGCGCTGCATCTCCTCCCACTGGCTCACATATCCAGACCATGCTCGACCCACTCTCACAGCCAGTGTGTGTAGGTGCTGCCTCAACAGCCTTACTGTCAGCCGTGAGGTCTCTACTGGAAAAGGCTCAGCACTGCTGCTGCCCACGAGAGCAGAGCTGGGCTAAATCTTAGCTGGCTAGCTCCACCGAGCCCCTCGCTGGAGGAAGGAGTGAGTCATTTGTCCTGAAGGCCACCACCCCCTCTTACCTGTAAGAGTGAGAGTTGAGGGTGCTGAGGGGGCTCTCACACCTGGACGGCTGAGAGGAAGTGAGAGAGAGCTGAACACGATGTGTTAAAGTTAAGGGACATTTGTTGTGAAACACGAGATGATCAATAGACAAAACAGCAGACTGCGTTTGGTACATGAGAGCAGTGCAGCACACGAGTGGGGAGGAGGTGACTGGTGTGTCAAAAGTGTTGTGGTTGAGATTGGGGGGGGTGCGCTGACTGTAAACGGCAGCTGGTGATAAGAAGAAAAAAAGGAAATAGCTGTGGTGAACTTCCAAGAAAAACAAAAAGGTGGTATGTGCGGTGGCAGGCCTGTCACGATCATTACATTTCAGCTCACTATTAATTACCACACGAATACCGGGATAAACACTTGGGCTGCAAACACAGTGTGCTGCAAACGAAACAAAGAGGTCCAACTGATTCATTACCAACCATCAAATAAACAAACACCACTCACCACCTCCCTCTACAGGAGTCATTACCAAACATCAAATAAACAAACACCACTCGCCACCGCCCTCTACAGGAGTCATTACCAACCATCAAATAAACAAACACCACTCACCACCTCCCTCTAAAGGAGTCATTACCAACCATCAAATAAACAAACACCACTCACCACCACCCTCTAAAGGAGTCATTACCAACCATCAAATAAACAAACACCACTCACCACCGCCCTCTAAAGGAGTCATTACCAACCATCAAATAAACAAACACCACTCACCACCTCCCTCTAAAGGAGTCATTACCAACCATCAAATAAACAAACACCACTCACCACCTCCCTCTACAGGAGTCATTACCAACCATCAAATAAACAAACACCACTCACCACCGCCCTCTAAAGGAGTCATTACCAACCATCAAATAAACACCACTCACCACCGCCCTCTAAAGGAGTCATTACCAACCATCAAATAAACAAACACCACTCACCACCGCCCTCTAAAGGAGTCATTACCAACCATCAAATAAACAAACACCACTCACCACCGCCCTCTAAAGGAGTCATTACCAACCATCAAATAAACAAACACCACTCACCACCTCCCTCTACAGGAGTCATTACCAACCATCAAATAAACAAACACCACTCACCACCTCCCTCTACAGGAGTCATTACCAACCATCAAATAAACAAACACCACTCATCACCTCCTTCTACAGGAGTCATTACCAACCATCAAATAAAGACACACCACTCACCACCGCCCTCTAAAGGAGTCATTACCAACCATCAAATAAACACCACTCACCACCGCCCTCTAAAGGAGTCATTACCAACCATCAAATAAACACCACTCACCACCGCCCTCTAAAGGAGTCATTACCAGCCATCAAATAAACACCACTCACCACCGCCCTCTAAAGGAGTCTTTACCAACTATCAAATAAACAAACATCACTCACCACCACCCTCTAAAGGAGTCATTACCAACCATCAAATAAACACCACTCACCACCGCCCTCTAAAGGAGTCATTACCAACCATCAAATAAACACCACTCACCACCTCCCTCTAAAAGAGCCATTGCCAACCATCAAATAAACAAACAGCACTCACCACCTCCTTCTACAGGAGCCATTACCAACCATAAAATAAACAAACACCACTCATCACCTCCTTCTACAGGAGTCATTACCTACCATCAAATAAACAAACACCACTCACCACTGCCCCTAAATGAGTCTTTACCAATTATCAAACAAACATCACTGACCACCACACTCTAAAAGAGTCTTTACCAACTATCAAATAAACACCACTCATTACCACCCTCTAAAGGAGTCATAACCAATTATCAAATAAACACCACTCACCACCGCCCTCTAAAGGAGTCATTACCAACCATCAGATAAACACCACTCATCACCGCCCTCTAAAGGAGTCATTACCAACCATCAGATAAACACCACTCACCACCGCCCTCTAAATGAGTCATTACCAACCATCAGATAAACACCACTCATCACCGCCCTCTAAAGGAGTCATTACCAACCATCAGATAAACACCACTCACCACCGCCCTCTAAAGGAGTCATTACCAATCATCAAATAAACAAACACCACTCACCACCTCCCTCTACAGGAGTCATTACCAACCATCAAATAAACAAACACCACTCACCACCTCCCTCTACAGGAGTCATTACCAACCATCAAATAAACATCACTCACCACCACCCTCTAAAGGAGTCATTACCAACCATCAAATAAAAATCACTCACCACCACCCTCTAAAGGAGTCATTACCAACCATCAAATAAACAAACACCACTCACCACCTCCTTCTACAGGAGTCATTACCAACCATCAAATATACATCACTCACCACCTCCTTCTACAGGAGTCATTACCAACCATCAAATAAACACCACTCACCACCTCCTTTTACAGGAGTCATTACCTACCATCAAATAAACAAACACCACTCACCACCGCCCCTAAGGAGTCTTTACAAACCATCAAATAAACAAACACCACTCACCACCACACTCTAAAAGAGTCTTTACCAACTATCAAATAAACACCACTCATTACCACCCTCTAAAGGAGTCATAACCAACCATCAGATAAACACCACTCATTACCACCCTCTAAAGGAGTCATAACCAATTATCAAATGAACACCAATCACCACCGCCCTCTAAAGGAGTCATTGCCAACCATCAAATAAACACCACTCACTGCTACACTCTAAAGGAGTCATTACCACCAATCAAATAAACACCACTCACCACCGCCCTCTAAAGGAGTCTTTACCAACCATCAGATAAACACCACTCACCACCGCCCTCTAAAGGAGTCATTACCAACCATCAGATAAACACCACTCACCACCGCCCTCTAAAGGAGTCATTACCAACCATCAGATAAACACCACTCACCACCGCCCTCTAAGGGAGTCATTACCAATTATCAAATGAACACCAATCACCACCGCCCTCTAAAGGAGTCATTGCCAACCATCAAATAAACACCACTCACTGCTACACTCTAAAGGAGTCATTACCACCAATCAAATAAACACCACTCACCACCGCCCTCTAAATGAGTCTTTACCAACCATCAAATAAACACCACTCACCACCGCCCTCTAAATGAGTCTTTACCAACCATCAGATAAACACCACTCACCACCGCCCTCTAAAGGAGTCATTACCAACCATCAAATAAACACCACTCACCACCGCCCTCTAAAGGAGTCATTACCAACCATCAGATAAACACCACTCACCACCGCCCTCTAAAGGAGTCATTACCAACCATCAGATAAACACCACTCACCACCGCCCTCTTAAGGAGTCATTACCAATCATCAAATGAACACCACTCACTACCGCCATCTGAAGAACACACCTGTCAAATAAAAAAACACCAAGGTGCGGACAGCTCCACTCAGCAGGAAAAATAAAACAGGTCACTTGCCGGAACAGAATGTTGAGGCACCTTCCCCACTGAAAACGTTCTTGGCTTTTCTAGTGTAGATGTTGTTTTTGTTGATGTTGACATCTAAGGTAATGTCTGCTTCCGAAGAATCTACCAGCGCAGATCATTTTATCAAGGAAACATCACCACTCATGCTCAACTAACTAAACCTGCAGGTCCTGTCGCCTCATAGGGGTGTTTCGCTTTGCCTGTCTGGCCAGAGAGCGCTCTTGGTCTCCCGGATCCACTCGGACCTCCACAGATTCCATAAGAACTCCTATCTCTTAATGACATTACAGGCAGTGGATCCTGTGAGATGGAAGTGCTTTGATATGTCTTCATAGACTTCTCTGGCTGTGTAGGCATCGGTCAGAGGTGCTTGTGGCTGTTCACTGTTGGCACAAGATCTGACAAGTCTGGGAATGTATTACAATCTGGAGCTGTCATCATGTTCCTAATGATAAATCCTGATTTGCCTAACCGGTCCCGTTTTAGTCAACAATGATCTTAACCAGAACGGCAGACACCACCACAAGGACATATCTGTGGGTTGTAACTTTAAAGACCTGTTTGCTGAGCTCTAAAAATAGAAGCCCAAATTAAGATATCATGTGAAAAACCCACAGCAAGCATCCAAACGAGATAAGAATCAAGCCGACCGGAGCGCGAATTCTCCGTCTCAATATTTCCGGTTGTGCTCCAGAGAGAGCGGCCTGTGCCAACTTCCAGCACACCATGCTGAACTCTATTCTTTTAAGCCCAGTGAGAAAGTCAGGCGTATGGTCGAGACTCACTGAGGTCCAGCACGTCGTCGGTCTTAATGAGGTCCTCTGGACGGGTCAGGGGGAGCTGGGTCTCCGGTTCTCCCTGAAGTTGCAGAGAGAGAGCTCGCAGCATGAAGAACACGCGGATAGCCTGAGGAGCGAAAAAACAAAGGTGTTATTTTTATAACCGCAGACTTTTAATGACAATGTAAACATACTAGAGATTCTAAATCAGGCCTGCACAAAATTGGCCCTGGAGTTCCTGTCCCGCAGGGAGGGCGTGTCGTCCTAAGTGGCTGATTCAGTGAATCGTCTAGCATGAGTCAAGACCAACCATCAGATAAACACCACTCAGATCACCCATCGTCATCTACTGTGCCATACTACAAGAAGAGGCACGAGGTAACCAACCATCAAGATAAGCAGTGACTCACACACACAAGCCCTCTAAAGGGAGTCCATTACCAACCATCAGATAAACACCACTCACCACCGCCCTCTCTAAGGAGTCATTACCAACCATCAGATAAAAACACCACTCACCACCACCACCCTCAAGGTGAGTCATTACACCATCAAATCACTCACCCGCCATCTGAAGAACACACCTGTCAAATAAAAAAAACACCAAGGTGCGGACAGCTCACTCAGCAGGAAAAATAAAAACAGGTCACTTGCCGGAACACAGAATGTTTGAGGCACCTTCCCCCACTGAAAAACGTTCTTGGCTTTTCTAGTGTAGATGTTGTTTTTTGTGATGTTTGACATCTAAGGTAATGTCTGCTTCCGAAGAATCTACCAGCGCAGATCATTTTATCAAGGAAACATCACCACTCATGCTCAACTAACTAAACCTGCAGGTCCTGTCGCCTCATAGGGGTGTTTCGCTTTGCCTGTCTGGCCAGCACATGTGCAGGTCTGTTCGAGAGCGCTCTTGGTCTTCCGGATCCACTCGGACATCCACAGATTCCATAAGAACTCCTATCTCTTAATGACATTACAGGCAGTGGCTTTGATATGTCTTCATAGACTTCTCTGGCTGTGTAGGCATCGGTCAGAGGTGCTTGTGGCTGTTCACTGTTGGCACAAGATCTGACAAGTCTGGGAATGTATTACAATCTGGAGCTGTCATCATGTTCCTAATGATAAATCCTGATTTGCCTAACCGGTCCCGTTTTAGTCAACAATGATCTTAACCAGAACGGCAGACACCACCACAAGGACATATCTGTGGGTTGTAACTTTAAAGACCTGTTTGCTGAGCTCTAAAAATAGAAGCCCAAATTAAGATATCATGTGAAAAACCCACATCAAGCATCCAAACGAGATAAGAATCAAGCCGACCGGAGCGCGAATTCTCCGTCTCAATATTTCCGGTTGTGCTCCAGAGAGAGCGGCCTGTGCCAACTTCCAGCACACCATGCTGAACTCTATTCTTTTAAGCCCAGTGAGAAAGTCAGGCGTATGGTCGAGACTCACTGAGGTCCAGCACGTCGTCCGTCTTAATGAGGTCCTCTGGACGGGTCAGGGGGAGCTGGGTCTCTGGTTCTCCCTGAAGTTGCAGAGAGAGAGCTCGCAGCATGAAGAACACGCGGATAGCCTGAGGAGCGAAAAAACAAAGGTGTTATTTTTATAACCGCAGACTTTTAATGACAATGTAAACATACTACAGATTCTAAATCAGGCCTGCACAAAATTGGCCCTGGAGTTCCTGTCCCGCAGGGAGGGCGTGTCGTCCTAAGTGGCTGATTCAGTGAATCGGGCGTTGGAGCAAAGTCAAGAGCAAAATACACAGTGCAGAGGTTCTTCAGAGGCAGAACCGGGAGCCATGGCTTCTGCAGACGAGCTATCGTCTCTGACTGTCCATCTACAAGGTGGAGCAGCGAGGTAGGAGTGTCTAATAGAGTGGACAGTGAGTGGACACAGGGTCTAAACACTCCAGCAGCACTGCTGTGTCTGATCCACTCACACCAGCACCACACACACTAACACACCACCACCACGTCAGTGTCCCTGCAGTGTTGTGAATGATCCCCCACCTGCATCATACCTGCTCTGTGGTGGTCCCGTGGGGGTCCTGACCATTGAAGAACAGGGTAATACAGTATACAGAGAAACAGATGGACTACAGTCTGGACCGGTACACCTACAGAGTGTCCTGTATGGTCCGTGGCGCTGATAAGACGGACACTGAGTGTAGATACAGGGTGGAGGTTTATTGTTACGGATGATGGGTGTATCACTGTCATATCACACAGTATAAATACACAGGAGGAGATACTTTTATGGCTTTTGAGGATGCTGAGAAAGAGCTCTCCCCTCGGGAGACTAATAAACAGCCAGTAAAATGTTTGCACAACCTCTCGACTTTCCGAACGCTGCTTTCTCAGGAAAAGTAGTTTAACATTCTTAAGTCTATACTGAGCCATTTTAATTTATCACATAAACGCTTAACCACACAAAAGGCAATTCACCATCTAATCGCTTCTTCACGGCTCCATACATCTCCACCACCTTTACTATAGAACCCCTTTCTTGTGAGTCCAGGCTGAAACAGCCTGTATATCTGTTCTGGGTTCCCCCAGGCACGAGCACAGCAGACGGGTCTGTTTGGGCGAGCACATGTGTGTGTGGTTAGGTGCTAAGTAAGTAAACCATTTCTGCGGAGTCTAATTTACCAAGGAATCATAGAGTACATGTACCAACACTGAACAAATGACCTGGCAGACGAGCGCAAACAGGCATGTCCTTCTGGGAGGGTGGAGGAGACAAGGGCAGACATAAGCTCCAAGAAACTGAACCCGTTCATTCCTTTATCCATCACCAACACTGTTCCTTCATTCCTTTACCCATACACCAACACTGTTCCTGCACCCCTTCATTCCTTTATCCATTACCAACACTGTTCCTTCACCCCTTCATTCCTTTATCCATACACCAACACTGTTCCTTCACTCCTTCATTCCTTTATCCATCACCAACACTGTTCCTTCACCCCTTCATTCCTTTATCCATACACCAACACTGTTCCTTCACCCCTTCATTCCTTTATCCATCACCAACACTCTGTTCTTCATTCCTTCACCCATTACATCAACACTGTTCCCATCCCCTTCATCCCATTTACACCATCACTGTTCACTGTTCCTTCACCCCTTCATTCCTTTATCCATACACCAACACTGTTCCTTCATTCCCTTCATTCATCTATCCTATCACCATAAATCACACTGTTCACATGCACCCCTTCATCCCTTCCATTCCAAAACACTGTTATTCCACCCCATCACCAACACTGTTCCTTCACCCCTTCATTCCTTTATCCATCACCAACACTGTTCCTTCACCCCTTCATTCCTTTATCCATCACCAACACTGTTCCTTCACCCCTTCATTCCTTTATCTGTCACCAACACTCTTCCTTCATCCTTTCATTCCTTTATCCATCACCAACACTGTTCCTTCATCCCTTCATTCCTTTATCCATCACCAACACTGTTCCTTCACCCCTTCATTCCTTTATCCATCACCAACACTGTTCCTTCACCCCTTCATTCCTTTATCCATCACCAACACTGTTCCTTCACCCCTTCATTCCTTTATCCATCACCAACACTGTTCCTTCACCCTTTCATTCCTTTATCTGTCACCAACACTGTTCCTTCATCCCTTCATTCCTTTATCCATCACCAACACTGTTCCTTCATCACTTCATTCCTTTATCCATCACCAACACTGTTCCTTCATCCCTTCATTCCTTTATCCATCACCAACACTGTTCCTTCATTCATTCATCCCTTTATCCATCACCAACTGTTCCTTCATTCATTCATCCCTTTATCCATCACCAACACTGTTCCTTCATCCCTTCATCCATCACCAACACTGTTCCTTCATTCCTTTATCCATACACCAACACTGTTCCTTCACCCCTTCATTCCTTTATCCATCACCAACACTGTTCCTTCATCCCTTCATCCATCACCGACACTGTCCCTTCATCCCTTCATTCCTTCATCTACCACCAACACTGTTCCTTCACTCCTTCATCCCTTTATCCATCACCAACATCGTTCCTTCATCCCTTCATTCCTTTATCCATCACCAACATCGTTCCTTCATCCCTTCATTCCTTTATCCATTACCAACACTGTTCCTTCATCCCTTCATTCCTTTATCCATTACCAACACTGTTCCTTCATCCCTTCATTCCTTTATCCATTACCAACACTGTTCCTTCATCCCTTCATTCCTTTATCCATCACCAACATCGTTCCTTCATCCCTTCATTCCTTTATCCATCACCAACACTGTTTCTTCATCCCTTCATTCCTTTATCCATCACCAACACTGTTCCTTCATCCCTTCATTCCTTTATCCATCACCAACACTGTTCCTTCATTCATTCATCCCTTTATCCATCACCAACTGTTCCTTCATTCATTCATCCCTTTATCCATCACCAACACTGTTCCTTCATCCCTTCATCCATCACCAACACTGTTCCTTCATCCCTTCATCCATACACCAACACTGTTCCTGCACCCCTTCATTCCTTTATCCATCACCAACACTGTTCCTTCATTCCTTTACCCATACACCAACACTGTTCCTGCACCCCTTCATTCCTTTATCCATCACCAACACTGTTCCTTCACCCCTTCATTCCTTTATCCATCACCAACACTGTTCCTTCATCCCTTCATTCCTTTATCCATCACCAACACTGTTCCTTCATCCCTTCATTCCTTTATCCATCACCAACACTGTTTCTTCATCCCTTCATTCCTTTATACACCACCAACATTGTTCCTTCATCCCTTCATTCCTTTATCTATCACCTACACTGTTCCTTCATCCTTTCATTCCTTTATCCATCACCAACACTGTTCCTTCACCCCTTCATTCCTTTATCCACCAGCAACACTGTTCCTTCATCCCTTCATCCATCACCAACACTGTTCCTGCACCCCTTCATTCCTTTATCCATCACCAACACTGTTCCTTCATCCCTTCATTCCTTTATCCATCACCTATACTGTTCCTTCACCCCTTCATTCCTTTATCCATCACCAACATTGTTCCTTCATCCCTTCATTCCTTCATCCCTCACCAACACTGTTCCTTCATCCCTTCATTCCTTTATCAATCACCAACACTGTTCCTTCATCCCTTCATTCCTTTATTCATCACCAACACTGTTCCTTCATCCCTTCATTCCTTTATCCATCACCAACACTGTTGCTTCATCCCTTCATTCCTTTATCCATCACCAACACTGTTCCTTCATTCCTTTATCCATCACCAACACGGTTCCTTCATTCATTCATCCCTTTATCCATCACCAACACTGTTCCTTCATCCCTTCATCCATCACCAACACCGTTCCTTCACCCCTTCCTTCCTTTATCCATCACCAACACTGTTCCTTTATCCATCACCAACACTGTCCCTTCATTCCTTCATCTACCACCAACACTGTTCCTTCACTCCTTCATCCCTTTATCCATCACCAACACTGTTCCTTCATCCATCACCAACACTGTTCCTTTACCCCTTCATTCCTTTATCCATCACCAACACTGTTCCTTCATCCCTTCATCCATCACCAACACTGTCCCTTCATTTCTTTATCTACCACCAACACTGTTCCTTCATCCCTTCATCTACCACCAACACTGTTCCTTCACTCCTTCATCCCTTTATCCATCACCAACACTGTTCCTTCATCCATCACCAACACTGTTCCTTTACCCCTTCATTCCTTTATCCATCACCAACACTGTTCCTTCATCCCTTCATCCATCACCAACACTGTCCCTTCATCCCTTCATTCCTTCATCTACCACCAACACTGTTCCTTCACTCCTTCATCCCTTTATCCATCACCAACACTGTTCCTTCATCCATCACCAACACTGTTCCTTCACCCCTTCATTCCTTCATCCATCACCAACACTGTTCCTTCACCCCGTCATTCCTTCATCCTTCATCCATCACCAACACTCTTCCTTCATCCTTTCATTCCTTTATCCATCACCAACACTGTTCCTGCAACCCTTCATTCCTTTATCCATCACCAACACTGTTCCTGCACCCCTTCATTCCTTTATCCATCACCAACACTGTTCCTTCACCCCTTCATTCCTTTATTCATCACCAACACTGTTCCTTCATTCCTTTACCCGTCACCAACACTGTTCCTTCATCCCTTCATTCCTTTATCCATCACAAACACTGTTCCTGCACCCCTTCATTCCTTTATCCATCACCAACACTGTTCCTTTATCCCTTCATTCCTTTATCAATTACCCACACTGTTTCTTCATTCCTACATCCCTTTATCCATCACCAACACTGTTCCTTCAACGATTTTACATCCATATGTACCATGAAAGTTAGCTTCCTATTTGTAGCTTCTTGTTCAAAGTTTCCTGCTCCGCCTTAAATGCTGTAGCAGTTACGTTCTGCCACCTCATGCCTCATTTGAACTGCTACACCATTTAAGGCAGAACAGGAAAATCCAAGCAGGAAGCTGATACATAGGAAGCTGAGTTCAGCCTCCTGCGCTCATTACCTTTTCCTCATCTTTGGTCAGTCTATATAAAGATCACTCGGAATTCTTGCTCAGTCGCATGAGCAGTTCTTTACCATTTTAGATGTTCTTTATTCACACTGAACACCACCACTGCCAACTGTGTGGCATACATAACCTTGAGCAGTGTAGCTCCACCCATTCAAGCTGCAGTCTTTAGGCTTGGGCCCCTTGGCACAGCCAGTCAGAAGATAGCTTATTTACATATACCTGAAAGGCACAGTAACAATACAGTCTGTGGTTTTACTTCAGAATAAGAGAGGTTAGAAAAGCCAAGCAACTGCAGAATAGCTCTTCAGACAGTCATGTTAACAAGCCCTCTCCTGATGGCCTTCCCAATGAGAGTAATAAAGAAAAGGAATGTCCGGGACAGGCCTGATCCTGTTAATGGAACAACTCTCACAGGCTGAATAAAAATTGGAGCATCACAGCAGCATAAGGGCTTCTAAAGTACATAATGGCTTTGAACTGCAACGCACTATTTCTCAGAAGTTCTGAGCTAAGGTGCCAGCTAGACGAGGTCGATAGCAAACCTCGCACAGATAAGCAAGCGGAGACGCTCCGTGTTACAAAGTCCCGATACAATCTCTGCGACTTCACTCAAAATACGCTTTAAAGGAAGCGGAAATGTGACCTATTGTTGTGCAAAGCATCTATCCACACCGTGCCTTTACCAGGCTGACCTCAGGACGACCAGATGATATCCAGAGTTCTCTGGAAGCAGAACACACTTCAACTAAGTGCCTGGAACGTGAGGGGAGGAGCTGAAAACGCTGGTCGAGAAACATCCCAACGTTCACAGATTCCAGTGAAAGCAGTGGGGGAACGCCAGACAAAGCCACAAACCGCACATTCATGTCAACTCCCTTTAATTTAAATTTGTGTGTGTGTTGGTGTGGGCACAGCCTCCGCACATCACGACTTTGCCCACAGATCAGCCCTGACGGTCCATAATGGTTTATGTCTTTAAGAACACCCATCACTACCACGCCCACTACGCCTGCCACCCTACCTCCCCGTGCCTGCCAGTGGACATTAAAGATGTAGCCTCCGGAAAATGCTAGAACCTATATGTCCTGCACGTCTACTGTAGATAGAGAAGATAAGAAGACGTTGAAGAGGTTCTCCATCGGTGTCACCTATGTTGCCTTCGCGTTCCTCAACAACTGAAACACCCATGGATGTCCTCAGAGTTTGTTCTGCGGAACCTTCTATTCTTTGGTTCCAGCTGGGAATTAACTTTTGGGTCCCGAAATGCGCCGAATGGTTCAACCTTTAACGTGCAAACTGGAAAAGAACCCATTCCATATTGGTGGAAAAGCGTGAGATGACATGCCAGGTTGACTCTTTCCCTTCTGCGACTATAAGAGCTCTCATTCTTCTGAGGATTTCCAAAGTATTCCAGAGTGTGGAAATTTGTCAGTTCATCAGACGCTGATTTTGGACGAGAGGGCTTGGCTCACAATCGTCGTTCTAGTTTTTCCCACAGGTGCTGCATTGAGGTCAGGACTCAAACTCAGCCAGCCTGCCTTTATGGAGCTGGCTTTGTGTACTGAGGCACAGTCATGCTGGAAACAGGCAAGGCTCCTTCCCAAACTGAATGTCTTGGTCTGCTAAAGCATTGAGACTCCTCTTCACTGGAACAGAGAGGTTCTAGGCCCACTCCAGAAAAACACCCATAGGATCATTATCCCTCCTTCGCCAAACTGTGTAGTCGGCACAGTGCAGCCAGGCAGGTCTCAAGACTCGTCCATCAGACTGCCAGACGGAGAAGCGTGACTGGTCACCCTACAGAACATGTTTCCACTGCTCCAGAGTCCAGTGGCAGCGCTGTACACGACTCCCTCCGACGTGCTCGGTGGTGTAAGGCTTGCGTACAGCTGCTCAGCCCATTAGGCCATGTAGCTCAGTGTTACACACCTTGTCAATTAAACTGTTTGGCGGTGGTGGAGTGGGTGGAGTTTGGGACGGTGTTTTTTCCTGTTGAAGGTCTTTAGAGTTAAGAGCAGATGGAAGACAGAGACGAGCAGGCGACTCTAAACCACGTGGGCTGTAAAAGCTCTCAGCCATTTTAAGCTAGCCAGCTGGTTCTCCACTATAGCTAGCTCTACAGCCCACTTACCATCATTAACATCTCCAGCTCTGAGTGGTTTAGACGTCGCCTGTTCATCTCTGTCTTCCACTCACTCTACCACCGCCAAACAGTTTGATTGACAGGGGTCTGCAACAAGCACTTCCTGCCCTTTCTGCCAGAATTCTCAGTGTGTAAAAGTGTTTCACATCTTGTACGTTTGTTTTTATTTTTTTAATTTTCTTTTCTGAACTGTTAACTTGTTTTGCACTTCATGGCCACCGTAGGTGTGTCCCAATACTTTTGTCCATAGAGTGTATACGTCAATCTGAGCTTTTCAAATGGTGCTGTAGTTACATTGTAGTGCCTGGAAACTAATAAATAAATAAACTAATTCCAAAAAGGAAGTTGTGAAATACGAAGCCAACATAAGTTCATCGCAATAAATGTGTCAGTTTAACTCAATATTTGCTCAGCAGAACTATAAACGTATGTCATAACCGTTATGGTATGTCATAACCATTATGGTATGATTATGAGGGAGCTGTGTAGAGAACAGCTAGGTCAGATTTTCAGACAGGCTGTTTTACCGCAGATAGCCGGAGCTCCTTTCAGACGTTTTTGGCTGTTCCAGTCTGTCTTGCTGTTTGCTTTACCTTTAGTGGCCAAAATGTGAAAGGTTGTGGTGGTGGTGGCACTGGGCAGGCGACAGGATTGACCCCTGGGTGCAGCTAATTAGGAAGGAGGCAGCAGGAAAAGCCTTTCCACAGCTATTACACGGTAC
Organism: Prochilodus magdalenae; assembly: GCA_024036415.1. Classification (NCBI taxonomy): domain Eukaryota; kingdom Metazoa; phylum Chordata; class Actinopteri; order Characiformes; family Prochilodontidae; genus Prochilodus; species Prochilodus magdalenae. Next base: position 65,122 of record JAMWET010001236.1, on the reverse strand, counting down.
CTGACATAAGCTATTCATGTCCTTCTTTATAATGCATGTACAGCGATTCCCAGCTCTAAATAGCCTGACTCACTCTCAAAAGAGGAAGAGAGAGAAGGTGCATCAGCACTGAACTGGAATCGAGGCACCTTATCTGGAAAGGGATGTCCGTATGAGTCTTGCCTGTCCGTGAGGTCACTCGTTCACTTCTAGTGAATCAAACAGTCATAGAAACACGAGGAAGCAGAATTCAGCACTGAAATCAGTTCAGTCACTAAGCAAACAGGCAGATTAGATAAGGATGATCTGGCTTAATTAGGCGTGATACCCCCCAACAAGCTGAGACGGCGACGACTGAGGAGCTGGTTTTCCTGATCAGTATCGGTGTAGTTGGAATCCAGCCGTGACGAGAGTGTACACACCGGGGAAACGAGTACTCAGACACTTTTAGTTTTGTTATTCAACATAACAGCACTACATGCATCCACTTTAGCGCTGTTTATTCCTCGGTACTTTCTGTGCCTGTAGAGTCCTCAATATTTACAGAGCGTTAGCCAACACGCTACGTGCCATGTCTAAAAGGCTGCTGTTTCATATGCTTATTATTACAGACGGTCTATATAGGAGCTGCTAAAGATATGACTACATATGGCATCTGTAAACAGTGACTTCCAATACAAATGTATGACATTTTATAACATCAGTTTCTCAAAACTGTTTTTTCCTCTCACTCTGAGCCAGAAATCGCCCCTTGTGTAGCTCTTACACACATCAGATTCTCCAGCTGTGTCCATATCTATATTCAGAAGGAGGGGGTTGATCCTATATCAGTGGTAGCCTGAGTTACAGAACAGTTTATTATCTAAACACATGTGAAAAATGAGTGTCTCATGGCTGTTAACGGTATTATCGGGTTTGTAACGTGGTATCAAGAGAGACCCAGAATTCCGCCCTCGGTAAAACTTTAAATTCTAATTATGTCAACAAAATAAAACACAAATGTGTCCACTGTTCAGGTTTCCGTTCCTAAAATATAGGCAAATTGATTCGTGATTAACTAGATCATGCCTCATTTACATATCGAAGCAAAACATTTCAGAAATTTGGAACACAAAATATTTATAAAGTCAGCTAGGGAAAGTCTCATGGTGATCTCTAGTAGTTAGACGTCTCACCCTAGTCACCTGTGGTGTCTTACCTCATCATCTTTTGGCTTTATGCTCATAAATTTAAACATTAAAAGTACCCAGATATAGATCAGAAATATTCAAACCCTGAGGTATTTAAAAAGCTACTTATCTGAGCTGTAAGTAATTAATTACACAGAAACTCTCAGCCCAGTATTATCTGTAGTTACCCATCCAGTGCCTGGTTTATCTAATCACCCCTCCATTATGTTCAAACACACGTGGTGAGGTCTGTGTGTGGGCTGGGGAATGGATATGGATTGGATGAAAGGACTGTGTACTGGCAACAACCTGCCAAGACAACATGTATCACAATACACTACGACACTGCAAGTAATGATGCAGAACTGGAAATAAATCAGAGCCCACTCCAGTTTCTCCTTAAACCATAATCTCCACATGTACAGCAGGTTCTCAGTGAGGAACCGAAGGTTGGGTTCTAGCTTTACTGGCAGATACAGTGAGCGTCTGGTTCATAAGAACAAGGTCCAGCAGCAAACACACAGGACAACACAGCTACAGACTGGCAGAGGGCCAAACCCACTCTCTACTGACCGTGATGAGCGCCACCTCATTCCAATGTCCCTTACCCACCGTAAGATGACCTCGAGTGACCTACAGAGAGACTGGCGAGCGGTGGCTGGGGTGAAACGCACAGCGAGCATGGTTCTAAAAACAGGCTTCTGGAGGTCATTAGTGATTTTCTAAATACACAGATCTAATACAATATCTGATCTGGAGTTTGGGAGACATGGTTCCAGTAGTGTAGAGAATCAAACAGAACCAACACAAACCCAGAACCTGTACAGCTAAAGACACTGATCAGTTACAGGTGGGCTCTTATGTATTTCCATGTATGTATTATGTATTTTGTACTATGGTTTCCTTATGCTAATATCAGCTGTGCACCCTTATGCTACTTGCTTGCATTGGAGTGGAGGAGTCTCACAATGATGAAGGGTTAAATGCGACACAGACTGAACCACTGTTTTTCATCTTTCTCTGGTGATAACCTACTGTTGAAAATGGATACTGTGATTTTAAGAATTGACATTGTATCACAAAATGTCATATCACGATATTCAATATTTCCGCTTCATTTAGAGGGGAGCATAACAGGTCTGTATGTATTGACAAGACCCTGGCGATACAGCACGTATTATGACACAGGGGATACAATTTGATACACTGTGATACTGTTAGCAATGACATATTCAGTTTCTTTAGTTTTTAAATAGAGTTTTAGGGAAACTGTCACACATCATCAAATACATAGGCTTGCTAATGCTAACATTAGCAGTGCAGCCGTACACTACTTGATGGGTCTAAAGGTGAAGAACACTGCCACAGACTGGTCGAACACAACACAAAGTGAAGTGCCGTCTGCCAAATCTTTGACTGTATAGAGTAAAAAAATCAATACTGTGTTTTTAAGAACTGATAACATATATAGTAACTGATAACAATATTTAATATTTTTCATGTTTTTTTTTTTTTTACATTCCTAAAGGACCGCGTACCCATTTAGAGAAGTACACACCAGTTTCCGGAGGACAACGCAAAATTGAGCAACTGGGGTTGGGAGTAAAAGCTGAAGTGGTGTGTGCAGAGACTAAGGGGTGCCCTCTAAAACATATAGAGGGAAAATCTGTGTATATATCAGTTCAGACATGGAATAACCTATTTCCATTACAGCGCCCAACCTGAACACTTGTTTGCCCTCATTGTATGCATATGTACTTCTCACCCTGCGTGTCTTCTCCACATCACCACAGGGAAGCCTCTTAACGAAGTCAATTCCAGTTAGCGGTGTTCCAGTAGGGGGCAGCAGAATGGACGCGTCCATCATGAGATATTCCACATTCAAAGGCTTGCTCTAAAAACACACACACACACACACACACACACACACACACACACACACACACACACACACACACACACACACACACAGATTATAAAGAGCCATCTCTACTACACCAATAAGGAGACTTTTATTTTAGCACATGTGTTTAGTAAACAGGTGATGTGAGGGAGGTTGCCCGAAGCCATGTTTACAGCAGATATACACAGTCATGAGGGGTTTGCTTAATCATCAGCTCACAGTAAACAAAAATAATGACGCTGGCAAATCAGACTTACAGTCATGCTCCTGTACTCGTCTTCAAACATGTCCAGGAAGATCTCCTCCCCCTGTGGAAGCAACACATTTCCAGAGAACAATTAAATCCAAAAGGGAGCCAACAAACCCAAACAGAAAGAACAGGGGGCTTTCCTTCGCTTCCTTTGAAGCTAAATAAGCATGACAGCTCTGCTGTAAATATTTACTGAATGTAAGGACGCAATGTACGTAAACACACCATATACAGTCCTTGGACTTTCACTATTTTCCACATCTTGGAAGCATTAAACCTACAAAATAACAAGCTGCCATCATTTCCTGGGTGGAATGCTTTACATCTGAGAGTCCAGCTCCCGCAACGCATCTTGGCATTCTCTCAAGTAGCACAATGAGCCACCCTGGAATAAATTCCCGACAGGCCCGTTTCGTTCTTTTAAATTAAATCTGTACATACGCACAAACTTTAGAACTTACGGCGCATCTTAGGAACTCTGACTGCTCTGAGAAACTCACTTCAAAGGCTCTACAATGGAAAACTAAAGCTGAACTTATTTATACACACACATTTACACACTCATTATCCAACGATTAACTGACACAGCTGCACCCTGGAGGAATCGACCAACAGGAACAAAACTTTACTGTAAACTGACCCAACTTTAGTACTTATGGTCAATCTTAAGAGCCCATACAACGGAAAAATAAGTGAACATACTTTTGTATATAATAAAAAAAAACATAAAATTGAAAAACACAAATACAGAAACTGAAAATTTACTGCTCCTATGATGTCACATCACTCACTAACACTCTTATTATATATATATATTTATACACACACACGCACACACACACATATAGTGTGTGTGTGTGTGTATAAATATACAGTATATAAAACATATACATATATATATATAATATACATATAAAAAAAAATATATACATATATATATACATAACATCACATTTAAAATATGACACATATGATATGACACATAACATTTAAAAAAAGGTAAACAGAGTCCGTATACAGGAACTGAAAAAAGTACTGCTCCTGTGATCTATGCACACACACATGCGGACATACACACATACGCACACGCTCACACGCACACACACTCACACACACATTCACACGCACACACACACGCTCACACACTCGCACACAGGCTAACACGCACTCGCTCACACACACACGCGCGCACACACTCACACACTCGCGCACACACACACACGCGCGCACACACTCACACACTCACACACTCGCGCACACACGCACACACACTCATACGCACACACACACACACACACTCATACGCACACTCATACGCACACACACACTCATACGCACACACACGCACACACAGACGCACACATACGCACACACACACACACTCATACGCACACGCACACTCATACACGCACACTCATACGCACACACACACACACACTCATACGCACACACGCACACACACACACGCACACACAGACGCACACATACGCACACACACACACTCATACACGCACACGCACACTCATACGCACACACACACTCATACGCACACACGCACACTCGCACACACACACACACACACACACGCTCACACACGCACACACACGCACACACATACACACACATGCTCACACACACACACACACGCGCGCACACACACTCACACGCGCACACACACTCGCACACACACTCACACACACACACACACACTCATACGCACACACACACACACTCATACGCACACACACACACACTCATACGCACGCACACGCACACACACAGACACGCACACATACGCACACACACGCACACTCACACACACACACACACACACACACATACAAACACACACACACATACACACACACACACACACACACACACACACACACACACACACACACACACACACACACACACACACACACACACACACACACACACACACACACACACACACTCATGACTTATGGCCAGTCTTAGAACCACATCTTAAGAACTCAAGCATACGCCTGTGGCTCTAAATGCAGTTTCAATGGCACATCTAATTACAGCTCCAATCAAATTCACGCTTGTATTCCTAGCCAGCACACTTCTGTGTGCAACTCTCTTATGACCACCCACGTTTACCCTTCCACTGGTTCATGCACCAAAACCAGTCAAATACGGCTTCTTAATCCTGCAGGCTCATTACAGTCAAAAGTTTAGGCACACCCCTCTAAATGGATGTAGTTGGTGATCTTAAAGACTCTCTCACAGCCGTACACTCAACAGCACCAACTGATGAGAGTCTGAACCAGTACATACCCTGATATACCACATGTACTCCTGATGTACCACAGTACGATATTTCTCCATATCTCCACCTCCACCGTAAGTCAAATAGAGCCTAATTTGATTCAGTCACAGCATGAACACGTCACTGAGTGAAACCTGAGCTGTTTGCTGTGTTGTACTTCTCTACCCCGGATTCTGAACTTTTGCCCTGATGCCCTGCACACTATGTACCTTCAGCCCTTTCCATGAAAATCATTTCAATAAGCGCTAGACTGAAGCCAAAAACGAAAAGCACATGCAGAGGAAGAAAGAAAAACTCATTAGGAGTTGCACGGAAGGCTTGGGGCAAACAGAGAGCAGGAGGAGGAGGCTGGACAGAGACTGCTCTATATTCCTTTCAAAAGAACTAATTAGCAGCTGTAGGTTTAACGATGTGCATATTTACAGGCTCTGTACGAACCTGGGGACCAGGATCCTTTTGGTTTGGTATGTGTGATGTGTCTTAATTCTACAGAGCTCCATAAAACATACAGACACGAAAACACACTTCAAAGGCACATATATAATAAAGTTATTTACATAAAACAAAAAGCTGAAAATTAAACACAACCTTTTAAAACACCCACACAGTTCGTTTATATAAACCAAACTTGGGTAGGTTTGACATCGAGAGACATGCTAATGATTCAAGTTCAGCTCTTCATCTCTGTACCTCACTGACCCAACAGCCACCGTTACAGACCTCCAGCGAGCAGTGGTGTCCTCCATGAGTCGTCCTGTTAGTGCAGCACCATCAGCAGACGGCTGCACCACGCAGGACTACATGCACACAGACCGTTACCACGACTGTCCTTGACACCACGTCACCGTCACCAAAGACTGCAGTGGTGTCGTACCAGACTGTCATGGAGGGACTCAGAATGGCAGCGGGTCATCTTCAGTGACGAGTCCCGCTTTAGTCTTGGTGGAGACGCCCAACGAACCCGTGTGTGGAGGCACCGTGGTCAGCGCCAAGATGAACGGTTTGTCGTCACACGTCCAGAAGGCCTGGTGTCCCTCCACCTCCACCCCTACCGCACCATCTGCAGGAACTGTGTGAGGATGTTCAAGCTGCATGGGATGGATTATCACAGGACACCATTAGGAACCTCTACAGCTCCATACCGAGACGACTGGCGTGTTGGGTTAGCAAACACGGCGGCCTGACTGCCTTAGTTAGTTTAGCCCTGACCAGCTCACCCTGAAGTTCTGGGCAAGAAACCACTTTCAGCAGCAATGTTTTTTGTGGACTGGTAGGAAGTGAAAAGGGGGAGGAGCATGTTCTGGAGATATGCTGCCACCTAGTGTTTGGAGTATGAACTGGACCGGTTGCATTGTTTTACAAACAGCTTCTAATATACATAGAGTCTCTGATTTGACTGTTAACAGACCAGCAAAGTTTTAAGTGACCCTATCTAATAAATAAACCATCATAATTAAACGCTCCATCATTACAGCCTAAGCTCCGCCTCCTCCACCTGACAGGCTCCAAGAAGACGCCCAGCTGTGTTGAGTGCTTTCCACAGTAGATAGTAAATGAGAGAGTGCACTCTGATGATGACTGGAGTTAGGGAAAGGAAACACACTGAACCGTATGACAGAGCTGCATAACATATTGCGTACTGCGATACCGACCCCCTGCTATACTGACACCGCAGAAGGTAGCAATATGCAAATGAGCCCTATAAGCAACCACAGCCTTTTTTTTTTTTTTACTGCACGCTGTGAGGTAGGCCCGGTGATGTAATCGGATATCAGTGGTGACTGGCTTCAAAGGCGACTGTGGAGAACTAGAGCAGAGAACTGAGAAAGGGAACTGATAGAGAACTAGAGCAGGGCGTCTCGACCGCTGAGCCACGCAGCGCAGAGCACCTGCTGGTGGTCTCAGAGCCTATACTGATAGGGAGGGTTATAGTGGAACCATAAGGGAGTGACCGAAAAGGGGAACAACAAAATTAGAAAATAACACAATGGCTCAGATGTAAAGAAAGTCAGACTGGCTTTACGGTAGAGATGCTTGCCAGTATGCTCTTCACAGTGGTGGACGTGGGAACCAGGGGTCACCTACATGTGCGATATGGAATGTCGTAGACTGACTCCATAAACCTCAAGGCTGACGAGACCGAATTTCTGATCGTGGCTTTGGAAAAGGTTGCACCCATGATTAAACCGAGCCCTGGGCTTCTTTCATCTGCTGTCCATTCCAGCTTGCGTAATCTGGGTGTTCCATCTGATCAGTCCTTGTCGTTTGACACACATGGAGCTGACAAGATCGTGTGTGTTTCGAATGCAGAGCTAAGAATGATTATAAATGCTTCCATTTCATCTTGTATTGATTAATGTAACGTGCTTTTCTCCTCGCTCTCAGTTGGTCAGATCGTGAGCCTGTACAGAGGGCTTCGGTTAGATTGCCTACCAGGTCAAATAGAACCCCTTCGCTAAGATCTCTGATCACCCACACTACGGACTGTTCTTCCTGCTGGCCTCTGGAAAGAGGTTCTGCAGTATACGGTGCAGGACCACCAGGTTGTGTAATAGCTTTTCGCCCCCAGGTCATCAGACTGAACTCTGTTGAACTCTGAACTGCTGCTTGTGTGGATATCAGGGTCCTATATTGGGCACCATGTCCTTCCATGCACTCTCCCAACCTCATCTACCTCTTATTAAAATTAATATATACAGACAGGATTTTACTTCTGGTCATTTTTTCCCAGCTGTTGCACTTTATAATGTTTTTTCGCTGCTGTAAATTTAATATATATTTTTATTTTATATTTTATTTCAGTGTTGCTATATTTCATATATATTTCATATTACCTTTTTTTTTTAAATATCTTTTTGTTCATGTGCTGCTATATATTTTGTATGTTGTATATCATTTTATTATATACCCTATATTTAAAAATTCATGCTGCTGTACATTTAATATATTTTCATTATTTTGATACCGGTCGAGTGCACTGCAATAGAATTTCATTCTGCATACACTTGTGGTATAGTGAATGACTAAGTTGCCTAGCTAAGTCTAAGTCTTCACTGGCTTCCTGTTGAGAATAGGATCCAGTTTAAACTCTTAAAGAGCGCTGCTCGGTCTGGCTCTCCTGTATATGGCTGATTTACAGGGTTTGGACAATGAAACTGAAACACCTGTCATTTTAGTGTGGGAGGTCTCATGGCTAAATTGGACCAGCCTGGTGGCCAATCGTCATTAATTGCACATTGCACCAGTAAGAGCAGAGTGTGAAGGTTCAGTTAGCAGGTAAGAGCACAGTTCTGCTCAAAATACTGCAATGCACACAGCATTATGGGACATACCAGAGTTCAAAAGAGGACAGACTGTTGGTGCACGTCTTGCTGGCGCATCTGTGACCAAGACAGCAAGTCTTTGTGATGTATCGAGAGCCACGGTATCCAGGGTAATGTCAGCGTACCACCAAGAAGGACGAACCTCCACCAGCATCACGTAGTGACCTGGCCACTATCCTGCAAGAGGAATGGCTTAAACTCCCTCTGACCACTGTGCAGGACGCAGTATATGTCATTCCCAAGACCAACTGACGCTGTATTGGCCGCAAAAGGAGGCCCTACACCATACTAATAAATGACTGTGGTCTAAAACCAGGTGTTTCAGTTTCATTGTTCAACCCCTGTACTTCACTCATATTTACCAGTGTGTCTGTTGGGTCCAGTAAGTTAAATCTACAGCCTGTTTTATGGTCCTGACTCTTGGGGAACCAAGAATTAGGTCGGCTTGTGGGGACCAAGAATCTTCGCTCCCATTCTGTGGAACACATTGCCTGTGTTATACGATCTGCTGAGTCTGTGGAATCTATTAAAAGTGAACTAAGGATTTTAATCTTCCTAAGCAGGCGTTTGGGTAAAGTTCGAGGCAGCACTGCTCTGTATCTTATTCTTATTGTCTTGTGTTTTTGTGGTGGTACATTTTATCCTGTGAAATGACTATGTAAAGCACTTTGTGACTAGTGTCTGAGAAAAGCTCTGTCCATAAATCTGAATTACTTTACTTGGTGATGGGAAAATCTGGAAAACCTGGAAATACTAAGTTCCTTTGGGGGACTATTTGACCTCACAGCGCCCTGCAGCATGTATCCCTCCGCCATGAATGGAGTTTAAGGCTGAGATCTTCTCCACACTATCATAAACAGCGTCTCAGACATCAGGCAGCGTATTCAGAACCACCTCATGTAGGAACTTTCTGTGAGGGGGCTTTTAGAGGGGGACGTCTGGTTACCTTCACCACCACTGGGAACATCAAATCAATCAACAAACAATAAACAAATAAATAAATAAATAAATATACATAGGGGATAATAGGAAAAATCTTAAACGGAAAATAAGGTCATAATTGGATTGCAGCTTACATAATCATCAGCCCCTGAACGCCCCATCTGATGTTGCTCCACCACGACTAATTTAAGGCGTCTGACAATGAAGTCAGCCTGCAATAAAGTTCTGACCGTATCAGATCTGGCAACGTGTGAGAGGCAGAGAGATGACGAACGAAGATAAAACCTTTCATGCTCACAAGCTGAATAATACCAGCTTAGTCTAGAGCCTATTAGTCTAGAGCGACCTGCTGTGTAATAGCACAGCGAGGATTTTGTTGAGGTACAACATCAACCCCAGCTTCCCTGTAGAGTTCCAGTAGCCCTCTTCCCCAGCTCCGCTCTGGCCTCTCCTCGACCATTCAACACGGGTTTGTGCCTGACGGTCCCTACTTGCAGACGAAAAAAGAAAGAACGTCATAAATCGATCACCTGGAAATCTTTATGGTACAGTCTGACCTGCAGTAAAGCCCAAGTCTGACATGGAGTTCAGCCAAGTCTTTATTCGCAGGGTAGCATACAGTAAATGAGTTCGACGGCACTCAAGGGGGTAAAGCAGGTCACATCGTTTAACCAACGGGCCATAAAACGCTGTAAATCCCCCAACAGCCTTTCTACTTTCGGTTTCCCATGTGTTCTGAGCAGTTCAGCTCAGGGGACAGAGACGGGGCCAGTCATGGGGAACCAGCCATGTGACCGGAGGGTCACCTCTTTGATTGCCTGAGCCGACAGGACTGAAGTGTCTTTGAGCAAGGTGCCTGACCCACAACGGGCGCCATGGATAGGTCTGCCCACCGCTCTGGGCAAGTGTGCTCACAGCTGTTTCACTGAACTGGTGGGTTAAGCGTGTTTCCAAATTCCTCTGTGTGCAAACACAATGGCCAAGGGAATCTATATTGATCAGCATTCTGACCAATCACAACTCGAGAGGGTTCGAAAGCATTCAGTTGTGAATTTCGGGCTTCAGTCGAGATATGAACATCACCCGTTCCCGGCCCAACATCATCAAACCATTCCAAACTACTACACGCACCTCACACAGACAGATTACACAGAGGTTCCTAATGGAGTCCTGTGATAATCCATCCCATGCAGCTTGAACATCCTCACACAGTTCCTGCGGATGGTGCGGTAGGGGTGGAGGTGGAGGGGCACCTGGTCTTCTAGACGTGTGACAACGAACCGTTCATCTTGGTGCTGACCACGGTGCCTCCACACACGGATTCGTTGGGCGTCTCCACCAAGACTAAAGCGGGACTCGTCACTGAAGATGACCCACTGCCATTCTGAGTCACTCCATGACAGTCTGGTACGACACCACTGCAGTCTTTGGTGACGGTGACGTGGTGTTAAGGACAGTCGTGGGAACGGCCTGTGTGCATGTAGTCCTGCGTGGTGCTGCCGTCTGCCAATGGTGCTGCACTAACAGGACGCATGGAGGACACCACTGCTCGCTGAAGGTTCGCAGTCATGGCAGTTGCGTCAGTCAGGTACAAAGTTAAGGCCCGTCCTTGCTAACTTGAATCATTAGCATGTCTCACAATGTCAAACCTACCCACCAAGTTTCATTCCTGTCAGTAAACTCCTTCTGGGTACAACTTTTTTTTGATGAACTTCTCCTCACACTGTTTTCTTTTAATAAACGTCACTGAATCCCCAAATCACTTCGCTCCGTATTTACTTGAATCTCACCTTACTAATGATTTTGGAATTGGGTCAGTTGAAAGATGACTGAATATCTGGCAGAGAAGAGGGGGAAAACAAACAAAGGTGGAGGTAGAGAAATGTGCTGTTCCCTCTTGAGCCACATGCAACCACAATGTGGGAAAAGAGCCGTGCAGCCTCCCTAATATGCAACACGATCAAACGACTGAGTAGCTTGTGGGAACCCGTCTGGCTGACATAGGCAACTATGAGTAATGTGTGTACTGAGTTTCATTTTTTTTATTTATGTCAAGGCTTAGAGGATCTATCTTGCATTTCGATTGTTTCAAAGAATCTAAGCCACAGGATTTGCTCGTCTGACATGTTTGGACAGCGTGTCGCCGGGAGTTCCCCCGAACACAAATCAAAAGAATAAAGTCCTCCGCATGAGCTGGCAATGTTTAACTGGCTGTAATTAGAGGAAATGAATTACCAGTGAAGAGACTTGGGACAACACTCGACTGGCCATTCAGCGGGACACACAGCGAGATAAAAAGAACCAAGGTTACGAGAAACCTGCTTAATGACAGCAGATCCGTGCATTGGAACTGCCTTCCCCCCCCACCGTTTTCTAGGACTGGACTATGTTCTGGAAGAAGCTTGCCTTGTAAAACCGCCGCAGAAGGTGAAGACTCTCCTCTCTCGCGCCCTGTAAGAGAAAATACACAGAATTTAGTGTGGGGAAAACACGACGTACAAACACATCTTTCCCTAAAGGATATTATGGGAAAAGCAAAGACTTCCTGTAAAACCTCCTGGTGTCATAACCGTAAAAGTAAAAGTAAAACATTAAACATTCTGAAACTCCCCGTACACTCCCTACATATACTAATTCTTACTGGGAACCATCTACTTTAAATTGATGATGCAATTATTACTAACACTGTAACTGTGTACGCAATTTTGTACAGTTTGGGATTTAATCAGATTTATTTGGAAACCACTATCTCATGTCCACTGTTGCCCCATAACAACCCTGAACGGTTTCCTGAACTGATAAGGATTATGTAATGCTGTGAAGGAGGTGTGGGAGTGCGGGTGTGTTGGGAAGGAAGATAAAGGTGACCAGGTTCAATAACTGATGATAAATTTAGACTGATATGATCAATATTTATTGAGCTACACATACAGAAGTCTGTCTCTCAGTATGGCGTCGGGCCGCCCTGTTTGCTAACCAACACGCCAGACGTCTCGGTATGGAGCTGTAGAGGTTCCTAATGGAGTCCTGTGATAATCCATCCCATGCAACTTGGTCCAGATTTGGTGGATGCCTTCCCTGGCCCAATTCCGAGGAGAATTCCCTGTAGACTGGGATTGTATCCACTGCTGGTAGACCCGTATGACCGTACGCTTCCATACACCTGCAGATTCAGCTACTTCCTTCACACTATGGTCTTTGGCCACGCCCACATGCAGTCCCTCCTTTTAGCCAATCATTAACATCTGCCCTGGAGCGTTTACCACACATGGAACGAGACATTCCCTGCACTGTAGCACCTCTTCCCAATCTATGGATCCCGTCACTCACACCCCACAGGGATTTATAGACCCATCATTCTCATGCAGCGCCATCTGCAGGAGCCTGAAGGTACTACCACCGTAAACACACAAGGTGACAGATTTTTTTGTGTGTTGTGCTTCTATATTTGGATAGTACTTCATTAATAAGGGACCTATTAGTGCAGTGTTTACAGAGATACAAGTGAAAAAAGAAATTATATATATATATATATATATATATATATATATATATATATATATATATATACACATATATATATAGTTTTTTTATTCATGATATGGGTCCTTTAATCCATGTAGTGGAAGTGAAGGGAGTGTGAAAGGCTGTGGAATACCTCCAGGCAGGCCAGGTGGACATCCTTGATGATGCACTGTGTGCTGGACAGGACCGACTGCTTCAGCAGAAGACAGCACAGCTCCAGAGTTGCCAAACGCACCCTTCCGTCTAAGAGCGAGAAGGAAGAGTAAAAACAAGCACACACAAGTTAAAGACTAGAGTACTGACTGATTCACCCGCTGCTTTCATGTTAAAACTATTCGCATCACAGTGTGCCACTCACAACGCAAGTGTGAGACGGGCATCCAGCCCAATCACAGCAAACTGAAGTGAATGTAGACGACCAAGCGAACACATACAACACAGTACAGAAGGGCCCTGTGCCGGCACATCACTACTGGTCTATGGAGGTCTAATAGGAGGTGTTGCTGTTCAAGAAGCTCATCACTGAGACACACATATCCAACAAAGAAACTGCTGGTGTTCTCAGAACAATGGACTGAAAATCCCAGAACCTCAACACCAGTGAATGAGTTTGGGTTTACAGAAGCAGCAGAAGATGCTTAAACAGCTTCTAAAGGCTCATTAATGCACACTGTTAGCAGCACCACCCGTAATCGTAGGGCAGTGTAGCCAACAGCGCAAGAAAAATGCTTAGCAGTGTTTTCTGTCAGTAATATTAGCAAAAAGCTGAAAAGCACTTTATGATCTCACAGACCACCGCTGTCCACGATGTTACCACTTTCACCTCCTTCAGAGTTAAAAAAAAATTAATAACCTCAGTATTTTTATGGTTACTGACCAGTGGACCTCCGTTCTAACATCCCGCTGCTGATCTACAGAGCTTTAAAGATCAAATGCTGAACGTCATTATCCCTATTTGCAAATTTCCCCACTGTGGGACCAATAAAGGATGATCTTATTTCCTGAAGTCTACAGTAAACAGTCACATGTGATGGGAGAGGAAGCATAGCGCCCTGTAAAGCCTGAAGCTGGTCTGACTCATTGAAAAGGGTGACCAAACTGATCAGGGTGACCAAACTTTATACAAACTTCATATTATCCTTCCCCCTGATGAGCTGATTTAGGACATTAACATATGATATTCATTCTGTGGCGTCAGAGCACCCAAGTTCTGGTTAGTCCAGTCATTCCGTTCAGCAGCAGTTATACAGGCTTTTGTTACAGGGACTTTTATTTTGATAGACAGGAGTGTGTGATTAAGTAAACAGTAGGGAAACAGTAGGGATGGGCGATACCAGTGATCTTTCTTTTGATACTTGATACCAGGTAATACCAAGGCTAATACTCTGATACTTCAAATTACATGATTTTCAACAATGACAAATATATAAAGATATATAATTTTCATTAATTATTTCTGATAATAATTATTAAATAAACATTCAGAAATCATTAACAGCATATCTTAACAAAATTAATTTCAGTGCTCAGTAATGTTTATATTATGGGTAAAATTAAACTAATTTTTTGTCAACTGAAAATTTAGTAACTAAATATGTATTCATTCGATTTTTTTACATTTTGAATTTTGAACTTGAACACACACTAGAGGGACTTGAGCACATAGGCC
Source organism: Prochilodus magdalenae (assembly GCA_024036415.1). NCBI lineage: Eukaryota > Metazoa > Chordata > Actinopteri > Characiformes > Prochilodontidae > Prochilodus > Prochilodus magdalenae. The sequence goes on along the minus strand of JAMWET010001236.1, from coordinate 50,063 downwards.
TGTGGCAGTGTGCAACCCTATCCACGGCGCCTGGAGAGCAGTTGGGGGTTAGGTGCCTTGCTCAAGGGCACTTCTGTCATATACTGTCGGTTCTGGGAATCAAACCTAGAACCTTCTTATCACAAGGATGGTTCCCTAAGCTCACGACTGCTCCACATTTACGGCACCATTTTTTTTCTCATCTGTCCCACCAAATAAACAAACTAATTAAATATATATATATATATATATATTTTATATTATATTATATATAGTATATATATTATATATATATATATATATATATATTTTTCACAATATTAAACGACAGGATCAGAAGTATCAATATTTTGGTATCGATCCTTTTCATGCTGGTGATGTTTCCTGATAAGGACACTGACCAGGTTCTTGTTTGAATTTTCCCATTCCACCTTAAATGGCGCAGCAGTTATAATAATTCCTCCAGCGGCAGAATGTAGCTGCTGTGCTGTTTAAGGTGGAACGGGAAAATGTGAGAAAGAAGCCGATCTGTCGTAGCTATAGCAAGTATTTTTTTAATAAGGAAATTAAAACCACTGAGACATCCTGCTGAGGGTTTGATGTTGGGAGGTACACTGTATTGCCTAAAGTATTGACTCATCGTCTGTCACATGCATATTAACTTGAAGGACATCTCATTCGCAATGGGGTTGAATATGATGACAGGTTAGGAATGTGTTTATGGGAATTTCTGATCATTCTTCCAGAAGCACATTTGTGAGGTCAGATACTGATACTGGACGAGAAGGCCTGGCTCTCAGTCTCCACTCTAATTCATCCCAAAGGTGTTCTATCGGGTTGAGGTCTTGGCTTTATGCACTGGTGTGCGTTCATGTTGGAATAGAGAACACGCCTCCACTGCTCTAGAGCCCAGGGACGGAGCTTTACACCACTGCGTTCCACGCTCTGCACTGTGCTTGGTGATGTAGGCTTGGATGCAGCTGCTCGGCCATGGAAACCCATTCCATGAAGCTCTACACACTGTTCCTGAGCTGATCTGAAGGACACATGAAGTCTGGAGGCCTGTAGCGATGGACTCTGTAGAAAGTTGGTGACCTCTGCGCACTACACACCTCAGCATCTGCAGACCCCGCTCTGTCATTCTACGTAGCCACCACTTCGTGGCTGAGTTTCAGTCATTCCCAATCGCTTCCACTGCCCTACAATCCCACTGACAGTGGACTGTGGAATATTTAGTAGTGAGGCAATTTCACACGCCTAGGTGCTTAGTTTTATTCACCTGTGACCATGGAAGTTACAGGAACACCTGAATTCAATGACTCGGAAGGGTGAGTGAATATTTTTGGCAATGCAGTGTCTGTGTGGTCACAAAGTTAACCCATAAAATTTGAAGGGAACCCCCAACCGAAGCCACTGTTGCTAGCTTGATACTGGACCATATTTAACGCGAGGTCTTCGAACCGCGGTAATCACACATGCTTTTAATGCTAATTATTAGCATCTGAAATGGTAATATTAACCATCGGGGAATTTTACTGTGACCCCAGGAACTGTTCAATCACTACTGTCTGCAGATTTCTTTTAGAGAAGCCATTTTCAGCTTACTGATCAAATACCTGCTGAATACTTGCTCTCGCTGTGAATGCTAGTCTCCGACTTTTGCACAGTCCGAATGCGCTAGGTAGATATTTTAATAAACATAAAAATAAATCAATAAAAACCCCAGACAAATGGCAATTACCATCACACCTGCCGCGTGGACTGACCACAGGTTTGTACATCCATCCCAAGTTCTGCTTTTGAGTTCAGCCTGAAGGAAAAGTGAATACGAACCTGACCACTGTGAAAAGGGTTCACTGCAGGCGGCTTTGTAAAAGCACCTTAAAAGAGGGAAGTGGTGCACAGTAACCATTGTTGTGGGAAGACATGTACTGTAATTCAACAAAATTAGTGGCTTCTGTTGTACAGCGGACATTGTGCAGTCCCCTATTGCATAACCGGCTAAGGTGGCGGGTTTGCTGGAACAGAAGCTTTGTAATTTATCAGCAGCTGCTTCCAGTCAGTGTTGGTGTTCATGGAGAATTTCTACCGAATTAGCTCACAGTGTGCTCCCACAGTTATAAACACTGCATTTAACTAATAATGCAGAATCACGTCCGTAGGTATTCACAAGAACCATGTTCTGATCTGTTTAACAATAGTTCAAGTTGTTTTATTTGTCATTTCAACCACACACAGTGAAACGAACTAACGTTCCTCCAGGACCAAGGTGCTACATATAACAATAGACTACACGATACAATACAACATAGAGTGCACAGTATTAGGGTTATAAAATTTTGGCAATGTTTTTATAATAATAATAATAATAATAATAATAATAATAATAATAATACTTTTTATTTCATAGGCGCCTTTCTGTCACCTTACAAATGTGCAAATTAAACAATACATATGTTAAAAATACCATTAAAATACCATTTTGATTTCTTGACTGAAGCTGAAAGATGACTAAGTAAGACTGCATCTCTATCCCTCATGGCCTCATGGTGGACAGATAAAAGCCCACGGTTGTAAAGTAAAGATTACGAACTGTCACCACTGGAATTTGTGATTTAGTAAACATGATGCTGTGACGTGTGCACGACTGTTCAACGTTGTGTTTGCTAGTCATATACCGGTTAGTGTTTACATCGTACTGCACAAAATAAGCTCAATTTGCCACTGCCGACACATTTTGTAAAATTCAATATAATACCAAGCTTAGTACAGTCATTCATATACACCCATCAGCCATAACAACCCCCCTATAAGTCTACACTCAGTGTCCACTCTATCAGCTCCACTGACCATACAGGACACTCTGTAGGTGTACAGGTCCAGACTGTAGTCCATCTGTTTCTCTGTGTACTGTATTACCCTGTTCTTCAATGGTCAAGACCCCCACAGGACCCCCACAGCGCAGGTAGTATGTGTGTGTTGGATCCTTTACACCACTGTAGTGACACTGACGTGGTGGTGAGGTGTTAGTGTGTGTGGTGCTGGTGTGAGTGGATCAGACACAGCAGTGCTGCTGGACACCTCAGTGTCACTGCTGGACTGAGAATCATCCACCAACCAGAACTATCCAGCCAACAGCGTCCTGTGAGCGGTGTCCTGTGAGCGGCGTCCTGTGCCCACTGATGAAGGACTAGAGGATGACCAACACTGCACTGTGCAGCAGCAGATGAGCTATCGTCTCTGACTGTCCATCTACAAGGTGGAGCAGCAAGGTAGGGGAGTCTAATAGAGTGGACAGTGAGTGGACACAGTGTCCAAACACTCCAGCAGCATGCACATGTCTGGCATGCTACAGCTTCATACACCACAACACAGAACCAGGTTCTTAACAGGTTCCATTCTTAATAAAGCTCCACTGACGTAGGTTTAGATGATAAAGACTCAACTCTGAGCTGCTGAAGCTTTTGTGTGCAAAGCTGTTAGCTAAGCTACTCTTGCTCCTCTTTAGCACTGAAAGCTTGCTTAAGCTCAGTAAGCAGACTACATACACGTTTTCAAGAGCAAAGATGCAAATCTATGTGGGTAAAGTCAAGCAGCTGGTGAATGTGAATGGTAAAAGCGAATGGTGAGCCAAGTTATTAGTCTGCTAAGCTGGCTCTCCTTAGCCCTGCTCATTTAGCCAAAGGCAAAAGCACAGCATGTAGGGTATAGGGGTGGGAGAGGGAGGGGTTTGGAAACCAGGCAAAGATGATCACTCACAACAGGGCAAGTTGAATCAAGTGTGTGTGTGTGTGTGTGTGTGTGTGTGTATGAGTGAGGGTACCTGGTTGTGCAGCCTGGTTCATGATCCTGATCAGCCGCTCCACCAGTACTTGACTATAACAGCTCCTCTCCCGATCTGGTACAGGCAGCTGGATCTTCTCCAGCAGCTCTGGGTTTATACCTGCATTTCCATGAACACACATGCTCATTTCTCTGCCCATTTTCCACCCTAAGTCACTTCCAGTTTAGCAGACACTGGTTTTATTACTGTGCTTTAATATACATCATCAAAAGAATAGCTGCACCCAGAAGGAAATGCTCGGCCATGCATGTGACGGGGCTTATCTCTGTATCTGACTGACCCAACAGCCACCATGGTGTCCTTCATGGGTCATCCTGTTAGTGCACCATCGGCAGACGGCTGCGCCACGCAGGACTACATGCACACAGACCGTTACCACGACTGTCCTTAACACCACCTCACCGTCACCAAAGACTGCAGTGGTGTCGTACCAGACTGTCATGGAGTGACTCAGAATGGCAGCGGGTCATCTTCAGTGACGAGTCCCGCTTTAGTCTTGGTGGAGACGCCCAACGAATCCGTGTGTGGAGGCACCGTGGTCAGCACCGAGATGAACGGTTGTCACTCTCCCTCCACCCCTACCGCACCATCTGCAGGAACTGTGTGAGGATGTTCAAGCTGCATGGGATGGATTATCACAGGACTCCATTAGGAACCTCTACAGCTCCATACCGAGACGTCTGGCGTGTTGGGTTAGTAAACACGGCGGCCCGACGCCATACTGAGAGACAGGCTTCTGTATGTGTAGCTCAATAAATATTGATCATATCAGCCTAAATTTATCATCAGTTATTGATCCTGGTCACCTTTATCTTCCTTCCCAACAGCACCGCACTCCCACACCTCCTTCTGGGTGCAGCTAAAACAGAACTTTATAACTGCAGTGTGAAAAGGGCAGGGTGAAACAGGCAGACGTATGACACAACACAAACAATGAACTAATAAAAAGACTCAGCTTAGTTTTCATATAAGTACATACCACATCATGCTCATATTCCAGTTTGTGATTTTAATATAAAAGGAACGAAGAGAATAATCATTCCCATGATTTGTGCCTGCCCTTTACCAGTGTTGGTGCCCTGTACAGTTTCATTCTGAAAGTTGGTGTACCTTTGCTGTGACTCATGGCGAAGAGGAGGCAGAGGACAAAGAGGGCATGGTAATCCTCCTTCTCACAGTCCAGAGCGTTATACACCATGTCCAGGAAGGGCCTGCACGAGAAACCAACACAGCACAGATTAAAATATCTGTCTGGATCTGTAAAAGATTAATTGTGTCCAGTCTGGTAAAGTTCAGACATCATTTCTGAAGTATGTGTTGGACCCAAGGGCCTTAACCAATGCTCATGCTGGAGCCGCACTCATGTTGCTGGCAGTGAGGCAGTCTCGCAGGCCTAACAGGGTCGTGGGAAGGCGGTTTAAGTTGGAAGTGCTTAAATGTTAACAATCCACACATGACATTAAATTAATTTTAATCGTGTAGGACATCTTATGCTGTGACGAGAGACTGCAGCATACCCACATAACGGAGTCATCAAACTGCTGAGGCTCAAAAAGATTTCTCTGATTTGTGCAGATGAGTTGAGCAGTGTCCAATCCGAATGCTGATGTGCAACAGGGTAACCAATTGGATGCCACAGTCATACAATCCAAGCTGGGACTCGAGAGGAGCAGTCCAACACTGAGCAATGCATCATTGCATGGAATGCATGGATATGGGTTCTTTGGTTGAGCTACCATCTGAACCACACTGTCTACACTGAGCTGTTAGACAACCAGGTTTCCTCTATAGCTCATCATCTTACAGAGGTATTCCTATCATTCCTATCCCGGTATTCCAAGATAACCGTTCCCATATTCACAGAGCTACAAATGTGACTGATTGGCATGATGGAACATTCAGGAGAACTCACACATCTGGGGCGGGGGCATCCACCAAATCTAGATCAACTGTGTGTCTGAATATCGATGGCCTACATCCAGAAACTTGCCCGGTACACGCCGAATCCAATCACAGCTGTTACTGGCGCTGGTGGAGGTGTTACCCACTTCATGATTTCATGGCACGGATGAGTTCATGTGCCAAGAACTATGACAGATTATATAAACACCATCTACTATAGTTACTAGTGGTCTGACTGATACACCACCCAACGGAAAGCATTAGGGTCTCACCATTTCAAACTACGATACAGAGGGTTCTACCTTAGTGGCAGCATCTCTAATCCATGACATTTCTGTTTTACTTGAACGTAAACTACAGCTCATCTGAGAGCTTAACAATCACAACAATACACTGAGAGAGTCTCCCTTGCATGCTAAGCCTGCCCTCAAGGTTCACGAGCAGTTCAAACGGTGTTCAATTGGCAAAACATTTTAGCCTGCAGCTGGGACACAGTGCTCATTCCATGGAACCTTTTGTGGAATCTGCCAATGCCACAAGCCAGAATTCACAGGAACTGAGCAGCGCAGGCTGTGTAAGACGGGGTCACGTGCCAAAGCTAGCCTTTCCCCTCACAAACACCGGACTAAAAGGAAGTCTTGAAAGGAGTGTCTCAAACTGAAAGCGTGTTTGTTAAGCCTGGGTTTTTGTCTTGGTGGACGCCCAAGAAATTAATCATAAAATGTGCAGAGGAGGATTCTGCACACTAAAGCATGGAAAAGTGGTGCTGGGCCAATTCTTAGCTTTGGCCGATAACATGTAGTAAACAAGTGGGCCATAAATATTAGACCTGGCCATTTATTTATTGAGGAAGGTGGCGCGGTACTTCACATGTGTGAGGGTAAGAGCATGTGAGCCTGGGCTTTCAGTATCTGGTGTGATCATCTTGTGCAGCAATAACTGCAGCTTAACGTTTCTGGTAACGATTCCATTTCTCTGTCTGGAACAGATTCAACTCTGAGATGTTGGTGGGCTTCCTCTCATGGACCACTCACATCAGGTTCTTCCACAACATTCCTACTGAATTAGGGTCAGGACTTTGACGTGGTCATTCCAGAACATTACCTTTATTCTTCTATAATGTTGTTTCGTTATAACCACTTGTTAATATGCACTGTATTGCCAAAAGTATTCATCCCCCCCAGACAAATCACTGAATTCAGGGGTTCCAATCACTTTCACGGTCACAGGTGCATAAAACCGAGCACCTAGACGTGCAGGCTGCTCCTACAGTGAAAGAACTGGTCTCTCTCAGGAGCTCAGTGAACTCCAGCGTAGTACCGCGATAGTCCAGTTGTGAAATGTCCTCACTACTAAATGTTCCACAGTCCACTGTCAGTGGGATTATAGGAAAGTGGCAGTGATTGGGAACGACAGCAACTCAGCCACGAAGTGTTAGACCGCGTACAATGACAGAGCGGGGCCAGCGGATGCTGAGGGTCATAGGTCACAGAGGTCACCAACTTTCTACAGAGTCTATCACTACAGACCTCCAAACTTCATGTGTCCCTCAGATCAGCTCAGGAACAGTGTGTAGAGCTTCATGGAATGGTTTCCACGGCCGAGCATCTGCATCCAAGCGCAGTGCGGAGCGTGGAACGCACTGGTGTAAAGAGCCGCCACTGGACTCTAGAGCATGTGTTCACTGTGACCAATCACGCTTCCCCGTCTGGAACTCATATGGACGAGTCTGGGTTTGTAGAGAGGAGACTGCGAGCCAGGCCTTCATCAGTGTCTGAACTTACAAATACGCTTCTGAAAGAAATTCCCATAAACACAAGTCGTGGAAAGTCGTCCCAGCAGAGTTGAAGCTGTTATAGCTGCAGAGTGTGGACCGACATCATAATAAACCCTATGGATTAAAAAAGGGGATGTCACTCAAGTTCATAGCGTGGAAGGAAGGAAGGAAGGAAGATGAGGGAATACTTTTGGCAGTAGAGTGTAGTACTTGTGGGGAAAATCCAGTTTTCCACAACACGGGTCCTTAAAAAGGTAACGTCGGTGTACACATGCCAGCGACTCCTTGTCATACTACTTACACGCAGTGGCATACAGGTAGGTATTGGTGTAGGCACAGAGGTTCACGTCTGTGGTTTGGAGGTGCGTACCTGCTCCTCTGGCCCTCCGTGCGGGCAGCAGCTGCAGCCGTTTTCTCCTCGTCAGTGATGTTCTGCTCAGTTAAGGTGGACACGTCCGATATCTTGCACTTCTCCATCACCACCATTTCAATCTCTGCAAATGCACATGCAGACACACAAGGCCACACAGAGCTATGCAAATCACTGCACATCAGACCACAGCAGGCTTCTGGCTTTGTTTAATCCCTGCACTGCCAAAACCAGCTCTGCTACTCAAGACTCCTATTGTGAAATGACCTTTCTGTTTAGGAAAGGCTAGGATTCAAATAAAGGGGAAACCTTTACCTCAGCTTCGGTTTACCAGCCAGAGTCTGAAAGTGAAAGTGCTGGCATGCAAGGAGAGGTCAACAAGGAGCATTTCCTTGTAAACTAAAGACGAGTTAATTAGATGTTGTCTTTCTGGAAATTTTGGCATTGGCCGTTTCTCCTGAACTCCCTCTCTGCAAACCACAGACAGGCTGGGTCATGTCAACGGCATCTGGCTCTTATCCACTGTGGTTTAAAGCTAGGAGTACACTGCCAGTCAAAAGTTTAGAGACGCTCCTCATAACAGGTTCTCCCTCTGTGTATCTTAATGCTTTACTGTAGAATAAAAGTGAAGACACCAAACTATAAACTATCCCTCATGGAATTATCCAGTCCACCTTAAAACCCTCCAGAGTGGAGCTGTACAGGAGGAGGAACCAGCTTTTCTTACCCTGCAGTGGAGCTGATAGAACAAGGTTTATTACTAAGCAGGTTTGGAGCGATTCTATTGGTCGGTCCATCATGAATATTCACTAACCTGAAAGGAGAGCTAGAGCTTTTACACTGTGCAGAAAAAGAGATCAAAGTTTTTACACCACTAAATATATATTAGAGGTGGAGATATGGAGGAGTATCATACTGTGTACATCAGGAGTAGATGTGGTGTATCAGGATATGGACTGGTTCAGACTCTCAGCAGGTGGAGCTGTTCAGTGTACCACTGTAGAGTCTATAAGACCACCAACATCCATTCATTTAGAGGGGTGTATCCAAACTTTTGACTGTAGCGATTGTTTATTTATTTTTATTTATTTTTTTGTGGACATATTTACTACAGACCCCCTCAGTACTCAAAACTAAAGCTCAAACTAATTTGCAGCCTACCCGTTCTCAACCCTGTGGTTGAGAGACAATAAACTCGCATATGTCACTGCTCTTCAAAGTTTGGTGCAGAATTCCAATCGATATATTATCTTTAACATTTCCGGAAAAAAAGGAATATACTATATGAAAAGGTTCCTTCCCTTTTACTTAGGCTACAATGTAATATAATATATTAAATTCAGGAAATAAATAAATAATAATTGTGCATTGAACTGGGGGGGTGTTCTCTAAAGAGGAGGTTGGGATATATTGGGATAAATATATATATTTAGATATAATATATATAGATATTGTGTAAAAAGCGATAAAACAAGAGTGTGTGATTATGTTGAGCCTCTGGAATTTAGCTGACAAAAGTACAAAGATTTCCAGTGTCTTCAAAGAACCGCTTAAAGGCATTTCAGGCATGCAAGTATGAACAGATGTGTATGTAATGCAACACACTCACAACAGAGTTTGTTCATCACTATGTGACATCATCTTGCCTTTAATGACACAGTCACCGTCATGTTGTATGGGAACCGAAGACACTCATGGCTGCAGTTTTGAAATTAGATGTTAGAACTAGGGATGCACCGAATCCGATATTAGGATAGTTAGGACCGTTCGCCATTTGTGCTGCACTTATCCTTTAACTGAAACACACACACACACACACACACACACACACAGACACACACACACACACACACACACACACATGTACACACAGACACACACACACACACACGTGTACACACACACACACACACACGTGTACACATACACACACACACACACACACACACACACACACACACACACACACACACACCACTTGTAACCACACACACTTGTGTACACACACACAAACACACACGTGTACACACACACACACACACACACACACGTGTACACACACACACACACACAGACACGTGTACACACACACACACACACACACACCACTTGTACACACACACACACACGTGTACACACACACACACACACACGTGTACACACACACACACACACACACACACACACACACACACACACACACACACACACACACACACACACACACACACACACACACACACACACACACACGTGTACACACACACACACACACACACACACACACACGTGTACACACACACACACACACACACACACACACACACACACACACACACACACACACACACACACACACACCACTTGTAACCACACACACTTGTGTACACACACACACACACACACGTGTACACACACACACACACACACACACGTGTACACACACACACACACACACCACTTGTACACACACACACACACACACACACACACACACACACACATACACATACACACACACACACACACACACAAATGCGTGTACACACACACACTAGGGGGCAGTGAGCACACTCGCCCAGAGTGCTGGGCCTGGGGTAGCAGTTGGCTGGGTGCTTTGCTCGAGGGCATTTCAGTTGTGCCCTGCTGACTCAGGGTATCAAACCAGCAAACTTCCGGTCACAAGGCTGGCTCCCTAACCTCCAACCCATGATTCTCGCTCGATACCCTACTTAAGCTTCTCCACGGTCTGATCCTCCCCTTCGTGATGACCTCCAATAGGAGATACGTCTGGACTGCAGGCAGGTCAGTCAAGCACACACACCCTGTGGCTACGAAGCTACGCTGCTGTAGCAGCGGCATCTAACACAACCCTGATGGCAGCATACGCCTCTCTAAAATTCAAGTATGTCCCTCAGAGTCACCGATTTTCAGCTATGGGTCCCTCCTCTGTACACATGGCCTATGGTTGTGTACTATGGGGCTGCTAGGGAACCATCCTTGTGACCATGAGGTCGCCGTAGAGACTGTAGTGCACTTGAGCAAGACACCTAACCTCCAACTGCTCCCCTGGCGCCGTGGTTAGGGCTGTCCACCACTCCAGGCAAGAGTGCCTCTTAGAGTGAGTGTGTGTGTGTGTGTGTGTGTGTGTGTGTATGTGTGTGTGTACATGTTTGTGTGTGTGTGTGTGTGTGTGTGTGTATACGTGTGTGTGTACATGTTTGTGTGTGTGTGTGTGTGTGTGTGTGTGCAGAACAAATGGCAAAAATGGTTCTAAATTCTAAAACAAATTCTAAATTCTGGCAGTTCAATAAACATTCAACAATTAACAGATCACACACTCTTGTTTTTAGTGCATTTTACAAAACGTTCCAACTTTGTGAGGTGGGAGGAAAACTCAGGGGGAAGACTGTCCACTGCTGAGTTTAAATTGACCTGTAAGAGCGGAGGGAGAGAAACACTGACACTGACAATACAACCAGAGCAACAGAGCGCGTCACGTATGACAGAGGACACTGCCCATCCGACTCAGGCTCTAGACTGGGAGTGAAGAATTCATGTTTGGTCTTTAATGAAGGACATTTTAATTAGAAATGAATTAATTAGGAATTATTGTATATTGTGTTACATATTACTGCAGCAGCTAAACGACAGTAGCAAAGCTGTTTCCTCTTCCTCTACACGCCCGACATTGACCACCACAGTGCAGACACACCAGCTAGCTGTGCATTTCAAACACGCATGAAGGTACAGCACAATGACACACCATGAAGAGGACAGGAGGAGGAAGTGTGGGTCTGAGAGAGAGAAGCTCAGGCTTGGGTCAGCTCCAGCTCCTCAGACAGGAAAGGTGGACAGCACAGAATGAATGTGGACCAGAATGACCATCATCAGCACAGGGACAAGATATGAAACGGCAGCAATAGAGTGGGGGGGCTCTGGGAACTGGCTCCGCTTATGGCTGGATCAAGAGTGGAGGATATGATGCTCAAGGTTCTGTTTACGATACATGATATTATGGGTTTCTGAGGCTCCTTTGTTTGTCTTTAACCAACCTACTGTAAAAATCTACCTACAGGCAAAAAATCAGGACGCATTTACACTCATCGTCAAAAAGAAGCTGCACAAATATCGTATCTCTGTACCTGACTGACCCAACAGCCACCATTACAGACATCCAGCGAGCAGTGGTGTCCTCCATGAGTCGTCCTGTTAGTGCAGCACCATCGGCAGACGGCTGCACCACGCAGGACTACATGCACACAGACCGTTACCACGACTGTCCTTAACACCACGTCACCGTCACCAAAGACTGCAGTGGTGTCGTACCAGACTGTCATGGAGTGACTCAGAATGGCAGCGGGTCATCTTCAGTGACGAGTCCCGCTTTAGTCCTGGTGGAGACGCCCAACGAATCCGTGTGTGGAGGCACCGTGGTCAGCACCAAGATGAACGGTTCCGTGTCACACGTCCAGAAGACCTGGTGCCCCTCCACCTCCACCCCTACCGCACCATCTGCAGGAACTGTTAGAGGATGTTCAAGCTGCATGGGATGGATTATCACAGGACTCCATTAGGAACCTCTACAGCTCCATACCGAGACGTCTGGCGTGTTGGGTTAGCAAACACGGCGGCCCGACGCCATACTGAGAGACAGACTTCTGTATGTGTAGCTCAATAAATATTGATCATATCAGTCTACATTTATCATCAGTTATTGATCCCGGTCACCTTTATCCTCCTTCCCAACACAGCCGCACTCTCACACCTCCTCTGGGTGCAGCTGTTCTTTGATGATGAGTGTAATATAATATAACAGGGCAATGGGCTGATTTCCAATCAGTACACTGGCTCTTTTCTATGATCCATGCTGTTCCTCTGTGTTACTGAAGTACTGAACATGCCCAACTTTGTCTTCTGTTTTTCCTCTATTCAGTTTTTCATTCTGTGTTTCCAAGTTATCCGTATTATCAGCTGAGCAGTCTGTTTATGTCTAAGTTTACTGGAGTTTACTGGACGCATGCAAGGCACTCTTTTAGGTCCAGAACAGAGAATCAGTTTCCAGGCCTTTCCAGACACAGATAGAGCAGTGCCAGATACAGTCTGAGCCAATAAACTTCAACACTGTATTATTCATTGTTGAAGAAAACGATTCACAAAGCCGTCATCTACTCAGGAAATAATATCATCACGTAGTTTATCACAACGGCAGTAACTTATCATTCAGCTGCACGGAGGACTGCTTTCTGTGAAAGCCACAGGTTAGATCGGTGCTCCTTCATAACTACACACCATGTACTCGTGTCGTGCAGGAGTCTCCAGTTCAGACCAGCAGGCAGTTTCCCAGCTGGCTAAGGTCTTCTGGCCCTGCGCACCTGGTCACTACAGGGGCTATGGGAAGAGCCTGGAGATACGATGTGCATCATGATACCGAGGTTAGGATGCCATGTATTGTGATACTGTAAGTGGCGATATTTTTTAAAATTCTAATTTTTAAAAAACTTTTATTTTATAAACCCACACGACCACATGCGGAGGTTCGCTGATGCTAACATTAGATTAAAGATTACTCCAATGTAAAAGAGTTGAACCTAGTCTAATCTAGTGGTCAGCGGTTTAAACACAGCACATAATAATTACCCACCTCTGATAGAAGTCCATGCATTCACTAAAAAGCGGATGACGTGTTTTGAGAACTGATACAGTACCACAAAACATTATATCGCCATATTTGATATTTTAAATATATATTTCCGCCCCCATGCTGGTCATTAAAATGCAGAACCTGTGGGCTGAACCCAATGTTGTAGCTAGTGAGGTGGTGACTTAAGCCGCGCTGGTCCACGGAGCGCCACAGATGCCTTTTCACTGGCGGAAATTGATTTTAGTCTTAAATAACATTAGGTGTAAAATAAGCTGGTGCTAAACTGAGAGGGTCGCCGTGCACAAGCTAATCCGTATCTGATGTAATTACGGCCACTGTGGCTTTTAATTATCATTCCATTCCTCCAGGAAGCATCTGACTAGTTTATAGAACTGAAGCATTCCGGAGTGAGCAAATGCAATATACCAGGGTGGACCCAGGTGGGCCTGCTTCACATGTGGGCCTGGTTCCATCCAGACTGATCACAGGCCTAACCAATCAAATGGAGACAGGCTAAGGCCAAATCCCTTCTCTTATTCTTCCCCTACCCCTTGTTTTCGTTTGTCACCCTTCCCCTTAAGCTATAAAGACTAGTGGGTGAAATCTTCCCCCTATGAAATGGGACAACCCTTCAAGGACCGGATACGTCGTCAGGTGTCGCCGGCGGCTTTTATGTAAACAGACGAAAAGCGATTCATTCGCAACTTCAGTTTTACGCATCAATCAATCTGACGAGTCACCAAACAAAAAACTACATGCCTTCATTAACAGGCTGCTAGCGGTGCTCTGTAGGAGACCATGCCGGTCTGCCGTAACAGCAGAGGAGGGTGGAGTTCAGCTGCTCACTGCTTAAACACATTTAGGGCAGCATATATCTTCAAAGAGGCGGATGATCGTTATTTATTATCTCCACCCAGAATTCTTCAGTGATACGAAGCTGGACTGAGCTCGTTCTTCACCAGCTTCATGACTGAATTTCCTCGTCCCACCTTAAATGGTACAGCAACCCAGAACGTAACTGCTACACCAATTAAGGTGGGACGGGACATTTGGGTAGGTAGTGCCGAGACCTCAGCATGTTACTAGTGATGTTTACACGTGTTATGAAGAAAATGACGATAAAACGCTGTTACCGTGGTGATCTTACAGTACAGCGGCTTTAACCGAGACCACACTCATATTTATGGGTCTCTCTGGTCGCTTGTGCAGCCAATTTGCCGATGATTCGCAGGGCATTCTGGGAATTTCCTCCTAACACTCTGTTTGGAATATGCCTCTGACAAATCTCTGTCAACGACTATCAGGACACGCCTACCCCTAGACGGGAACACACAAAACGGAGGGGTAGGGCTAAGTGTTAGGGGTGAACTGGGATTGGGTCTATTTAGCATGCTGCATTTTTAGGATTTGGCTTGTTTCCTGATGCCATTATACAATCAGTTCGCTCTCTGCATCCTTCCTGGATGCGGAGGATTTAATCCAATCAGCCAACTAATCAGTAACTCCTCACTCCTTCAGTATCAGTACGCCAGCGTTGCGAGCTGAGGCTCTAACTGGGAGTTGCTGTGAAAGCGAGTAGGGGTGCAACGATTAACGGCTAAAATCGACAACGAAATTAGTGGACAACTAATTTAATAGTTGGTGACGTCATGACGCATGTTCCTAGTGCTAACTAGGACTGTTTCGACGTAACCGCTTCCTGGAGAGTCAGCAAAATCACAGCGGCAGCCTCTACAACAGAATCCGCAGACGTGTGGGAGCATTTCATGTTTAACTCCCAGTTAGACTCTTTATGAAGCTGACTGTAGCTGGCATAGGGGCACGCTCTCCGCGTTGGAGCATCTGAAGAAGACACAGGTGAGCTCACTGGATGAAGAAGCTTTCCCTCCGTAAGTTAGTTGTGGTAGCTAGCTAGTTAGCTAACGCTAAGGTTAAAGGGCATCAGACTTCATGTTATGAGCTGTAACATGAAGGGACGCACCGAATGTTTGGCATGGTCTGAAAATGGCGGAAAAAACACTGTTGGTGTTCAGCCAAATAAGTGAAAGGACTAAATCATTTATTCTGAACAATGACCTTTTTGAAGACGCTGTTAGCTTTTTCTAGTTGCCGATGTAGACGGAACTTTTCCTCCTTGGCACCAAGGCTAATGCCAGCAGCTCAATATTAATACCCACTTTAACGCATCGTTTCTTTACTGTGAGTCACACCGGAGCACGCCGACGCCTCCCAGCTTTCATTCAGCTTCCAGCATTAGAGCCAATGCTGATCTAACTCTTCCAGACAGAGTAAAGAGCAGAACCAAGCCGCAACAGCGAGGCAGACAGACAAAACTTAATTTTACAACATGGCGACGAAACCATGGCGCTCTCTGTGAATGCAGCAGACAGGGATGGGTTTTTACTGCTATGTATTTAGCCATATTGTGCCGTGTTGGTACTCTATGTCTGTTGGGATGTTAAGGTGTTCAGTGTTCAGTAAATATGCTTAATCTGCAGTTCAGTAATTACATTTAGCATATTTAATCCAAAAGTGGCAAAATGCGTTTTCATTCATTTGGGTGCATCGCTAGTAATCGTTCCATTTGGAAATGCATGCGCTCTAGAATTGTTAATGGAGTCACAACAGAGAAACTCTTACTCCAGAGCTGCAAAGATTCATCGACTTCGTCCGTGAAGTCACTTTCTCCATCTCAGTGAAGACCTGTGATCGTAGAATTCAGCTGAAGCAGAGTTCAGACAGCAGAATTCTCAAATAAGTGTAATTAGTGTTTACCTGATTAAAAGAAAAATTGATTAGGACTCAAAAAGTTTTATTGCTGCTGCTATTTTGGACAGCCTTGACTTTAAATTTGACAGGGTTGGATTTATCTTTTGTATTGGGAGGAACGGCTGAATAAGATATTCATCTTTACTGTCTTCACTGTTAGTTGGAAAACGAAAAAAACCCTCCAGCTACATGTAAAAGATGATAACTGTATAAGAGTTATTTGGAAATTGAGTGATTCATAATTCTAAACAATCATTTCATCGCCGTCCAATGAGAAACCTGCATTTGGTGAGCATGTGGTCTCGGTGAAAATGAAAAATCTCCATTTATGTTGCAGCCGCTGCTGTTTACACTGTCTGGGGATTTCATGATGGATGGACCAACAGAACTGGCCCAAAACTGCTTGGGAACATTCATTCGAATGAAATTAGGTTTTTGCCCTCTCCTTTAAAGTGACCATTTTGGAGATACTTGTTTTTTCATTGGACGGAAACGAGTTGTTTCAGTAATCGATAGATCATTCTACTATCACAGCTGTTGGTTGGGGCCCTATGGTCACAAGAAACCCACTCGCATTACAAACCACATTTACCGTTCTAAACACGGCACTGTTGTCTTAATGTCCAGACTACACATTTATTCAGTGAGTTGTTAAAAACAGTGCTAATCTTCATTGCAAAAGATGATTTTCTAGTAATGTACTAATCCCTAACCTGAATAACAGACTATTTTAACAAGATAATCAATAGACTATGTGAAATAAAAATAAAAAAAATCAAAATAGTTCTCTATTGCAGCCCTGAAAGTGAGTTTCCATCCTCAATATGGAATTCCATCCATTTAGCCTAGGATGATTAAGGTTTAAGGATGTTCTATTATCTGTTTGGTGAGAGTGAGGTTTGTGTGTGCGGAGCGCAGACAGTGTGCAGACCCTTTTCGCGCTACGGCGAAGCCTCAGCTATGTAGATATTATTTAAAGTAACATTCCCCATTTACTAAGCAAGTTACACAAACTTCCCGATCATGTTCTTTTCTTTATTCACTCAATAAAATTTCCAACAGCTGCCGCTCACTACTTTCAAAGATTCCACTGAACGGCTTACACTAAACGGGCTGTTTCCATCAAATCAGGCAGCGCAGAACACATCTGGTGCGTTCAGTATTAAGCTTGTCTACAGACCTTCTTGCTTGCACTCATCATATACTAAGAAGGCAGCTCTGCCGAAGAGCGTTTTCATTTCAGCCCTGCCAGTGACTCACACTGCGAATCTGTTTAATGTAAAGCTGCATAAATTTCATTTATTTATGAGCATTTATTTAATTATTTGCGATGACGGCTCTGGAGAAGCAGGCTGCTGAAGACGCTACTCCAGGAAATACCAAGCAGGCCTACCCAAAAGTGCGTCTGCGCCGGAGCCTCTGCAGTAGAACCATAATTGGATAGGGAAGTAACAGAGTACATGGCGTGGCTAACACTTCACTGATTCCTCGGAAGTTCCAGGACCTCTATACTTTACTGCTGCGCGTCTAACTACAGAATGCCTGTGAACGGTTTTCTTTAGACCTTCGACAGAAAACAGACTTATAAACAGACTTATAAATACTCAGCATGCCCATAAAAAAGAGGGAAGGCGGCATGGCCATGCCCTGCGTGCTTCCACGGTCAGTCAAATCAGGCCTCTTTCCTATGAGCCTGTAGGTCACAGTTTGTTTCTTGGTTTTCTAAGCCCATACAGCCAGTTCACAGAGCGGCCCCACAGCTGCAGGGGGCGCTCTGAACAATGGAGCATTAGTCAATGATGGTGGGACATTCATCCGTTGCCACTCACCTTCCGTGTCCCCACTCGTCCTGCTGGCCTTTGAGCTAGCCTCTGTACCTTTAGCCTTCTCTTCTTCAGTTCCTTCCTCGGCACCTCTATCCTCCTCTTCCTCTTCGCCAACGTTCTTATAGTTCGGCCGCTTCTGCGTTTTCTTCCTGCCCCGCTGCCGGCTCATCTCCAGAGAACGCTCCAGACTCTCGGGAGGCTTGGTGAAGCGCCGCACTCCGGCATTGGACTGGAAAACATGAGCCAGTGTTATAATTAGGTGAAGGTGGGAATCACATTCAGCTAAACACGTCCAACCAACATCCAGATAATCTGGAGAGAGATAGAGATGTAACAGAGTAGCGTGGGGCGCAGCATCGTCCAGCCATGACTAGCATGTTAGCCTGAGGCTAGAGCGCTATACAGCCCAACTTGTGTTTAATACACTGCTGAATCTTATAACAAACAGAAATATAAAAACACTACTACTGATATTTCCAACCTCTGTTTTAGGCAGCCACAAAAATAAAATATCAACAAGATATCACGGTACCAATAAAACTACACCTCATATACAAGCAGAATATGTGCAAAACCTTTCAATGCAAAATTCCTAAGAAAAAAAAAAAAGTTAATAAATTCCCTCACGTACAAAATGCTGATTTTGGTGTGTCAGCAACACAATTCCAAAACAAAGGAAATAAAAAAATCTTACAAAAAAATTCCTTATATCCAGTATTTATGTGCAACCTTCCATTTTATGAAGTCTCAGCAACAAACCCCCAAAGAAAAAAAGAAAACGTATTTCCGTGCACTTAAATATTTAACAAATTCCTGCAAAATTCAGTGTACAATTTCTATTACGTGCTTTATGTGACACTTACTATTAATCCTGTATACTAAATACTTTATACCTGCATTAATAATGCATTATATAGTATACATATCACTTTATGATACCAAGCACAACTGTGTGTAATTGTGGTTGAGGAGTTACAATTACATGCACAACATTTCATAACATTTCATAAGACCTTTTAATTTCTCATTCTAACATTTTAAATATATATATATTTAAAATGTTAAATATATATATATTTAAAAAGTTATATAGTTATAGTTAAGTATATATATATATATATATACACACTTAACTATAACTATATAACTTAAACTATATAACTTAACTTCTATTACTATTATTAGAACACTCACAGGCTCATCACAGTATATATACACACCCTTACAGTGATGACTCTGGGTGTTATACAGGTAACATATCATCATTACTATATTACCACATTTACGCTTAGTGTTCTAGTAAGTGAGAAATGGATGTTATAATGCTGACATCACACTCTCTTACTATATATACTGTTATGCATGTAATTATAACTAGATATGTGCAATTATACAGGCTTATGCCAGACATAATAAATTCGAAAACCTGCTGTTTATAAAAATATACATATACACATACACACAACTCTGGAAATCAATCAATCAATCAATCAATCAATCAATCAATCAATCAGAGCCCACTCCAGTTTCTTCTTAAACCAGCATCTCCACATGTACAGCAGGTTCTCAGTGAGGAACCGAAGGTTGGGTTCTAGCTTTACTGGCAGATACAGTGAGCGTCTGGTTCATAAGAACAAGGTCCAGCAGCAAACACACAGGACAACACAGCTACAGACTGGCAGAGGGCCAAACCCACTCTCTACTGACCGTGATGAGCGCCACCTCATTCCAATGTCCCTTACCCAACATAAGATGACCTCGAGTGACCTACAGAGAGACTGGCGAGCGGTGGCTGGGGTGAACCGCACAGCGAGCATGGTTCTAAAAACAGGCTTCTGGAGGTCATTAGTGATTTTCTAAATAACCAGATCTAATACAATATCTGATCTGGAGTTTGGGAGACATGGTTCCAGTAGTGTAGAGAATCAAACAGAACCAACACAAACCCAGAACCTGTACACCTAGAGACACTGATCAGTTACAGGTGGGCTCCTAAAGTTTTCCAGAGCTGTATATACACAAATATAACTGATACCTGCTGTTTATAAAGCATCATGAATACAGGACCAAAATGAAACATGAATTCATAACAACTCACATTTTTTCCCAATATGCTAAATATGCTAAACTCTGTGATTGTAGTATTTACACTCAACACTATCAGGGGTTTTGATCAGGAAGGCCCAACATATGGATGGATATTGACATAGTCTGAATATGTTTATGCTAAGACATCCCACACCTTTAATCATAGCTGTGAGTGTGGACATTATAAACATCATCATAGCTTTATAATAAACACAATATATCAGCACAATAAAAAGTAGATGTGTTTGTTTTTTTGATAAGCTTGAATGAACACGGTTTTGGCTTCACATATCTCCTGGATGCTTCCTGATTCCAGCACCTAATTCAACATAATAAAGTGCGGGTTAGAGATTAAGGCCGCGCTGCCTCGAGGAGAGGACAGGAAATGGTTTCTTACAATCACTACTTGTTGTGTTTATGTTTACGTATTTTGATTCAAGCTTCTTTTTGTTTTTTTGATTTCAAGTTTTTCCAAGGAAATAAATATTTGCTACAGAGTTAAACAGCATGTAAATATGAGCATGGTGGGATGCATCTGCACTTAGATGATGTTGTCTCGGCACCGAGAGATTAAAATCACAATGCAACCGCAGTTTGGTAGCTACGGCACTTCAGCTCAGAGAGCGCACTGTGTGTTTTCAGAGGTGAGAATATCTGGCAGACCAATACTGAAAAATATTTCTGAAAACTGGAAGCAGGATCAACTGTAATTTTATGGTTTTGAGGGTTTCTGAGAAAATACCAAAAAGACTACTTAAAGTTCAAAACAAGTTAAGATCTGTATCTTGCACACACTTCCTTTGTTTTCTTCCTGACAAAACACACACACACACACACGCGAACGCACGCCACAGAAAAATGAAAAAAAAAAAGAAAGAAAGAAAAAAGAGAAACGTGCTGAACTTCTGCTGAAACAGGCCAAGGAGACCGAAAACAGACTGCGAAACTGAGAATTTGAAAGCTGCACTGTACATGACAATGGCTTCTCTGATAACTGCAATGCTACTTCGGCGGCCGTACAGAGAAAAGAAAGAAAAGAAGGTCATTTGGCTTCTCAGAAACAAAAACACACGCGCTCTGCTACAGGAAGCAGATGCCTAGCAGCTAAGGACGCAGTGGGACGACAAGAGCCCCGAGACTGGCGTTCCACGAATCTCTAGCCCTGAACAGAGGGCCTGGGTGGGCCTCCGAGGGGAGGGGTTGCCCACCGCTCATTTCTGGATAAATGATTTAACGACATGCGGTAAAAGAAAATCAGGCTTAACTAATTTAGTCCTTTAACTAGTTACGATGGCCACAGTTTACTTCCACCACCAAACAGTCCAGGATCTGGGGTGAGAATCAACAGATGACTGATCTGTCACTGTGCTGTTCACTACGCTGGAGTAAGGATACATCAGGGCGGGCAATATAACGAGGTCTGATCCTTATCACGATACTTGGGATACCACAGGAACCACCCAGCAACACCTTAGGATATGGAACACCTGGGGTACCATAGCCACCTCATGTCAGCACGCTTGAGTTTCTCAATCATTCCACATCTTCTTCAGTCATTGATATTTTTATATGTGGCATTACAGACACTACTTTGCTTTGGCCATATAATAATTTTGCCATATTGTTCACCGCTTTGAGCCATAATTCAGTTGTAATTTTTAAATATATGATGATTATTATTTGCTGTACTGCAGTACAATGCCGCAATGCATATATAGCTGTTGTGGCATTTCAGCTATTAGCATGGTTGTGATTAATTGTGAATATTTGTGAATAATTGTGAATAAAAGTGAATTAAATGTGATTTAATTGTTGTTTTTGGTCTACAACAACTACTAAAAACATGCAACTCCAAGGTGGTCAGTTTGCCCGATTAGCCGTCACTCTTCCCAGTTGTTTACCCAGACATAAAAAGTAGTCCTTACTAAATTTACTTTGGATTTATTTACAGTTGGATTGACTGTTTGATGCAACGACCATTAAAAATGATTGCAGTAATTTTAAGGAACTACAGTTATCTCAAATACCTAAGATTAGGTGATTTATCTAACGGACTAATGCTATTTGGACATTTAGACTCCTCTAAAATGAGATGAACACAATTTACTCCATTTATTTTTTAGTTTTGATAGGCTTAACACACATTAGAAAACAATTTCCGTAAACAATACAACAAAAACGAGTCCCCTTGCCTGTTAAAGACGGTAGCAAATTGCAGACGCAGGTGGCGCTGCACAAAGGTGATGGGACTATAAATCCCTGCGGGGTGTGAGTGACGGGATCCATAGATTGGGAAGAGGTGCTACAGTGCAGGGAATGTCTCGTTCCATGTGTGGAAAATGGCTCCAGAGCAGATGTTAATGATTGGCTAAAAGGAGGGACTGCATGTGGGCGTGGCCAAAGACCATAGTGTGAAGGAAGTAGCTGCAGGTGTATGAAAGTGTACGGTCAGACGGGTCTACCAGCATTAAGGTATCCTGTTCAGGCAGCAAACATAATATTTGGCATTTTGATGCAAATTTGGCCACCAATTTCGATTTTCTACCAAAGAAATTATAAAACCATACAACATAATTTATGCACAGCTCACATTTTATATTTATTTATATAAATTTGGCCTGTTATATGTTAAATTCAGCTAATACACAGTGAAGAGTCGACTTATTTACACAAACACCACAACAACACATGCATAAACATGTACACAGCTGTTTGATGCATATGAGTTTGATATGCTATTTAATAATATAAAATTCTATTTTTATAATTTAAAAAATTGATTGAACGTAGAACACACTGTGCAATACAGTGATACAGTGCAACAGTGGAATTGATGGCGTGCAGCCAGATGGCTCACTTTAATCACAGACAGTGGTTTTCCACAGAAGAGGTCGAGAAACATACTGACAGTTTTTATATCTAATGTTTTTTATTTCAAATTTTATTTTTAAGACTATATTTAAGTTATAAAATCCCCGATGCGCCCTGATGTGTCTAAGCTGCCCTTTACACACATAATAATCCAGCAATCCTATCTAGTATCCCACCCCTACAGGATATTCAATGTTGTTACCCCTCCACACTGCCACAGTCCAGATGCTGAAAAGACCCCACCTCACGGTGCTCAGATTGAGATCTAACAGAGCGAGTCATTCTGAGAAGAGGGGGAGACTAGCTTGAATAACTCAACACCATCCCACACGGAACCTCTCAGGGTCTGCTGCTTCACAGAACACATCAAAGCATTCAAAGAAATCGAGCTCTCCTGCGAAACGGAGCGCCAAAAAAAGAGAACTGATTAAAAAGGTATGCAGGCACATCTTGTCATTCTTTATACTAATCAAAGAGCGCATTTTCCAATTTAAAGAAGGCCATTCTGAGACAAACGGGGCCCAGAAAGGCTAAAGAATAAACTCCAGACTGCTTTAGGGGCCCCTCTTGGTACGGCTCTCTGCAGTCGAGGCCTATTTAAAAGGTATGCAGGCGCATCTGTCATGTTGACACTATTTAAAGGCTTGCTATAATATTTTCCATGGTGACTCAAAAATCCTGAGAAGGCTGCACCGCTGCTGGCGCGCAAGCAAACCTTAAATAATGTCAATATGACGCTCGGAGAAGCTTTTTTAAAAGATCCACATCACATCAGTACTGAGAAGGTTACAAGACCGCTAGCATGCTAAGTTTATAAAAACGTGAGGCCCAAAAATGTAAAAAAGGTTGGTTCAAGGCTTCTATTAGCAGAATAATCAGAAACGGGTTTCCAAGAAGGCTACTGCTGAAAATTAGATAAATATACACCCATGATCAGAAGAACAGCTGCTCCCAGAAGGAGGTGTGGGAGTGCGATGCTGTTGGGAAGGAAGATAAAGGTGACCAGGATCAATAACTGATGATAAATGTAGACTGATATGATCAATATTTATTGAGCTACACATACAGAAGTCTGTCTCTCAGTATGGCGTTGGGCCGCCGTGTTTGCTAACCACCACGACCGTCTCGGTATGGAGCTGTAGAGGTTCCTAATGGTGTCCTGTGATAATCCATCCCATGCAGCTTGAACATCCTCACACAGTTCCTGCAGATGGTGCGGTAGGAGTGGAGGCGGAGGAACACCAGGCCTTCTGGACGTGTGACAACAAACCGCTCATCCTGGTGCTGACCACGGTGCCTCCACACAGGGATTCGTTGGTCGTCTCCACCAAGACCAAAGCGGGACTCGTCACTGAAGATGACCCAACGCCACACCACGACAGTCTAGCACAACACCACTGCGGTCTTTGGTGACGGTGACATGGTGTTAGGGACAGGCGTCATAACGGTCAGTGTGCACGTAGTCCTGTGTAGGGTAGCCACTCCTGTTAGTTGACTCCTGGGTGCAGCTGATGGGTAGCAGCTGGGTTTTGATGATGAGCCTAAAACTCAGAAATGCTAAAACATAGATATAGCTTAAGGCCATCTATGGGTACAGAAGACTATGGAAAGGTCCACAGGCGCATTTATTCAAGTCCATACTATTTAAAGGCTCTATTGTGACTCAGAGAGCTTAGTCAGCTAAGCTACTGCTAGCAACGTCTAAAAACAGCTTGAAGGCTTTGACTGCTAGAGCTGTAGAAGTCCTTTTGCTATTCATATGCAAAACACTGTCTTTTATTTTTCTGAGTTACTGCTAACATGGTAAGCTAAGTATAAATAAACATGAGGCTCAAATGAAAGGAAAATTAAACGTAGCCTGAGGGCATCTAATGCTGGAATAGTCAATTAAATGGCATGCGGGCACATTTTGCCATCTTTATACTATTTAAATGATCCAGGATGAGTCAGAAAGAGTAGGCTACATCAGTGCTAACATGCTAGGTCTAAATGTAAAACAAACATGCAGATGTCTCATAGATGTCTATGCTTAAAAATGTCTACTAGCAGATTTGTAAAAAAAGTCCTTTTAAGTTAATACAAAAGCAACTGATGTCATTTTCTACATGAGAAAATATTTACCTCTCAGAAATTCTGAATGGGCTATATTACTGCTAGCATGCTAAGCTAAGTTTGAATAAACATGAGGCTCAGAGGAGCTAGAAACTAAATATAGCAAGTAAACTATTGTTAGAGCAGTCTATAAAAAGGTCCCCAAGCACATTTTCTGTCATGTTAATGCTATTTAAAGACATCACAGTGATTTTTATAGCATAAAATTAGGCTACACCACTGTTAGCATGCTAGTCAAAATAAATACCAGAAACAGAATGGCTAAAAATTAACAAACAGCTTTAAGATATCTATTAGCAGAGTTGGAAAGGTCCTTTTTAAGTTAAAACAAAAGCAACTGATGTCATTTTTTACATGAGAAAATATTTTCCTCTCAGAAATTCTGAATGGGCTATATTACTGCTAGCATGCTAAGCTAAGTTTAAATAAACATGAGGCTCAGAGGAGCTAGAAACTAAATTTAGCTTGAAGTAAGCTATTGTTAGAGTAGTCTATAAAAAGGTCCCCAAGCACACGTTCTGTCAATGCTATTTAAAGGCATCGTGGTGATTTTTATAGCATAAAATTAGGCTACACCACTGCTAGCATGCTAGTCAAAATAAATACCAGACACAGAATGCCTAAAATGAACAAACAGCTTTAAGATATCTATTAGCAGAGTTGGAAAGGTCCTTTTTAGGTTAAAACAAAAGCAACTGATGTCATTTTCTACATGAGAAAATATTTTCCTCTCAGAAATTCTGAGAAGGCTATATTACTGCTAGCACGCTAAGCTAAGTTTGAATAAACATGAGGCTCAGAAGAGCTGGAAACTAAATATAGCTTGAAGGGCGTCTATTCCTAGAACAGTCCTTAAAAAGAAATTATTTTGTCATGTTTACACTATTTAAAAGCCGACTTGTGACTCAGAGAGCCTAAGGCACTCTACACTACCGCTAGCATGCTAAGCCTTATAAATATAATGCTCAGAAATGCTACAAAACCCAAATTAGCTCGAGGGCGTCTATTGCTGGAGTACTCTATAAAAAGGTATGCAAGCACGTTTTGTCTTGTAAGCTACTTCAAGGCTTCATGGTGAGCCAAAGCGCCTTAAAGCAGCCTATGCTACCGCTAGCAAGCTAGGCAGAGTAAACTCTTGTGCACTGCAAAAGGCATGCAGGCACAGTCTCTGCCATGTTAATGCTATAAGAGGCTCCACCGTGAGTCTAAAGAAAGGTGCTGCTGGGGCTGCCGGGGCTCAGCTGGTAAATAAAAACTTAGCACAGCGTATAAAACATCAGCTCCCTCACCTCGAGGGCTTCTATCGCATGGAGCCTGTGTAGTTCTCTCTGGACGTAACCCAAAGGCATATGGTCCCCCAGTGCAAGGAGTTAACGGGGGAAAGACCGTTAGGGGGGGAGAGTCACGGAGGCTTCGGATGCAGAGAGAAGTGGAGCCGCTCAACAAACACAGACACGGGGGGGGAGGGGGGGGGGGGAAGACCTTGCGGCCAGGTGGGTTGCGGAGGGATCAGGGGGTGCAAGACCTAAATTGGAGTGAAGTGTGCGAGCAAATGGCAGCAGACTGTGTTTACCGAGCAGGGTAACTACATACCAACCAGAGTATCAGGTTTACTGATAGTAAGCCCCTTGGAGGACATTGACATCATGGTCCCACCCGCTAGAACACGGGATGGAGTGTTATGTGAAGCCTTCGCACCATACAGTCTATCAGTTGGTCATGTACTGTGTGCGCAGTTTTTTGTTAGGTTTTGTATCCGCCCCCACAGGGGGCTACAACTGTCTTGTCATCCGGCAGGTTCATAAATCACTGTGTGTTGCATCACCAACGTCGTCAATTTCCCCATCCGTCCAGAAGAATCCACTTCATGGAATGATCTTGTGGTAATAAAGTAAGCAGCCAACGATATCTAGGTTCCATCCAGATCGATCTGATTAAAAGAGGAGATAATGAGAGCTCTTTGGGGAGGCACATCAACAGAAAATAAACAGACTAAGGAAATCGGGTCCCAAATCTACACGCCCGGTACGACTTTCATGTGGAAAACTCCGACGGACTATGCTTGCATGCTTCTCGGCCTCACTGCTGTTTATAATCTGATGCAGAGCTCGCCAGATTGGTGGCAATTGGGCCCAAGAGAAAGAAGATGGGTTTCGCGTTCTTTTTTTTTTTTTTTTTTCTACCCGACCGTAGCGGGCTCACCGAAATTACATCACTGCCGCTCGTCTCTAGAAAAGAAAGAAGAACGAGTCCACAAAGTAGTCCGTGGGGCTGCAGGCGTGGCGTTCCTCCAGCCTCCAAAAGCCTAGCAGAGCACATCGGACTTTTATGTGTACCTGTCGCGGGCAGCTGGGGGACACGTGCAGCTTCTAGGTGTAGTGCAGATCATGTACGGGAAAACGGAGGAAGCCTGCTAGGCTTCAAAAACATCTTTTTTTTTTTGTTGTTTTGTGTAAAACCGGCACACGTCTGCAGCACGAGAAAGTTAGTAATCTATGGAAAACCACTTTCCTGTCTCGTCTACGTGGGACTGCACAGACAGAGAGCTAGGCCCTGAAAAACTATATATCAATGTTACAGTGTTAAGTCTATATTTATTTTATTTTCTACTTTCTCCATTCCCCACATAAACCTCCCCGGGCCCCACCTCACGCATGCCCACATGGATCATGCCATCATGAGCCTGTATGCTCTGCGGCGATAGTCAGACAGGGGTGACAGTCCACTGCTGCCACGATGGCTGTTGCTGTCGGTTACAAAACGTCTCCGGTCCTGCAGAGTCGCGCTCTACACGCACCATCGGGCGCCCCCCTTTCGGTGTTTTTTGGGGGGTAGTGCACATTCACGCTCACTTTCTGTATGGTGAAAAGGGAAGGGCCGGAAAACGTAGTGTAAGAGTTTCGTCCGCCCTCGGATTGTTTTCCTCCTTCCTGTTAGTGTGCAGTTTTTTGTAAGGCAGCTACTGGAGGTCCGGTTGGGCGAATGAGTGAAGGTCGGCAACAAAAAGCTGTCTTCTTTCAAGGAGGGGTGCCGACTAGCGGCCACCGCTATTATATACAGCCAACAGTTGATTCGGAGAGGAGCGGGCGGTAAATGTGCTGAAAGGGCCCATACCGCACATTTGTTTGGCCCTCGTGTTACATCCGCATGGGCCTACATACAGACAACAGTTATTTCTTTATTTATTTAGAAAAGTCTAGCTCCGCTGAATGGCAATCGGCACAGTAGTTAGACTAGAACAGTCCAGCCCCACCATTTCGCCAGAGTGTGGATTAGCTTTAACGGTGTCGATAGATGCGAACGATGAGGCAACTCGGCCGCACTCCCAAGCTACTGTTTCTCACAGACTAGCAGGAACATTAAGACCACAGCCTCCGCGCATAGAATGAGCGCCAATAGCTACCGGTCGTCATGCTGAATGGCAATCGGCGCAGTACTAAGACTAGAACAGTCCAGCCCTGCCGTTGATGGGTATTAGCTACTGGTCGTCATTGCCTGCTCGAAAGGCCACGATCGACGGCTACAATAGTTACTAAGACATTCAAGGACTCTTCATCCTAGTTTACATACCCTTTTGATTAGAAAGGAAATACAGTCCCAGCCCCGCCGTTGATGGGGTATGAGCTACCGGTCATGAGGGCCTGGAATGGCAATCGGCGCTTGACAAGTACTTAACGAACTTCTCTAGAAAGAGTCCAGCCCTGCCGTTGATGCGGTGTAATAAGCTCACCGGTCGTACCATTGGCCCTTGCTAAAACTTGGGGCCAACTCTTGTTACCTGAGTGTTATAAGGACCTAGAACAGTCCAGCCCCCGACCGTTTGATGGGGATGTTGGAGCATTAGATAACACGGATCAATGAAGGGAACCTCCTGTAGCAGTCCAGAACAGCTGAGGTACTGGAATGGCGAGACCCATCGGCGCAGTACTAAGACTAAGAACAGCAAAGTCCAGCCACGGCCATCGAGGGCAATAGCACGGTCCGTTCATGTGCACGAGCATTTGGAGCCATCCAGGTTACATCAGAGTTCAGAAAGACACCCAAACAATGACACTCATCGAGGTCCAGCCCGCCGTTGAGGGGTAGTATAGCTCCGGTATGAGGCTCCTGAATGGAATCGCGCATCTAAGACTAGACAGTCCAGCCCGCCATCGATGGGTATGAGCTTACCGGTCATGAGGAGGTCGCTGGCTTCGCTGAAATGCCAAATTCCGGCGCAGTACTAACGACCAGAACCGCTCCAGCACGCCGTCGATGGGTATTAGCCTATATCCCGGTGTCCAGGCTGAATGGACGAACCTCACCGCAGGCTAGGAGTACAAGTTATTACGAGTCCGAGAAACACAGAGTCGCAGCACCGCCGATCTATGGGTCAATTAGCTACCGGTATTAGTCAAAGCTGTAGTATGTGCAATCGCCGCTAAGTTGTACTAAGACTAGAACAGTCCAGGCACTCCGATTTGATGGGTTATTGTAGGCTACTGGATCGTTCATGACCTGAAAATGGACAATGGCGCCTTACCTGAAGAAGACCGAGAAACTTGCTACCAGTCCCCGCCGTGTGAGTGTTTGCGGTTAATTGGCTAAGCGCTCTATTGATGTTCTGGCAAGGAATGGCCAACTCAGGCCGCAGTACTAAGACGCTAAGAACAAGTCCAAGCCCGCCGTCGAGGATGCAAGTATTATGCTTAGCTAGGTCGTCATCCATGGCTGAAATGGCAATCGGTAACAGTAATAAAGAACAGGAACGAGCAGACACGAACACACTGTCCCAGACCCCAAGTCAGTCAGATGGGTAATTAGACTTACCGGGTTCATTTTTGACCGCTGAAATGGCAATCGGCACAGTACTCAAGACTTCCCATAAACAGGGTCTCAGATCTACCCGCCGTCTCGTTGAGGCAAATTAGGCTAAACCGGCGTCATGGATAGCCCACGCAGGAAACATGATTCCTCACCTTTCCGATATTGGCAATCTGGCACAGTAGAGCCAAAAGACTCAGAAACAGACTCCAGGCCCCGCCGTTCGAGGTATTAGCTACCAGGTTCTTTGAATGAGGATCCTAAAGGCAAACTGGTTACCTCTACAAGTTACTGAGAATAGAACACAATTAGAGTAGGTCCAGGCCGCTCGTTTGATGGATATTAGAGCTAAAGCAGTCGTCATGTGCTGCTGAATGGGCAACTGGCCCGACTAGTACTATAGGACTAGAACTAGTCCACAGCAAAAGCTCATGTCGGGATAGGGTCTATTACAACCAGTACGTCATGCTGAATCGGGCCAAATCGGCCGAGTAAACTAAGATAGGAACAGTCCAGCCCCGGGCACCATCGATGGGTATTGTAGCTACAGTGTCGTTTTTTTTTCATGTGCTGAAACTGGCAATCGGCGATCAGGAAAGTACTAAGACTAGAACGAGTTACGAGCACCGCACTGCCCGACGTCGATGGTATTGTGGCTACTGGTCGTCATGCTGAATGGCAATCGGCACAGTACTAAGATTAGAACAGTCCAGCCCCGCCATCAATGGGTATTAGCAAACCGGTCATCATGCTGAATGGCAATCGGTACAGTACTAAGACTAGAACAGTCCAGCCCCGCCATTGATGGGTATTAGCTACCGGTCGTCATGCTGAATGGCAATCGGTACAGTACTAAGACCAGAACAGTCCAGCCCCATCGTCGATGGGTATTAGCTACCGGTCATGAGGCTGAATGGCAATCGGCGCAGTACTAAGACTAGAACAGTCCAGCCCCGCCGTTGATGGGTATTAGCTACCGGTCGTCATGCTGAATGGCAATCGGTACAGTACTAAGACTAGAACAGTCCAGCCCCGCCGTCGATGGGTATTAGCTACTGGTCGTCATGCTGAATGGCAATCGGCGCAGTACTAAGACTAGAACAGTCCAGCCCCGCCGTCGATGGGTATTAGCTACCGGTCATGATGCTGAATGGCAATCGGCGCAGTACTAAGACTAGAACAGTCCAGCCCCGCCGTCGATGGGTATTAGCTACCGGTCGTCATGCTGAATGGCAATCGGTACAGTACTAAGACTAGAACAGTCCATCCCCGCCGTCGATGGGTATTAGCTACCAGTCGTCATGCTGAATGGCAATCGGTGCAGTACTAAGACTAGAACAGTCCAGGCCCGTCGTTGATGGATATTAGCTAACAGTCGTCATGCTGAATGGCAACTGGCACAGTACTAAGACTAGAACAGTCCAGCAACATCGTCGATGGGTATTAGCTACCAGTCGTCATGCTGAATGGCAATCGGCGCAGTACTAAGACTAGAACAGTCCAGCCCCGCCATCGATGGGTATTAGCTACGGGTCGTCATGCTGAATGGCAATCGGCGCAGTACTAAGACTAGAACAGTCCAGCCCTGCCGTTGATGGGTATTGGCTACCGCTCATGAGGCTGAATGGCAATCGGTACAGCACTAAGACTAGAACAGTCCAGCCCCGCCGTCGATGGGTATTAGCTACCAGTCGTCATGCTGAATGGCAATCGGTACAGTACTAAGACTAGAACAGTCCAGCCCCGCCATCGATGGGCAATAGCTACCGGTCGTCATGCTGAATGGCAAACGGTACAGTACTAAGACTAGAACAGTCCAGCCCTGCCGTCGATGAGTATTAGCTACTGGTCGTCATGCTGAATGGAAATCGACCAGTACAGAACCCAAAAACATTAACTTGTTCATCTCTCGTTTACAGAGTCCATGTATGGCAGCAAAACAGCAAAAACAACTTGCCCTGAATCCACTGTGTGAATGAATTCATCGGTCTTCTCGGTTTACAGCAGTTTAGCCCCGCCCATTCTGAAGTTCTAAAGAATATTTCATTGAAGACTGTTGAAATGGAGCTCAGACAATCAGAACATAGATCAGTTTCATAAACTCTTCTTAAAGGCGCCGTAACACAAGTAGCCTGTTTAACGGGTTACAAAGAGGGTGGAAAACGTCATGTATAAAACATCACAGCACCTCACAAATCTTATAAGAGGCCCTCAGAAACCCAAGGACATGCTTCCAGGAACCATTACGGGAACAGGAAACAAACCCAAACAGATACGAGCTTTCCGCGTTTTCAGGAAAACAAACTCCCAGCTGTATATGTACACTGGATACAATACAGGTCAAACGTTTGGACACGCCTGCTGACAGAACAAACAGAGCTACGCCACGTTAAACAAATCTGTCTTCGATTCCTCAGAACTGTTGCAGTTCAGGAGCAGTAACACGAGATGTTTTCTAACAGGACTACAGGACTGAAAGCACCACTGCAGCTGCTGAAAGCATACACAAGCATCAGCTTCACTACATCCTGTACCGTGGAACAGAACTGCTGCACTGCTGGACATATTCCAAAATGTTGTATTTCTATTTCCAACTATTTTGGATGCTGTCACTAGGACACTCTGAAGGTGTACAGGTCCAGACTGTAGTCCCTCTGATTCTCTGTATACTGTATTACCCTGTTCTACAATGGTCAGGACCCCCACAGGACCACCACAGAGCAGGTATGATGTGGGGGGTGGATCATTCTCAGCCCTGCAGTGACACTGACATGGTGGTGGTGTGTTAGTGTGGGTGGTGCTGGTGTGAGTGGATCAGACACAGCAGTGCTGCTGGAGTGTTAGACACTGTGTCCACTCACTGTCCACTCTATTAGACACTCCTACCTTGCTGGTCCACCTTGTAGATGGACAGTCAGAGACGATAGCTCATCTGCTGCTGCACAGTGCAGTGTTGGTCATTCTCTAGTCCTTCATCAGTGGGCACAGGACACAGCTGCCTGCAGGACGCGGTCAACAGGAAGCAGTGAGGTGTCCAGCAGCACTGCTGTGTCTGATCCACTCACACCACCACCACGTCAGTGTCACTGCAGTGCTGAGAATGATCCACCACCTACATAGTACCTGCTCTGTGGTGGTCCTGTGGGGGTCCTGACCATTGAAGAACAGGGTGATACAGTACACAGAGAAACAGATGGACTACAGTCTGGACCTGTACACCTACAGAGTGTCCTGTATGGTCCGTGGAGCTGATACAGTGAGTGTAGGTGTATGTATGTGTATTTATATGTATTTCCTCTGTATTTTGCTATAAAAACCATTTAACCATTTGGAATTTTTTTAGTGACACAGTGATATACATATTCAACGCCCACAGCTGGCTCCCGACTGCGCGTTATAACATGATAAGGCTGTTTCTGACCACACTTCCACTTTTAGAATCAGAATAAAACTGTGTCAGTTCTTAAGCACTGAGCAAAATCAGAAAAACAGCCCCAGAACTGTTCTTCCCTGAAGTGCAAATCAGCAGCACTACTTTTCCTACACACATAAGGAACTGAGCTGGAGTCATTTGTTCCTGATAGCTTCCTGGTACAGCTGTTATGATCGAGATGGTGAGAAAAGAGCGATAGGAGGAAAAGGGAAGAGGTTCTCACAGCGCTGAGCAGAAGCGTGGCTGTTTCTCAGAAACACGCTCACACACTCCCGCAACTCCAGCTGTAACCAGAAGGACGAGCTCTTATCCAAATAACACAGGCTGAGTGCAGGTGGAGCTGATGATGCATCTTTGAGCTCTGCAGACTCATTAGCCGCTGTTGTGATTATACACGGGCACGTGAATATCTCATCCAGGCATCCCACAACAAAGCCTGCCGTCATTGCTTCTGGTAGAGAATCACTAACAAGAGCTGAACCTCAGGGTTTAGTGCATTGACTGCAGATGACCCTGAACACAGTCAGTGGTGTTGAGGTCCTGCTTCTGGACTCTGAGGTGGTCAGGTTATTGTTCTGAGAACACCAGCAGCTTCTTTGTTGGATGTGTGGGTCTCCTTTTCTCAGTGAGGAGCTGCTTGAACAGCTACACCTCCTTTCAGACCTCCATAGTGTTGTGGAGTCTTCTCACAGTGGAGGAAGGATGGACAGAGACACCTGTGGATGTTCTCAGATCTGGAGCAGCTTGATGCTCTCCTCTCTCTTACAGCTTTAAGTGCTGTTTATCTAATGGTGGGACAGAGCTGGTGGGTCTACCAGGTATTCCAGGTGGTTGTTAGGAGCCCCGTTCTCTCTCTAGCCTCCAGTTGTATAAAGGTAACTGATTTCCCAGTGGTTTTGAATATTACTGAATCTGAGGCAACATCTCTGGGTAGCATCATGTGAGGTGAGGCCTCGTGCAACAAACAACCATTTTGACAGTCGATCTATCTATCGTCAACTGAAACTAATAATTGATCATTAGGATTATGAATAGCTCACTTGCCAAGTAACTCTTATGAAGCTACCAGCTTTATTTAGCTAAATTTTCGGCTTTTGCTAACTAACAATGAAGACAATAAAGATTTAAATCTTTCCCCACAGTGGGGAAATTTAGTCTCCGCATTTAACCCATCCGTGAAGTGAAACACCACAAACACACTCACTAGTGAACACACTAGGGGGCAGTGAGCACACTTACCCGGAGCGGTGGGCAGCCCTATCCACGGCACCCAGGGAGCAGTTAGGGGTTAGGTGCCTTGCTCAAGGGCACCTCAGTCGTTACTGTAGGCTCAGGGAATCGAACCGGCGACCCTCCGGTCACAAGGCTGGTTCCCTAACCTCCAGCCCACGACTGCCCCATAAAAGACATTTGGCCTTTAAACATTAGCCGCCCATCTGTCCAGCGATTTACATTGACTGACTCAATTAATGATTACACAGTATTCCCACAGTATGTTATTCCCACATGAGATTCTATGCAAACTGGGAGTCACATCTGTTATTCCTTACTGGTCAAAAATCCTGAATCAAGTAACGCAACATTTTGCATTTTGTTTTCTGACGCTGCCGTTTTTGTTCCTCCGGTGACCTCACCATAAAAACTTGCCATGCATGTCTTTTTTTCTCTCTCTCTCTCTCTCTCTCTCTCTCTCTCTCATAGATTTATGCTTAATTAGAATCTATAATTGGCTGTAGTTGCACAGTTCTGCCATTTGCACTAATACCGCATACCGTATGTTCTGTACATTTTCTTTATTTATATACATACATATCATTTTCAACTTCTTATTTAGTACTTAGTATTCATATTGTAATGATTTATAGTACTGGGAGCGAGTGCAGAGTAAGAATTATATTGAAGAGTGTTTCACTGTGCATATGACAAATACTTCAATCTCTCTCTCGTGCTCTCTCTCGCTCTCTGTGTGTGCCCACCACCTCCTTCAAGAGACACAAACCCAAATTTTACAACAACATAAGCCTTAAACTGGCAGCCACCTCCAGTGAGACACTCTTTGTGAATGTCTCAACTCTGCTGTATCTATGCCTGAAGTGGACCATATCTGTTTTGGGACAGGTGCACCAAACCCATATTGCATATTTGTGGGTCACCTTTAACTCACAGCAGGTTGCCTGTGCCGACAGCGGGCCAGCAGTGCCGTATCCTTGCCAGACGCAACGCACGTCTGCTTGCTATCTGGGATTTAGCCTATTTAATTTACGCAGTGGTGAAAAAGTGGCAAAATTAACGAAACAGGAAAACGATGTTCGGTATTCAGTCTTCAGACGGCTTTCATTGTATGTACGGTTTATTAGCATTAGTTTCAGTGCTATATGACGTTTTAATAGCAAGAACCAGCTTTTAAAAATAAATAAATAAATAAATAAATTCTTCTTCCTTAGACCACCCTGTACATGTGGTGCCGACCACCCCGGCCCACAGTGCACTATGAACCTCGAGCCAAGATTACAAGCGCAGCCTTGAGTTTATTTAAATTGCATACGCGCTATAGCTTTCTGCCTCTCGTCTTTCAGTGTTTTGCTAAACAAGTCCAGATGCGTCTCTCCTGATGTTTCCCCAGCAGCTCATTTACCGGCATACAAAGCATCTACACCTTTACGCTGCTTTTCCCCGTTTATCAGCCCAGACGCTGGGGGCCGGGCGAAGCTTCAGCGAAATACATTCACTTCCTGTTTAATATGAATTATGCAAATCACAAATTCAGGCATACTGAAGAAAAACAAACAGCTGTTGACAGCAGTCATCAACCTGTGCTTAAACATCCAGCTCATGAAAGGTGACAGGTAGAGCGGTACGAGGTCAACGGGACACCAAGAGCAGGACTACTGCACCTTTGTTGGGCCAATTAGGACAACATGATGGCATTATTTGCATACGTGCATATGCATGGCCCGGTCGGGGTTTTGACATCCAGAAAAACAGACGATCCATCTGCTACGGGACGGCACCACATGACCAGTTTCACAGCCACCTACACGCATCACTGACGTCTGCTCTGGGGATGAGTTCAAAGAGACTCGAGAACACAAGCCATACAGGCAGCCTTATCTGCCCCTCTTACCTCAATGTAAATACGCTCATGAGAATAACAAAAGCACACTCAAGCCGCAATCAAAGTTTCTCTTCTCGCTGTCTGGGAGCAGAGATGGTAAGTGGTAGCAGAGGTCAGAGAGAGGGTTTTCCAGATAGACTAGATAATCAGAAGAATAATACAGAGCATTTTAGAGAGGGGGAAGCTCACAGGCTGAACAAGGCTGCACTCTGAACAAAGCTTTTAAAGTGAAAACTAAAATAAGCCACATTAGGAGGAGGATCAACCCTGGCTTAAACACAGGGAGCGTGCCCTGCTGTGAGTCACCCTGCACAGCCTGAAATAACCAACTCTCAGAACCCTCTTTGAGTAATTGTTATGGTATTTTGGTCAATTACAATTATAAGATATTCATATGAGTCACACATGGCATATGTTATTTCCAGGAGACCCTGATCCACTAAGACATCTCAGATATACTCCGAATTAATTTTTTAATTTTTAATTTAAATTCTTGAACTTTTTATTTAAAAATATTACTGACATGCTTTTTATTTGTTATATATGATTTTTCAAAACAGATTTATCAGCATTTAGATTTATTTTTATGGGTTTTATTTATTTATGTGCATGATTTTTATTTTTTTATTTATTAAATACCCAGACCAAAACAGGTGTCAGCCTTTTCAGACTGCTAGACTAGAATGGTTTTATATATATTTAAATAAAACAATATTTTCAACGTCGGTTTATATTTTTATCCGTTAGTCAGCAAAATAAATAATTAGAATTACATGTATATATAATATATATCAATATATAATTATATATAGTTATATAATATATAATATCCTGGAACAGGCTAAATAGAGCCTGTAGGGCCTCATAAGAATATTGTAATAACAACAACAATAATGTAATATTAATATGGTAAACAATACGACATGACAAACTGTACATACACTACATTTCCAAAAGACCCAATCATTGAATTCAGGTTTTCCAATCACTTCCATGGCTACAGGTGCGTAAATCCAAGCACCTAGACACGCAGACTGCTCCTACAGACTTAGTGTAGAAGAACTTGACTGGGCTGCACAGAGTCCTGACCTCAACCTGATAGAACAGCTATGGGTTGAATTAGAGCAGAGACTGAGAGCCAGGCCTTCTCGTCCAACATCAGTGTCTGACCTCACTAATGTGCTTCTGATAAAATGGTTCCATAGACCCATTCCTAACCCTCATGGAAAGCCTTCCCAGAAGAGCTGGAGCTGTTATAGCTGTAAAGGGTGGGACATTATATTAAACCCTAAGGATTAAGAATGGGATGTAGCTCAAGTCCATATTTGTGCGAAGGTAGACGAGCCAAAACTTTCGGCAGTATAGTGTGTGTGTGTGTGTATACACACAGAAATCCATTAATATATTTACACCGCATGTGCGAACCATGTGCACAGCATTCCAGAACACAAAATATCTATAATACACTTTATTATCATAGCTGTAATATTTAAGAATGTTTAAGAATTCATGAGAGCTGGCAATCGTATTTGCCCCTTACGCCCCACTGGCGGCTGAATCACAGTAGCCAGTAGAAAAACAGTTTATGTAAAACCATCGGACTTTTTTTGACCGTACAAAACGATATTGGCTGATACTATCAGCTACTGGAATTTTTCGCACCTCAAAAGTGATACCGGTAGTGGTCACCAGATTTTCATATCGGCTCGAGTTTCAAATACAATCAAGCTTTCTTTTAGAGAAATTACTAAGGAGCTGGAAGGGGCCTTTTTATATGTTCGTCAGTCCAGCCTTTCTCGGATTCACTCCTCTTCACTGAGCGGTAAAACACCACCGCGATCCTGGAGAGGAGACCCCCAGATACGAACATCCTGATATTCTCTTCGTGGTTCTGTCAGGACAAGAGCCTACAGCAATATGACCCACATAAGAAACCACACTTATTATAAGACAGTCCGAGAAAAGTCTGAGGTAACTGGATATGCATGACATCACGTGTTGTAAAATGAGTGTGGTGTCAAGTGCTGACACATATCGGGATGTGTATCAGATTTTTCCAGTGACCAGAACAGGGAAATTTGGGTCGTGGGTGTAGAACTCATATCAACATAAGTAATTTAACGGGGCCTTTCACAAACTGAATGAAGGGTAAGTGTGGCCTGACAAGAGCTGTTAATCCTCAGAACCGAA
The DNA here is from genome assembly GCA_024036415.1 of Prochilodus magdalenae. Classification (NCBI taxonomy): domain Eukaryota; kingdom Metazoa; phylum Chordata; class Actinopteri; order Characiformes; family Prochilodontidae; genus Prochilodus; species Prochilodus magdalenae. The sequence continues at coordinate 11,340 of JAMWET010001236.1, read as the reverse complement.
TCAGAATTAGGGGAAAAGGCCTGCAAGAGGGAGTCAATCAAAATAACCTGTAATAAATAAATACGGTGGAAATGATTTCCAAACTCGTGTCTGTTACCACCTGAGCTACGGGAGTAGAGTACGTTATGTACCTGTGGTAAGTGTGTGTGCTGTAAGTGGGTGAAAGATTGTGTGTGTGTGTGTGAGAGAGAGAGAGAGAGAGAGAGAGAGAGAGAGAGAGAGAGAGAGAGAGAGAGAGAGAGAGAGAGAGAGAGAGAGAGAGAGAGAGAGAGAGAGAGCGCGAGAAAGCGCGAGAGAGAGAGAGAGTGTGTGAGTGTGTTGGTGTGAACTCTCATACACTGTCAGTGCCAGTAAACAAAAAAAGTGCATTACATTTGAATATATTAAAATAGCTCTATGAGAACTATGAGAAGACATATGGGACATACATGAACACCCTGAAAGGCGCCATCTAATGTATTTATTCCAGGGATGCACCTAAATAACCATTTCTGGCCGAAACCGAACAAAACGAAACATTTGGCCAACACGTTATTTCACAGTTCTTCACCACTGCATAAATTATATACAGACACCATGCAGATGCGGGCCATGTCTGGCAAAGATATGGCACTGCTGGCGCACTGTGTTGGCACTGGCGATCTGCTGTGAGCTGAAGATGGTCCACAAATTTACAACATGCCTTTGGCCCACCTGTACCAAAACGGGCCTGCCTTCTGACACAGACACTTGTGGTCGAGGCCTTAATGTGGTGCATATGTGGCCCACATCTTGCTACCAGGAGCGGCCCACCCAAGTGCCGTCAAACCATCTGGCGTAGCAGGCCACATCCGGGAACCAGAAAGGTCAACAGTGTCATTAGAAAGGTCACTGTTCGGGATAAACTATTCAGGATTTTTTCACCATTTTCGACAGAATCATTTGGGTTGCTAAACATTCGGTGCATCCCCAGTATTTAAATAGTTCTCTGGTGTTTTACAAATAAGGTGCGACTTTGTTTGGGGTTGATCTGCTATGATCTGCTTCTAGAATTAAATGAGCTGTTTACCCTTTGTTGGTGAGCTCATGAATAATTAGACGAGCTCGGTTCTGATTGGCTGGTTTACCACGAGAGCCCACCCATGATGAAGCAACATGCGGAAACTGACTAAACCAAATGAGCCTCTGTGTAAATAAGCTCCACCCTCATACTATTTAGTTAGCTATGCTAGTTACTTGGAGCTAATGCTAGTAGCTAATGTTACCTGTACTAGCTACTTGTTTTCCAATATTTACTGAGCTACACATACAGAAGTCTGTCTCTCAGTATGGCGTCGGGCCGCCGTGTTTGCTAACCCAACACGCCAGACGTCTTGGTATGGAGCTGTAGAGGTTCCTAATGGAGTCCTATTATAATCCATCCCATGCAGCTTGAACATCCTCACACAGTTCTTGAAGATGGTGTGTTGGCGGTGGAGTTACCCCAGGCCTTCTGGAGGTGTGACACGTGACAGCCGCTGAACACGGTGCCTCCAGAGTACGAGTGGACAGTGAGTGGACACAGTGTTTTAACACTCACACCAGCACCACACACACTAATACGCCACCACCACGTCAGTGTCACCGCAGCACTGAGAATGATCCACCACCCACATACTACCTGCTCTGTGGTGGTCCTGACCATTGAAGTACAGGGTAATACAGTACACAGAGAAACAGATGGACTACAGTCCGGAACCATACAGAGTGTCCTATATGGTCAGAGGAGCTTATAGCCTAGTGACCTTGACCGGTCAACGCGTTTGAGTTAACGCACACCATATATAAATATAGGAATTGAAACTCTCCGTATAGCATATAGAAAGTACAGTACCAAAAATACGTACTGCCACATATACCCAGGAAGCATGACCACATGTCCTAAAGCCGTATAAAACAAGCAGGTCTGTACATGCGTGCGGTGAAGGTATATACAGTCTCTAATTCAGTGATAACACCTCGCCAAGCTCTAACAGGCCTGCATGTGTGTTCTGGGTGACTCACCGAGTTCTTGTGCGTGTTCTGCTCCGGCTGAGCTGCAAAAACAGACAGATCTCCATTCAGAATAACGTCGGCCAGCGCGTTCACCAGGGGCTGGTAGTGGATGATGAGGAACACCTGTGAGCAGGAGAGTAACAACAATGACCAATTTGTTTCACAATAGAAACGAACCATCTCTTTACAAATGTTCAAATTAGTGTAACACCCCCTCACAGCTGCAGGAGAGGGGAGACATGGAGCCACAGTAATACCAGCAGAACACGACTATCAGTGCTACTATTTATCGCTTCGTACTCATCCATTAAGCTATTCCAAGTTTCCTGCCCTTAAATGACTGATGAGAGGTTAGAATACGCCGTCGGGGAAGGAGATCTACCTCGCCATCCTCTCACGTTGGATTGATTACACTCCTACAGTGACTCACTATCACCTCTTCAGGTACAGAGTGGTATTACGAAACAGGACAGGCTGGGGCTAGCTGGTTAGCATGCTAACTTGGGTATATCTCTGCAGCATGACAAGTAAACATCTATGACCTTCCATCAAAACTGTTAGTTCCTTACATCCTGGTGATCATTTTAGCTCACATCGGAACTTAAAATCTTACATATTACTCTTTAAGAACAATAACAATGCTCCTATGTATGCAGAGAAGCTCTAAACATATTTTGCAAACACTACACATTTTATATCAACATTATTACATAACTGAGGGAGCTTTAAATGGATAAAAATAGCATTTTAAAGCTTCTGTGAAAAAGGGGTAAAGGTTGGAGACACTACAAGCCCAGCACTAAGGCACCAGTTCTGTTTCACTAGAAATCATTTTACAGCTGGCTATAATCACCAGGACTTTTGTTTATTACCGCACTTCTCATGTACCATCCTGAAACAGCTCAGTGATGATGACTATAAGAAGCCATCAGTCTACACTTACGGTGGAAGTGGAAATGGCCTCATGAGTTACAAGCCTGAACACAATAACAGAAACAGGATAGCGTGTTACATTCCGTCCCATTCAACGGAGGCTGTCATCCAATAGCATGCCGCGGGGGATTTAGGGCGGGTTCCAACATACTTAAACACTGATTAAAACAGATATTCAACTACTAAGACAGTTGCTCCATACTTTGACATTAACCAGGGTTACTTTTAACCTCTCACTTTAATGATGTAAATCTAGATGACATTGAATTTCTCTTACTTCAAACTTTATTCAGGCACTAAATATAAATGACTATTCCTGATGTTTATGTTTACACTGATGGCGTTTAGCTGACGCTCTTATCCAGAGCGACTTACAGGGTTAATCATAGCACAGGTGGACCAGTGTAGTGTTAGGAGTCTTGCCCAAGGACTCTTATTGGTGTAGCACAGCATAGTCACCCAGAACCGTCTGTACTTTCTGAGGAAACTGAGGGGTGTGCACTAAACTCCTGTGGACGTTCTGCCAGTCTGTTTTTGCTAGTGCCATATTCTATTCTGTTGTTTGCTGGGGCAACAGCATCAACAAAACTGCAATAAACAAACTGGTCAAGAAGGCGGGGTCTGTTATAGGACTCAAACTGGACACTCTGGAGGTTGTGGCAGAAAAGCGGACTCTCAACAAACTCCTTGCAGTTATGGACAATGCCTCCCACCCCCTGCACTCTGCAGTGGAGAAACAGAGGAGCACGTCCAGCGGGAGGCTAAGACAGCTGCGCTGTGCTAAAGAGCGCCGTGTGAGATCCTTTCTCCCTACCCCAGTAAGACTCTACAACGAGTCTCCCTATAGCAGGAACACCACCGATCTCCTGCTGTCTGAACTGTGTTGAGCTCCATCATACTGGTACACGCCCAGTTTTTAAACTCTACTGCACTGCTCTAATCTGGGCTGTTATTTTATCTGACCTGCCAATCATCACTTATATATAATCCTTACTACCTCACATCCCTAAGTGCAATATTACTTATGCTGCTCCGTTAATGTCTGTACATGCTCTTCTATTTATTAACAGGAATCGAACCCCAGTCTCCCACATGGGACAGCAGCTTCCTGATGGACAGTGGTGTTATACGCTGCACCACACCAAACAGATATATATGTGGGTTCTTCTCTGCACAGTGGAGTTTACGTTGTGATCGTGGAGCAGTGATGCACTGTCTTCACAGACACTGGTGTTGGGAAGCGTTCCTGATCTCATGCAGTGACCTCACAGAACCGGGTCTGTTTTTAACGCGGTGCTGTCTGAGGGTCTGAAGATCACCACCCTCCAGTACTGGTTCTGGTTTTGTCCCTCATATACAGAGGTTCTACAGATTCACTGTTTGTCATGCAGTGCAGTGTGGGAGGTGCAGTGGTAGAGATCCCCAAGCTAAAACCCTCCTCCAGGGTCAGTAGAAGCTCTTTACTTTAGACCTCCACTGGAGCAACAGTACTAAAGTATGTACCTTCAGATGTACTTAAGTATGGAGAGTAACAGTACTAAAGTATGTACCCTCAGATGTACTTAAGTATGGAGAGTAACAGTACTAAAGTATGTACCTTCAGATGTAATCAAGTATGGAGAGTAACAGTACTAAAGTATGTACCTTCAGATGTACTTAAGTATGGAGAGTACCAGTACTAAAGTATGTACCTTCAGATGTGCTTAAGTATGGAGAGTACCAGTACTAAAGTATGTACCTTCAGATGTAATCAAGTATGGAGAGTAACAGTACTAAAGTACGTACCTTCAGATGTACTTAAGTATGGAGAGTACCAGTACTAAAGTATGTACCTTCAGATGTACTTAAGTATGGAGAGCAACAGTACTAAAGTATGTACCTTCAGATGTATTTCAGTATGGAGAGTACCAGTACTAAAGTATGTACCTTCAGATGTACTTAAGTATGGAGAGTACCAGTACTAAAGTATGTACCTTCAGATGTACTTAAGTAGGGAGAGTACCAGTACTAAAGTATGTACCTTCAGATGTACTTAAGTAGGGAGAGTACCAGTACTAAAGTATGTACCTTCAGATGTACTTAAGTATGGAGAGTACCAGTACTAAAGTATGTACCTTCAGATGTACTTAAGTATGGAGAGAAACAGTACTAAAGTATGTACCTTCAGATGTAATTAGGTATGGAGAGTAACAGTACTAAAGTATGTACCTTCAGATGTACTTAAGTACGGAGAGTACCAGTACTAAAGTATGTACCTTCAGATGTACTTAAGTATGGAGAGTACCAGTTCTAAAGTATGTTCATATCTTCAGATTCTACATTTAGTCATGGCAGAGTACCAGTACTAAAGTAGTACCTTCAAGATGTACTTAAGTATGGAGAGTAAATTTAGGAGCATGGCTCCAATGTCCTATTGGTGTCAGCTCATTTCACTGGAACAGGATTCGAACCCCAGTCTCTCATCAGCTCAGAGTGGCATGTACAGGAGTGAAGAGAGCTCTCAGTGTAGGTGAAGAGACTCTAGTGTCTCACCAGTCTTTAATAGAAACTCATTCATTAGTCTGACACTGACGTCTATTCACATCATCATCAGCACAGAACACTGAAGAGGAGTAAGGGTACACTGGCTAGAACTACTAAAAAAAATTGTTTTTTTTAATTAAAAAAAAAAAAAATTAAAACTTTTTCCAAACAAGTTTCAGTTTAATATTTATTTGGAACTTAGTTACAAAATAAAATTTAGAAAGAACTGGATTTAAACCGGATCACAGACGAGTTCCTCCTTTACTGTACTGCCTCTGTATGTCTCTGTTCATTAACATAAATCAGCCAAACACATGTACTATAAAGGAAACAGTGTTTGTATAAATTCAGAGAAAGACGCTCGCCAGTCACGAGTGCATGTGTACATGTTTCTATATTGTGTCTATTTATCCACACAGCCAGGAACAGTCTGTTTGACCTGTTTACTAACGCCATCCTGCTTTACCTGCCCTCCTCCAGGTGGTCCTGGATGTAGTCCAGGCCTGAAATGCACATTTCCATGGATGCTAAGGATCCATGATTTGTTTTAACATGTTACGATTTCATGCGCACATCAGTCGAAGGAACCGACTTCTACTGATCCCCTCACACCAGCACAACACACCACTACTACATCAGTGTCACTGCAGTGCTGAGAATGATCTACCAGCCACACCATACCTGCTCTGTGGTGGTCCTGTGGGGGTCCTGACCATTGAAGAACAGGGTAATACAGTATACAGAGAAACAGATGGACTACAGTCTGGACCTGTACACCTACAGAGTGTCCTGTATGGTAGGGGCAGCTGATACAGAGGATAGTGAAGAGGTGGTGTATATTTGTCTATAAATAATTAAATATATTTATTTATTTTCAATATTTCAAAACTTTCAATTTAATAAAGAGCATTAAGTTTTGTAGATCACTGTGTTCTGCCAGGTATTTACATGTTAGGTATATTTTGCACAGCCTCCCAGTGTTTTTGGAGACAGGGTTGTAGTGTGTCTTTTAAAAATATTCAATTTCTGGGAAATGTGAAACAACAGATCAGTACAGAAACTTGTAACGCAGCTACACCCTGAACGTTAGACATCATACATCAGCTTTTGTTTACAGTGACACGGCAGATGGCTTCACTGAATGACGGGTGTAAAACTACGAGCAGGCCACGTGCAGAACCTCCCCACACATTAAGAAAGGCCTAAGATGCTTTCTGTAAGCATGCAGTGAAAACTACTAAGTAAGCTAAAGGCTATCTGTGATATGAGAGAAGAAACAGCCCCGGCAGCTCTTCTGAGAAATAATGTCTTTCATTACACCAGCTGATTCTACATCAGAGTACAAGATCCTAATCTCTTCATGGAAGCAGCTGAAGGAGGTTCCCGGAAACGAGGAATTCAGGTCTTCAGCTGCTTCCTGTCAGGGGTAATTAAAAAGCCTGTATGTACGGACGCGTACCTGGGAGAGCAGGTAGAGTGACACCTGAGGGTTGATCTTGCGATCTTCACACTGAAAGACAGAACAGAGTAACGTGACATTAGCATTTTTGTTTGATTGACAGGGCAGTAATCATGATTAAAAACAGTTTATTGTAAATAACCATAATCAAACAATGACTACGACTAGATTCTCCTAATGCTTCCTCTCTCTTACGGTAAGAGCCCAGCAGACACACCTGTTGGAGTCATTCCTTGCCACACACAGTTTCTTTCAAGAACCTGATCAGGAAAGAATTAAACGTTCCCGTGCTCCAATATAAGAACAATGATGGTAGTGAAAAGTCACCCAAGTGCTTTTCATAAATACTAGCAATGCACCGAAACGAAAACCGAACATGGTTTTTCATTTTTTTTTCCACACTTTAAATTATTTTGCCAATTTTTTCAGCATTGAATGAATTAAATAGGCTACTTTTATTAAAATTTACTATTATTATTATTTTTTACAAGTGTTTGGTTTTGCAGGTTACACACACATACCAACAAAAGAACAATATGACTCGTCTGCTGCCCTCACAGAAAGCACCTCACTCCACACTGGTCACGATTTAACCGCCATGTTGTAAAGTTGGGGTTTGTGTTTCTTTAAGCAGGATGTGAGTGCTAGTGTGTGTACGCCGGTGTGAGTGTGAGTGTGAGTAGCGTACGCTGCTGTATGTCTGCTGTAGCAGCTCTGTTCTGGTCTTCACTCTGTATGGAGCTCCGTTTGGCTGAGTAAGAACTGGAAAGCGTCAGTATGTGACACGTTGAAGTGAGCATTAGCCTGGAGCTAATGGCATTAGCCCTGGAGCTAAGGGGTAAAGGTTCTGCTCTGGTTCATGTCTACATACGGGAGCTAGAAAAACCTAACAGCGTCATTATAAACATTGTTGTTCGGTATAAATGAATTAGTCTTTTTACTTATTCAGCCGAACTCCATTGCTGAACATTCGGTGCGTCCCTAATAAATTGACTCAACTGCCCCCGTTCAGACCACCTCCACCAGCTAATGCACCCCAAGTTGGCCCAGTTGAGCAGCTTTGATTTGGCTCAACAGAAAGTTACCCTAAGAACAAATATTTTTATAACATATATAACAAAAAATGCATTTTTGTTTATTAATATATATATTAAAAAATATATTTCATATATATATTAAAATCTTTAGTTTGCACATATTATTTTTCACTGGAGTTTAAACCTACCAACTGTTCATCTTGGATATTGTTTGATCATAAACCCCAAATACTCCACTTAGCCCATATTATCTGAAGCCTTGCATGTGGTTGGATGGTACAGCTGGTCATTTCAAACAAGCGATGGCTTTGTCACTGCTACCAGAGACCATCACAAAGAAACAATAAATCATTTCACTGATGTTCTTATTCCCACTAACCCAAGGTGTTCAGAGACTTAGCATGTCTTTAATGATTACTGATTAAATCCTGCTTCAGTCTCTGTATATGTGAATAACATTTTTATATTATCATATTTAATGGCCTCTTATCATTCTCATCATATCTATCTATCTGTCTGCCTATCTATCTATCTATCTATCTATCTATCTATCTATCTATCTGCCTATCCATTCATCCATCCATCCATCCATATGGACTTTGTATTAGACCAGCATGTACAAGTATTACATCAATAATAATTTTCTGGGTAAAGTAAAAAAGGAACTGTTTTTCAAAATATCCGCACTTCCCTAAGTGGAAAAGCTTGTGCATGCCAAATTCTCTTTTGGTGCAAGCAGACTGACCACATGCCCAACAATGAGCTTTCAAGCCTTTGTTTAATTCAAAATGATTAAAGAGGATTCACCAATTAATATATTCAATTATGGAGCCCATGTACTTTCCTCTCAACATACACATGAAAAAAGTCTGTGTGTCGTGTGCATTTTTAATTATTGAAGTCTAATTATTTAATTATTATTCATGTATTTGTTTATTCCACCTTTTCCTTCATCTTTATAATGTCTGGGTTTTGTATGCCAGTTTTTACTGGTCTGCTTTGACTTTAAACCAATAAATACAGTTTATAAAATTCAGGATTTTCAGACTGTAGTATTGTCATATTTGAACGACTGCAGAGATGACTTCATTTTTACAGATCCCAGCAAATCATACTGCATCCTTAACCTCATCTACACGTCTGCACCACCTTAATGAAGACCTGGGTCCAGTTTCAACAGGTTGGGGAAAGCGGTGGTGGAAACGATCAGAGTGATTATTAACTAGTGTTAGCGACGTTTCAAAGAAGCACTAAACGTGTCTTGGCTGATCAACCACATCAGGGGAGAAAGGAACATAATGCACATTTGATTTAAAGGTGAACTGTTCCTTTAATAACTTTACACTTACTGATTGCATCAACTCATTTACTGTTCTGTAATACAGCATTGTGGTGTCTGTTAAAGGCTCTGCTTGGATTACAAATACCACGTTAATGTAGATTTAACTAAACGCTGAGTTATATAAATATATATATTAGATATTATAAATATATATTAAAAAAAACACAAGGCTAATTTTAAAATCACACGTCCACAGACAAGACCAAACAGAACGTTGGCACATACGTTCACTTATGAAGAACAGCTATTGTGACTCATTTCACTGACTCAGCAAAATGTCTGCAAACTAAAAAAGGCAAACAAAGGGTTATGAGTCAGTTCCTAGGATATAATTACTTCTGCAGACGCTGGGCGTGCAAGGCAGTCAGTTCCTTTAAAGGCAACAGAACAAGTTTCACAACAGATAAAATTCTTAATTCCAGGGTGAGTGACGAGACACCCGTCTCCAAATAATAGCAGTCTGCTGCAGGAACGCTACCTGAAACTCCGGTCTGAGACATTCACGACATTTCACAGATTCTCATCCTAGGGCTTGAGGGTACTCATTTTTGCCACCATAGTGATAAAGCGGGGTATCCGCACCGCCCACCCGCGGCCAGCTTTCGTGGCGTTATCAGTGACTGCATGACAGAGCAGTTCTATATGTACCTGTGGTGGCGAATCTGCTCCGCCTGTGCGCTTTTCCATCGCAAAGAAACTGGTTCGTGAACGCAAACCGGATCGCTCCAGCACCATTAACTCCCTGGTGTGGAACCACGGAACCTGCGATGCAAGTGGGAAAGGGGCGTGGCCCGGCCATCACCACATAAAAGTGTGACGCTGCCATTCTTTATTTTCCAGTTCAGGCGATCACATATGTGATCAAAAGAATCCCACCAGACTGTGAAATCCTGGATGAACTGCACTGAGCTGACCTCAGGAAAAACCGAATCCCACCAGCAATGTGCTTGTGGTGCCGTCTATGACAGTCCCTCTGGGATGCTGCTAAAAGAGTTAATCTGGATGGTAAGACATGTCTTTCAGCAGACCAGGAGAATCTGGACCATTCCATGCTCCTAACTTTGCGGGGACAGTTTGGGGACGGCCCCTTCCTGTTCCAACATGACTGCACACCAGTGCACAGAGCAAGCTCCATAAAGATGGATGAGCGAGTCTGGTGTGGAGGAACTGGACTGGCCTGACCTCCACCCGATAGAACACCTTTGGAGGATTAGAGTGGAGAGAGTAGCAGGCATCTCGTCAACACCAGTGTTGACTCACACATGCATTTCGGGAAGAATGGTCAGAATTCCACCACGCATTAAACGGTGTGGATAAGAGTCCAGAGATTTGAGCTGTATAGCGTAAAGGAGGTGGGAGCGAACAAAGCACCCTAGGATTAAGAAGGATGCGCTCAATTTCAATACGTTGAGGAAGCGAGCAAATTTATAAATATTAATATTAATATAAATAATTTTGGGAATATAGTGTATTAGAGCTGTACCTGAATCAGATTTATTTTGGAAAATATTTCCGTTATCGGCCAGGCGATTAATGAGTACTATCTTAAATAAATAATCTGGTAGACGAATAAATAAAAATCTGTAAATTATTCTAAAATAATTGAGATAACAAACAACATCTCCGCTCATCTCTATCACTAAAGACGTTCGCCCTCCCTAAATTCAGCCTCCTTTTGAACTTTTTGATTGACCCTTCCTATCTTAACATTCATTCATATTTCTTCTCAGAATTCTCCAGACTTTTAAGCATCGCCCTCTCCCAGTACCTATAATTATTAATCACTATCATAAACTCTCTTCCCCATTCTTCCTTCCTCTTTTCTTTCTCACCCCCACCCCTTCCTTTCTCTCCTTCATTTCCTCCACCCCTCCCCCTCCTCCTCTTTTCTACTTTCATCCTATTTACATTCCTCTCCAATCATTTTTTCTTTTCCTTTTTCTATCTTATCCTCTTTATCTTTTCCTTCTCCCCCTTCTCTCCCTCCCTCCTTTTTCCCCCCCCCCCCCCTCCCCCTCACCCCTCCTTTCCTC